>OX155969.1:17628740-17894583 GCA_944548615.1 Micropterix aruncella | reverse complement strand
TTGAAATTATAGCATATAATATACATTGTGTGTGTATCTAAAGTAAAAAGTAAATATATAAATAAATTTTTGAGTTAGACCTATTATATGTATGTATGTATATAAATATATATATATATATATATATATATATATATAATATATATATATATATATATATATATATATATATATATATATATATATATATATATATATATATATATATATATATATATATATATATATATATATATATATATATATATATATATATATATGAACGAATTGTTCGATTTCAGAAATGTCACATATCTTGACGACGGCTGAGCCGAAATATTGATATACATTTTATAACAATCATTAATATTTAAGAAACACTAATCGCCTATTATTTTCCAGCATTCATTCTCGTCTCGCATTGTTGTGTTGCCGCTACCATTTTGATCAGGTTCCAATACCACAACAGGAAACACCTAGCAAGCGCTGAAGGAAGAGAAGAATAAGGCGTGGAGTCACTCCTGGTCACCACAGACCAGATAAGTGCCCTTTCATTATTTTATCATTTCATTTATTTAGTAATAAACATAATTTCAATTTGAAAAAAAATATATATATATATATATATATATATATATATATATATATATATATATATATATATATATATATATATATATATATATATATATATATATATATATATATATATATATATATATATATATATATATATATATATATATATATATATATATATATATATATATATATATATATATATATATATATATATATATATATATATACGGAAAGGTTAGAATTTATGATTCATATTTATTGTGAAAGGAAGTGCTTTTTTCAATGATTGCTTAAAGGTAAACAGCGAGCTAGCGCCTCGAATAGTTGAAGGAAGCTGATTCCACAGTCGAGCTGCATGTACGGAGGAGTAGGAAAAAAAAGTGGTATTGTGTTTTGGGATACGTAGGATATTCTTCTGACTTGAACGAAGTGGGAGACCATGACTTCCTAACGCTGTAAAAGCCTCGTTGAGAACGAGGCATTGATAATAACTGAGGACACATGCTTGATGATATCAAACAAGGTATTAGGTCAACTAGGTATGAGAGCGGCCAATCGTCGGAGACACGACACATTTATAGAGTTAAAACGCGAAAAACAATATAATTTCGATGCATTGTGAGAGTCAGTTCGAACGAACATTCCACTGTTGAATCGGCAACGAAAATATGCAAACGACACTCTCATTGAAGTTGTGAAAGGTAGAACAGGAGGAATTTTCTTTTTGGACGCTCCAGGTGGAACTGGAAAAACTTTCTGGTCGCATCGATTTAGTAACGATTCCTTTGCATAATGATATCGCACTTGCACTTGCTTCATCAGGAATTGCAGCTACGTTGTTGTATGGCGGTCGAACTGCTCATTCAGCACTCAATTTGCCGTTGAATATTCAAATCAATGAAATTCCAACTTGCAACCTTTCAAAGAACTGGGCAATGGCCAAAGTTTTGCAGCAATGCAAATCGATCGCTTAGGATGGGGGGGGGGGGGCGTGTTTGAGGGGGGTTTGGGAGGGGGGAGTTTGTGGAGGGGGATTTAGGGGTAGTTGGGGGGTTGGATGAGGGAGGTTGAGGGGGGTTAGGGGGGTGGAGTTTTGGAGGGGGGTTGGGGGTTGATGGGGTTAGGTGGATGGAGTTTGGAAGGGGGGTTGGGGGGTTGAGGGGTTACGAGCGGAGGGGGGGTGGGTTCTGATTGTCGTTAAAATATTAGGGTGATACAATCGATTTGTTACTTTGTTTACATATTTTAATAGCATTTCACAAATTCACAAAACGATCACAAACACTTTATTGACATTTGGACAGAACAAGTCTGTTGGGTGAATCCATGTACTTTTACGGATGTTCTTTCAATCTCTTTCGAACTCTTGTTGCTTAGTTTTTATTTTTCTAGTATCCGAGTTATAACTATATTCAGTATTCAGTATTCAGTATTCAATTTATTTATTCAGAATATACAATAAAAGCATGAATTATGAATTAAAGCTAATTATCGCATATTAGAATTCGTCAGTTTAAATGTAGATATAAAACGATTAAAGCATAAATATTAATTCGAAAATAGCGTTGACTAAAGTCGGCTTTACACGGCAAACAAATAAAATAAAAAAAATAAAAAAAAATTGAGCTGAATCCATGTACATGAGTATACATATAAAATAGATTATTATAAGAATATTAATAGTCATCAAGCACTTTATACAAAAAATAATCACACAATAGGAAGTATCAAAACAAAATTGGAAAAAACAACGTATGTATATGATCAGGTATGTTACATTACACATTGTAATCTACATATTAAATATTAAATTCATAATATTATTATTAAACAATAAGAACTAAAATGAGGTACCTGAAAGTTACATATTAATGTTATTCCCATTTGA
This sequence comes from Micropterix aruncella, assembly GCA_944548615.1. Taxonomy (NCBI): domain Eukaryota; kingdom Metazoa; phylum Arthropoda; class Insecta; order Lepidoptera; family Micropterigidae; genus Micropterix; species Micropterix aruncella. The sequence continues at coordinate 17,892,134 of OX155969.1, read as the reverse complement.
AGGAATTGGCATGCTCAAAAAAATCACCCAGCTTATAGAAAGCATGTGTGGATTGTAGCTTTTGTTTAATAAATCTTTTAAACGCCTTTGTTTCCATCTTTCTTGTGGAGAGTGGTAGCTGGTTAAAGAGCTTATAGCTCAAATATCCAAAGGACTTTTGTGTCTGCGTAAGGCGTACTTTAGGCAGGATAACGTCATCACGTCTGCGTGTATTGTGGGAGTGCATATTCCCGTTTACCTCTTGTTCGTTAATATTTGATTTAGCATAGAGTAGACATTGTAAAATATATTGAGACGTAAAAGTCAGTATTTTGTACTTAAGAAAATATGGTTCGCAGTGCGTGTCACGGGATACTCCTGCAATTGCTCTTAGTGCACTTTTCTGTAAAATGAAAACCCTAGAACTGTCTGTGGCATTCCCCCATATCAGTATACCATAAGTCATTTTAGAATGGAAACAGGCATGGTACGCAGTTAATGCAGCGTTTTCACCAGCTAAGAATTTAATCTTTTTTATCGCATATATTGCCGAAGAAAGCGCACTACACAGTTCATTAATATGGATGTTCCAGCTAAGATGATGATCGATCATGATACCTAGGAACTTTGTCGATTTGCTTAATTCTAGAGTACTGTTGTCTAGAGTTATATTAAATGGTATAGCAGACGATTTATATTTTGAGGAGAAGTGCATAGATACGGTTTTTTTTTGCATTAAGCAAGAGATTATTCTCTGTGAACCATGAACTTGCTAGGTTTAACGCATGATTGGCATTGGTCATTAGGTCGTTAGGATTGTTATCGTGAAACAGGAAACTTGTATCATCCGCATAGAGTAACGTTTTGGTGTAGGCTGGCAAGCAATTGCCTATATCATTAATAAAAAATAAAAATAATAATGGACCAAGAATCGATCCCTGGGGAACTCCGCAGGATATCGGTTGCGGTGTAGATCTAAATCCATCTATTTCTACTACCTGTGACCGGCCTGTTAAGTAGGACTTCATCATATTATTGGCTTTGCCCCGAATCCCATAACTGTTTAATTTATTGAGCAGTATTTCGTGGTCAACCGAATCAAACGCTTTGGATAGGTCACAAAAAACTGCCACGGGTTGGGAAGAATTTTCAAAAGTGTCGATAATGAAATTTACCATCTCCGAAATCGCCGAGGTGGTGGACATATTTTTCCTAAAACCATATTGATATTTATTTAGTATATCGAATTTATTTGCGAATAGATATAGCCTGTTATATAAAATTTTTTCGAAAATTTTAGAGAAAGCTGGAAGCAGTGAAATTGGCCTGTAATTTTCAGGATCAGTTTTGTTCCCTTTTTTAAAAACTGGTACTATCTTTGCTATTTTCATTAGATTTGGGAACACACCTTGTTTCATACAATTATTAAAAATAGACCTCAAGGTGTTGGAAATCGTTGGCGCTATATTCTTTATTAATTTAATCGAGTGTGCCCAGATATCCATTGATGTTTTTGTTTTGATACCATTCAAGGCCTTATCAAATTCAATGGAAGTTATAGGATGCAACAGTATTGATGCTGGTATCTCACCTACAATTGTTGAAGAGGATAAACTAGGAGAATTTGTCATGCGTTTAACAGCGTTTATAAAATATTCATTGAGTATATTTGCCGTTTTTGTAGGATCAGAGACTTTAGAACCATTGTGAAGTAATTGAATAGGTTCATTTGCCTTACTTGAAATATTTCTCCCCTCTCTATTGATGATACTCCACATAGTTTTGGTTTTGTTATTCGACTGCTTAATCTCTTCTTCTATAGTATTTTTCTTAGCCGCTACTACTGCTTTGTCATATTTTTGTTTACAGTTCGTATAATAGTCCTTAAGTAATGAATTTGTGTTCTGATTTAAATTATCCTGCAGAATTTGAAGTTTTCCTAGATCGTTTCTAAGCTCATTATCAATCCAAGAAGGCGTACCGCCTTTTGTTGACACTAGTCTGTATTTCGAGGGAAAGCAAGCTTCAAAATGACGATTAAAAACTTTTATAAAATTGTCATAGTCAGAATTTGGGTCTAATGAATCAGTAGTAAAGCATTCTTTAGTTAATAGTCTAATAAATGAGTTAATAGCGTTAAAGCCGAATTGTCTTTTCCACACATGCTTACTGTTTGGGTTCGTCAAATTTGATTCTAAGTGGATCATCTGAGCATTATGGTCAGAAAAGGGTATAATTACATTATCAATATAGCAAAAATTTGCCGTTCTATAAAATATGTTATCGATGCAGGTCGCACTGAGTCCATTAATCCTGGTTGGAGTATTAAATGCCATTGTAAAGCCACATGATGTAAAAGAGTCTCTTAGCTTATTGCTATTGCCTGAGTTTTCTAGGATATTAACGTTAAAATCACCACACACCACAATCTGCTTGGAGGAGTTTGAGAGTTTGTCCATATTAATATATATAGGCGCTGCTCAGAAATAATCTCAATATGGATAATTCCGTCAAAATAACTATGCTTAGTAAAAAGCTAACTTTTGTTTTACTGGTCATATTCATCAAGTTCGGAAACAAAAATCTATAGTCATATAGTTTTGCTACGTTTCAAAGTGATTTTGTTTTGTGTGAGACGAGAATTAATAATTTTATGGATATTAATGAGAATTCGAATGGAACGTAATACACGTTCCTATAAAAAAATATGCAGTTGCGGGTTTTAATTTGACGTGTAATTATAAACTTCAATATTACCTGGAGATAAAATATGGTTTTTTTGACAGTAAACAAATTGATTTTCGCCAGCAACCCCAACGTTACACCTTGAAAATCCATAATTAACTGCAGGCCATTTTGAGCTCCCTGTAAATATAAACAATATATATATATATATATATATATATATATATATATATATATATATATATATATATACTATATATATATATATATATATATATATATATATATATATATATATATATATATATATATATATATATATATATATATATATATATATATATATATATATATATATATATATATATATATATATATATATATATATATATATATATATGTATATATATATATATATATATATATATATATATATATATATATATATATATATATATATATATATATATATATATATATATATACATATATATATATATATATATATATATATATATATATATATATATATATATATATATATATATATATATATATATATATATATATATATATATATATATATATATATATATATATATATATATATATATATATATATATATATATATATATATATATATATATATATATATATATATATATATATATATATATATATATATATATATATATATATATAAAAGTTACTTATCTGGGGTCCTGGTGGACCAGAAACATTTTAACTTAAGTTAATGTCCTCTTTAAATACTTTGGGCAGCAGCACCTGTTCCGCAATTGATAACTTAATGATATTTTTAGTTATTGCAGCCGAATTACTGTATGCCCTTGGATGTAATGGAGGATGGTTTCTGTAACAGAAATGTATGTTAGTAACTGATTTTTCAAGAAATTATTTGACTGAGAATATTTCGACACTAGTCGTATGCATCTCGATGATATTTCTTAAATGTCATCGAGATGAATAGGTACGACTAGTGTCGCAATATTCTCAGTCAATTAATTTCTTCAAAAATCAGTTACTAACATCCATTTCTGTTACAGAAACCATCCTCCATACTTATTACATCCAAGGGCATACAGTAATTCGGCTGCAATAACTAAAAATATCATTAAGTTATCAATTGCGGAAACAGGTGCTGCTGCCCAAAGTATTTAAAGAGGACATCATTAACTTTCGTTAAAATGTTTCTGGTCCACCAGGACCCCAGATAAGTAACTTTTCATGAAACTAATTTTATATATTATTTAAAATAATAAAAAAAATAGACACTCTTAAAATATCAATATATATATATATATATATATATATATATATATATATATATATATATATATATATATATATATATATATATATATATATATATATATATATATATATATATATATATATATATATACTATATATATATATATATATATATATATATATATATATATATATAATATATATATATATATATATATATATATATATATATATATATATATATATACATTTTTATTATACTCGTATAATATTATCACAATTTTTAATTCGTATTCTTAGTTATGTGAAATAGGAAATTTTATTAATAATGATAATGATATTTAAATCAAACCTCTTCAGCGTGCATTAGATCCAAACACATGAACTGAGCCTTCATTACAGCTGTATAGTTGAATTTACTACTCTCAAAGTCAAAGTCAACTAACATGCTGGTGTGAAGAGAAGAGTAGGCAACGAAATTATAGCTAAAAATTAAATTTGAAATTATAGCATATAATATACATTGTGTGTGTATCTAAAGTAAAAAGTAAATATATAAATAAATTTTTGAGTTAGACCTATTATATGTATGTATGTATATAAATAAATAAATATATATATATATATATATATATATATATATATATATATATATATATATATATATATATATATATATATATATATATATATATATATATATATATATATATATATATATATATATATATATATATATATATATATATATATATATATATATATATATATATATTTATATATATATATACATATATATATATATATATATATATATATATATATATATATATATATATATATATATATATATATATATATATATATATATATATATATATATATATATATATATATATATATATATATATATATATATATATATATATATATATATATATATATATATATATATATATATATATATATATATATATATATATATATATATATATATATATATATATATATATAAATATAAATATACATATATATATATATATATATATATATATATATATATATATATATATATATATATATATATATATATATATATATATATATATATATATATATATATATATATATATATATATATATAAATATAAATATATATATATATATATATATATATATATATATATATATATATATATATATATATATATATATATATATATATATATATATATATATATAGCTGGCTGATAGCGAGCCCAGCAATCGTATATCGTCCTTTTAAAGAGTGGATATATTCGAATTTCAAATCGAATTTTCGAAATGTCATTCCGCATTTAAGAGACGATTGATTGTGATTTTTTTCATTGTTTTTTGCTTAAATTTGTCTTTAATAAAGACATTTTATTTTGGTTTGCAAAGGGATACGCTTTGTTTTTGAGATGTGGATGAAGGGTGATCGTTCGCTAGCGATAAAGGGATCCCATTAAACCTACAGTGTACCGTCGAAAGTGGTACTCATCCAAGAATACATCTCGTTTAAACAATAAGCATTTCCCAGTCCAGTCCGGGAAAACCTTCCAGCTATGTAAGTGGCTTTTATTATTTTTATTTTTTCATCAAAGTGTCATCCTTTAAACGAATTCTTTAAAAAAAGATTTTACAAAAAACCAATCAAATATTAACAATATTATACAATTTTATCTTATGTTTTGAACTCTTGTAAATATCATATAGCCTTAAGTATAAACTTCTCGACCAGAAATTACGATTTATATCTTATTTCATGGGAACGAGCAAATGAAGTATTTTATTTTTATTTTCATTTAATAGCTGGCTGATAGCGAGCCCAGCAATCGTATATCGTCCTTTTAAGGAGTGGATATATTCGAATTTCAAATCGAATTTTCGAAATGTCATTCCGCATTTAAGAGACGATTGATTGTGATTTTTTTCATTGTTTTTTGCTTAAATTTGTCTTTAATAAAGACATTTTATTTTGGTTTGCAAAAGGATACGCTTTGTTTTTGAGATGTGGATGAAGGGTGATCGTTCGCTAGCGATAAAGGGATCCCATTAAACCTACAGTGTACCGTCGAAAGTGGTACTCATCCAAGAATACATCTCGTTTAAACAATAAGCATTTCCCAGTCCAGTCCGGGAAAACCTTCCAGCTATGTAAGTGGCTTTTATTATTTTTATTTTTTCATCAAAGTGTCATCCTTTAAACGAATTCTTTAAAAAAAGATTTTACAAAAAACCAATCAAATATTAACAATGTATATATATATATATATATATATATATATATATATATATATATATATATATATATATATATATATATATATATATATATATATATATATATATATATATATATATATATATATATATATATATATATATATACATTTTTATTATACTCGTATAATATTATCACAATTTTTAATTCGTATTCTTAGTTATGTGAAATAGGAAATTTTATTAATAATAATAATGATATTTAAATCAAACCTCTTCAGCGTGCATTAGATCCAAACACATGAACTGAGCCTTCATTACAGCTGTATAGTTGAATTTACTACTCTCAAAGTCCAAAAGTTTTGTGTAAGTGACTTTATAACCAAGATCGCTTGTTCCGGGCATTGGTGAAAAAAACCTGAAATGAAAGTGTGGCGTAAGTCAAAAAAGGTGTAACTTTTTTGGACGTTTTAGGGTGACTAAATCCTAAGTCGCCTAGTTGTTTTATATATTTAAATCAGTACTTAATTTAACTTTATATTCCTTGTGTCATCTGCATTTTAGTTTCTAATAGGCGTATTTCTTAATTCCGTAATTCAGTAATTCAGTAATTTCGTAACTCAGGCTCCTACTTACACCATTTTTTTTGCTTCCCTAATAACTTCGTCCAAAGGGTCTCGGTTTTCGAATAGTTCTGGAACATGAGTTCTCACTGTGTAGTACAAATCCATTGTCTTCTTTGCAAACTCTACACTATATCTACAACTATGGAGAAATAGTATCAAATCCTCCTCTGAAAATAAAAATAAAATATATTTATAAATAATTAAAACGGATTTTCCGCTCGAATTCGGAGGGATCCGACGTTTCGGCGATGTTGCAACAGCCATTGTCCATAGTAGACTGAAGGGCTGTCAATTTTCTTTCTCTATTTCACTGGTGGTAGGTGGTACAGTGCTGCTGTTAAAGCGCAGATGATATCGGTAGGCGGGCACAGATTTATCACCGTTTCTCGTTTAGGATTTTTGCATTTGGCGATTGGCATTTAAAACATTTTAAAAAGTGGTTTCTACGTAACAGAGAAATGGAAGTCGTCGTATCTAATGAAATTAAAGGTTCTGCTTATTTATATGGCTTCCCAGATAATGCGGAGGAAGTAAAAATTGTTCTTTGGATAGCACAAATGGATTTTGAAACTTCACCCAGTGGCTTGTTCCGCTATCCAAGAAGTGTCCGAAGTTCGCCAAATTTTCTACCTTAACCTACGGTTAGTATGCTAGCAATCTGCTAAATTGTGTTCGTATTGAATGTTGTGTTCGTCTCGTTATATATTCTGAAACCAATTTTTCCTTAGGATAATCATTGACTTGTCCCAATCTCCTGCGAAAAATGTTCGACATCTCGTAAATCGCGTGCTGAATTCACTTGGTCTTATTTTTTTTAAATAATTTAAATAATAATTATTATTTTTTTAAATACCTGTAACTCTCGGCAAGTGAGGTTGTTTGGATACCCATTCCTGCATTTGTTTTATTGATTCCTTTGACAGATCAGGATGTCGTTTGTATTCAAGTTCGGCGGGGAATCTCTTTATAGACATTTCTTCCGATAGTAGTAAAATACCTGAAGAATATCAATGTGAAAAACGATTCTAATATTTTTATTAAAAAATCAGGTTGGATTTTCTTTTCTCGCAGTTACTAGAGTAGTAATAGGGAAGGTATTGTGCTCATCTAATCTTTTATATTTCAACGGATTTACAAGTTTGAGGTTTGCATCCCACGAACCCAAAAAGTGGTATAAAATGTATATATGTCTGCTTGTCTATATGATTGTCTGTATATCTGTCTGACTGTCGACCTTTATGGAAAAAAAGCTTTTACAGCACATGGAACATACAAAACTTTGGCATTGGGCTTTTAATAATAATAATAAATGGCGCCCCACGTTGGATGCCATTTATTATTATTATTATTATTATTAATTCTGGACAGGTAGCTTTGCCGATACGACCAGATCAAATCTTGTAAAGCTAGCTATAAATAACTAGCTAGCTTATAACGGCTAGAATGTTCAGCATATTCCTCGCGGCCGGGAGCTAACAGGCCCTGGCTGAGTTGGCCACGAAGACCCATTCTGTTCAGGGTTGGTCATACTTGCGGGTCAACACCCATCCGGCGGCCTCCTCGCATGAAGTGTGAGCCTGGGTAGGACTCTGGCCTTAGGGCTAGTTCCCCTAGAAATCTAACTTCTGACGCTCCTGGACGGTCGGCGCACCGTGCGGTGTAAGCCAATCGACTGTGCACTCTGACTAACAGTCGGGGGAGTCTGGAAGCAGTACTGTTTCCTATAGAGCGGGGGTGGTCGCGGACCTTACGGCGACTGCTCTTGAAACGACCACCGGCTACCCGATCCTGGGTGAACAGCCGGGCAAAGGATGCCGTGGTCCGCGATAGTTTCGGTACACACCGTTTCACTACTTTGTAAGGGAGAGGACCGCGCAAGCGACCTCGAACTCGGAACCAATCGAGAGAGACTGGAGTGATCTGGTCGCAATTGGAAGTAAGGGCGTGAGTGTAAGCCAGCCGGGTAACACTCCTGGCTATCTCGCGGTTAAGGCGTTGGCTTCTTACGGGCGTGTGGCGGAGCTTGATGGTGGACTGTTTTTGTCCAAGTCTTCTGCGCTCACTTCAGGGAGACAGAACGACTAATCGTTAAAACTTCCTGAGGTGACGGGCTCGCCCGCTGTAGTTGACAACTCTAGATTCCTCGCGGCCTTGTCCAATATTGGTTCCAGGCTTTAGATAATGATAGAATGTGAATCGATAAAAATTTAACACAGTTGATACCTGCAGCCTTATTACGAACACACTCGCGAGCAACGGCTTTAGGCGAGTGAAAACAGGGAATAGTTTTTATGGCTTTGTGAACACTCTCGCTATCGCTATCAAAATGTAACGAAATATAACAACCATTCACTTGCTTTTCTCTTATAGCCGGTTTCCAGCGCAGCGCGAATTTTTAAACACTTCACAGCGCAAACACTGCTATAGCGACTTTGCTTTGCACAAACGGTCCAATTTAGAATGACACCTATTATATAATTTCAGATATGGAGATTCCTATTACAATTTTCATATAAGAAGATTCTATAAGAAGTTCATTGCTAAATTAATAGCCAAACCCTTGGTGTATATTACCAACCTCACCTTGGACAACGGAAAATTTTCCTAATTATTGAATGCAGCCAATGTGACAGCGATCTTCAAGGATGTTGACAAACGTGACCCTATAAACTATCGATCTATTTCAGTAATAAATATAATAAGCAAACTTACTATAGTCTGTCCGAACACTCCTGGCCTGCGGAGTTATAAAACGTAGCAAGGGATCGCGCAATATGCGCTACTCCGTTACTACGGTTTATAAATCCGCGTTCCAGGAGCATTCGGACAGACTATAGAAAGCTAACCGCAAAGCAACTAATGGATTACACAGACACATGATCTATTGTCAGATGGACAGCATGCCTTTAGGCCGGTTCGAGGAACTGCCGTTGAAATTCTTGAATTAACTAAATCGAAAAATCTCGATAGAAACAAACATTGCATTGGTATTTTTCTCGCTCAACTGCGTATGTCGCACGGCCTATAGCTGTTCTCGTGCCAGTTCCATTACAATCATTTACCTTCTTGCTTTGCCCTACCGAAAAGGTCGTTCACAATGAAGATCATCAATAACCACTCATTTAAAAGCACTTCGACAAGCTTCTTCTATACCTTCTTAAAAATATCTATTGAAATGCTTCATTACTGACCACTGCTGCGATATTCGTGCTTAAAAGTCTCTGTGCCCATTACGTAAAAATAGACTGCTCATCGTCACTCAATGCCTTGTAAATATATATGTATATCCTCTAAATTCCCTGCGTTTTCTTTGTGCAGTGCACTACATGTAATATTATTAATAATATTGAGTATTCCAAATCTGTGATGTACCTTGGAATAAACATAGACGAATTTCATCACAAAAGGCATACAACAACCAAAATAGGCGTTGTATTTTCCATCTAGCTTTCGCAGGTAACAGAAATTCCTTCTAGCAACAATTAAACACACTATAGTAAGGACACTGCTACTCTAAATTCTGGACTAAGCTGATGTCAGTACTATAGACATTAAGGAGAATATTCTGCAACAGAAATTCTACATACGATATACCTATGTTCGACGCGTAAATTTGACCACGTGAGCGAATACCATGACGAATTTCATTGCCTTCGAATTCGTGAGCGCACAAAGCTGCATGCCATCTCACTGCTTTACAAAGTCGTGTATAGTCCCATAGTACCTCCATACCACAAAAACTTCTATTACCTGGAAGTCATGGTATTCCACTCAGATCAATGCAGGACAACACCATAGGAATTACATCAGACTTCTTTTTTCACCTAATCATTTACCGCTCATTCTGCTCGACTTTAGAACCAGCTGCCGCTTATCATTCGTCATGTAGCTCCGTTAGGCTGTTTTAAGGCGTTATTAAAAAATATATATTTCTCAAAATATTAAATAAATATCACTTCCTACCCCTACCCCTTTCCGTTCCTTTTTTGATTTATTAATTTGTCGAGGTAAGCTGTTTAAATAGTTATTTTTATTTAATATTTCAACGGTTGGCTGTAAGAAATTGCAAAGCATTAAGCCCGCCGTTTGTACTAATTTAAAATTTAATTTAAATATATCTTTATCTTTAAATGTTTTTGGTACAATAAAGCTATTTTCTTTCTTTCTTTCTTACGTATGCACATCAGTTGAAAAAATAATAAACGCAACAAAAATTTCAACAACACACAGACTGACGCGGGCGGGGTCGCGGGTACATCTTGTAATTGTACATGTTTTGAAAGAGATACATGTTAATATTTCAGGAATTTTAAATACTCGGCTTTTATTTGACAGTGAATTTGTCAATCGAGTTAATTTTTGTTTCTAGAGCTCGAGCTCAAAGTTCGTCTCAGTGGAAGGGGGGGGGGGGGGCAAACATTTTCATTGAAAGAGGAGGTCCTGGCAAGAAGTCTATTTGCAGGCTGTGCAAGAATACGATTTTTAGAAATTACTTCCAGCACACACAAAATTACTCTCTCGTTCGACTTTTTTGACAGTTTTGACCTTAGATTCGTCTTTTCCAGTGTGCATGTACTCATAAAAGACCCGATTCAAAAATTTGACAAAAAAAACCTTTTTTTATCAAGAATTGCTTACTAGCTCGTACTGATTTATCTCCTTCAAGAATGCCGGTAACTAAAAACTAACCCAGTAAGTTTGCTTCAGTGAGATTGTAATTAACGGTTGACTGTAAGATATCGCTCCACCGATAAGTCCGCCATTTGTGCATAAATTGTCTTTTGATATAAAACCAGTGTAATATTTATTGAGTCATATTTTTATAGCACAATACAATTTATTCTATTCTTTTCTATTCAACTTTTTATGTGTACAATAAATAAAAATTAAATACAAACGGAGCTGCCATGGAATTCACCGACCAAAAATCGGGCCCATCATATATAATTATTACACTTCTGGGAGGTGAAGGGTGGATTCTGGACTAACGACCGGTGGTGGTAGGTTTAGGACAGCTGTCTTGCCACATGTGAGCGTTCACCTTACCACCCATTCACTCCCCCTTCGAAGCCATAGAATTTGAGATGCAGAAATCGCGGTTTTAGATAATTTTTCTAGAAAGGAGTTGATTATTTTCCTGGAGAGACCAAGATCTTTAAAATAAATTAAAACAAATAAATTGAAAAATATACTACTTAATTCACCTACCTACCAACTGTTGTTAGTATTTTTTTCCTAATTATAAACAATTGGATACAGCCCTGGCCAGATACTGATGGCAGATAGCACTGCTAAACAAAACTACATAATGATTGTGATGATAAGGCATCGAATAACTGCACAATTAAATAAATTGCTCTTACCAAAACAAATGAGTATCGGTTTCCTCTATGTAGGAATACGTTGATTGTACTCGAAAATCCAAATCCAAATGACACAATTGAAAATCGCGTGTCATTAAATATAGTCAACTGGTGGTACAACATATAGATGTAAGTACCCATATATTTAGGACGCTATTTAAAACCAATTAAAAAACATTACGCCATTATTTTTTAGAGCGCATGTCAACCAAAAATTACGAAATTCTTCCTCACTAAATTGCATGCAAATTATAATAATAATATATAATAATATTTCATTTCAAAACATGAATATTATTGATATTTGATATGAAAATAACAACCGGATGAAGAATGGTATGTAACGGAGATTTTTTTACGTCTGGCCCATATTTTCTGATATAAAGAAGATTCAGGAGAAGACTGTCCAATAACTTATTGTGTTTAATAAGTTTATTATTGTGTTTAATAAGTAAAATTATTGTGTTTAATAAGTAAAATTAAACAGTTAATAACTGTTTAATTCTCTTCATTGAAACACCTTGTGATATACGACATTTTTAGTTTTTTTTTTATCAGGAGCAAGAACAAATAAAGCCGATGATTTGCCGACACGTGAACATGCCACGTACAACTGACCATGGGAAAAATACGGAATTACATTTTGTATGGGAAAATGTTTTTTCTTTCATTTTAATTATTCGTCAATTTTCCAATTTTCGTTTTTAATAGTTATTCTGCTATTCAGGTCGGAGACAAATATTACGCGTTCCCAGTCTTCTACGCTTACTTCACGGTAGACAGAACGATTAAATATTGTTAGAACTTCCTGAGGTGACGGATTCACCCCTTGTAGTTGACAGCTCAAACTGTTTCGTTCCAAAGTCTCTACTTTCACTCCAGGTTGAAATAATTCATCCATATCGTTATACCTTCCTGGGGTGGTGGGTTCGTTCGTTGTAGGCGACAACTCTCTGCGTCTACCTCACGAGACGCTCGTCTTAATTGCAGGTAGCGATGAGTAATACAAGAAAAACGCGTTATTTTAATATATCTTTGAATATAACTTCAAAGATAATTGTTATTGTTTGTAAGTTAGATTGACAAACACGCACATAGGAGTGGCGATATCTACTACAATTATGCATTGATAATTTAATTAATCTCTATTAATGAATATATATATATAAAAAATCAGGATGGCAATTGTAATTAGCAACCGGCAGGAATTACTCCCGATTGCGTGGATGTGTCTGCAATGATGGACGGATGTGAATTCGAAATCTACAATACAATACAATACAATTTCAGTAGATAGGCATTCCTACGACTTGGATGCGTCCTAAATTATTTTATTATTTAAGTCAGAAATCATACGTGCTAAAAACGTACCAATAAATATTAGATTGAAAAAGTCGTCATAAATGTTTTATTTTTGTATTTAAAATACCACAGTACGTTGGTCATTGGCGTTATTTTCAAAAACAAAAATGCGGTATTCTTTTCAGCAAATAATTTTTTTTTGCTAATACTCAATAACATGGAAACATATAATTTATATTTTATTCGTATTCGATAATTTATAAAATGAGTTTTGAACTTATAGTTCACATATGTCCCATGGTCCTTAAAGGATTAATAGCCTACCTTGATTTTCTTCCCGGGTCTTGTTGTAGCCTGCCTGGATCACACCCTAGGCCAGTTCTCAGGGTGATACGAGAGCTGATATAGGAGTTTAAATTTAGTAGACTTCCACTAAAATACACATATTTTAAGTGTCTGCTCAGCAGGCTACTTGGTATAGCTGCGTAATGTAGGAGGAGAGAACATATCAATTGTGCGCGTACATCATTGTTTGTTTGTTTGAAAAACTTTTTTGCACAGACAATAGAGTAGAATATGGTGTGTCTATTGTGAAGTGACAATATCTTACAATTATACCGTCTGGGTTATTGAGAATAAATGTTAATTCTGATAAATGAATATACAGGTTGAGTTAAATTAACAGACATTCTTGAAGTGGGTAAATCAGTACGAGCAAAGAAGCAGCTCTTGTTAAAAGAATGTGTAACAAAACTAATTTTATTTGAGGATGTCAAAATTAAGTTTGCCGAAAATATTGTAATAAAATAAAAAAATTAAAAACTAAAAAAACACTCTTTTATAATAAGAACTGCACTAAAGAGCCAAAAATAAAAAGCAAAAAATAATTAAGGCGACATGATACCCGGGAACGACCATATCTGAGGAATTTTAGTTTTATGAGTTTTTTGAAAAATATAAGCATTAATTTAAAAAAGTTTCTAAGTGAAACCCTCGATAAGGAAACAATTTAAAATTTGGACTAAAAAAGTGGAAAAAAAAGGCTTTAAACTGACTCCGAAAACTTTCAGGCACGTTTACTCCTACAATGTAAGCGGTGAGTGTGTTTTATTATAATTTTATTATATTGAATGGTTAATTCTCTAGAGCAGCACTTAGCCAGATTTTTTATTTAGGCCCTAAATTAATAACAATTAATTAAAACTTGAAGGGGTCTGAGAGTTAAGCTAAATATGCTTTGCCTTTAACACACTTATACCACCACTGAGTAAAAATAGTTATTCTGTGCTAGCGCTGCGATTGACCGTTTAGTATGCGTCTAGTTCCCGGCGCTAGCGGACTTTTTTGGTCAAACCCTACAAAATTGACTCCGCCTATTTTTTTGCATAGCCGCCCATTTCGGATATTTGTCTGAGGTCTCATGTCGCCTTAACCTGTTATCACTGTTTACCCTGTAAGACCATTGCATGCCCCCAAGGCCATTTAGTGAAAGCAGTGTTTGTAATTAAATATATTATTTGAGCGTAAAAGTGTGGGGCGTTTTTCTAGCATTTGTTTAAATACATAATATTTCATAACCATGTTTTTTGGAAACATTTTACTGAGAAGCATTATCTAGCGGTAGGTAAAATATCGCGAATATTTTTTATTTCCGATATTTGAACCTACTGCTAGATTTCACAGCGCGATCAAGGCTTCTAAAACTTTATTACTTACAGATCAAGGCTTACAGAATTAAACAGTATGGTTTTTTTTTCGCATTTTTACAAATAAAAGTTGTTTATTTTCCCCTACCGATTCATCCACTTCAAGGATGCCGGTTGATTAAAACAACCTGTATAACAAGTATATTTTTGTAAAGTATTGGTCATAATATATAAGTACATTACATAATAAAGAAAATAAAACAGATATTAATAACAAATGTCAACTCAATATCGAAGGTAGGAATGGGATATAAAGGCAAGATAGCAGAATGTTAGGGGTAAGGGAGGGGGGGTGTATTTATACGTTAGGTAAATATCCTTAATAGATTTTTTTAAACTCAACAGGCTTCCAAGTTTCAGGGAGAAAGGCACAGAGCTCCATATTCGGATCGCCATGCCAGCACTGCAAATGACTGAAATGTTGATGAATCTATTTATTTATTTATTTAATACTTTTACACATAAATTAGTTACATTGTTACCGAAGTAAAGAATTTATACATTTTAAAGAACAGCTTAAGATTTACACAGCTTATGTAACAAATTGCGCTATGCACATCTAACGAGGCTTCTCAGGCCTGCATCTAGATGCACATGATTCAGATGCTGTAAAAACATGAATAGTATTAAACTAATAATAATATAATTCGACAAAAAAAAGAAGTGAGAAAAGGAAGGATAAAAATAAAGATAAACCTACACCGTTTAATATTAACAAATATAAAATATTTTTATAGATTTAAGCAATAAAATTCCTCATACATTTTGTGATATACAATACACTATATAAAATATATATTAAATACAATAGATAGATACCAAATTCACATACATCGATACAAAGATTTTTCTCCTCAGAATGCTGAGGTATAGCCAATAAAATAATTTTCTGAGAGCGTAATGGAAGGCCATGGGATCAAAGCGGAGAGAAGATGTTGTACAAATAAGAAGGCATGTTTGAATGAAGTACACGAAAGAGGTGAGGATGAGAAAATTCCGACTTCGTCTAATGGGGAGCCACTCCATTTGCCTACGAAAGGTGGATATGGAATCAAACAAATCGAATACACGCGTTTTGAATTCTTTCCAGTTTTTGAGTATATCCTTATTCGCGAGGCCGTGGCGGCCGTGGCGGCCAAAAGCTATATGAAGCATAGTTTTGTGGCCTGGTTGTGAGAACACGAAAAATTTTAATACAATTATGCCGGATTTTAAAAACCCGGTCCTTAAGCTATCATTTAGCCAAAACGAAATTGGTAAACTATTACCATATTAATTGTAAATTATCTTTTTTCTGTAACTGTTTTCCAAAAAAATATAAACGAGTGAGATTTGTCTTCAGTGTTTGAAAAATCTAGACATGATTCTCAATACTAAAAAATACTATGTACACCAGCGTATGGTCTATTTGCATAGTACCAAGACCGTTTTTGGAACTACCACACAAAAAATATAAGAAAAATTTCCAGAAATGTTATGGCCAAACATTATTTTTTTTCTATTTATTAAAGATACTTTTCAGTAATATAAAAAATAACACAGTGATCTTAAGTTATTTTATTATTGTAATCTAATTTTTACTTTATAAAAGCTATTCATTTAATAATTTATCATATTATAATTGAAAAGCCAAATCGACTTTATTTGACGATGCGCGAAGCCGAAATCGTCATTCGTAATTAGCCACTGCCAACGGTGAGACGTATTCCCTTGTCGCCGCGGTATACCGCGGCGACAAGGGAATTATAGGAAATACAATTGCATAGGAAATACAATTGCCTAGGAAATACAAGACAAGGAAAATACAATTGCCATCCTGATTTAAACATAAAATATTAGTGGCCACGCGCAATGACCCAATGTGGAGGGAAAAATATGGTGCAACAGGCAATTAGCAAACCCAGCCCCAAACTTCTTTATTATCATGTATCCTCTAAACTCATCTAATTCACTAAATTGAAGTCCACAGAATAGTTAGATGTGTTATCCAGCTCGTGTCCTCTCTTTCCTACTCCGCGCTCGCCCCCACACCATGCGCCTACTCCAACCCACCTGCCATTCACCTGGTATACCAGTAGGCCAGTACGGGCCTGACTATGATGTCGTTGATATGATATGTCTTATTTACATACTTAATAAGTATGTAGGATGTCCCGGAGTAACGAGCAAAATTGCAAAGGCTTCGGATACGGGACCGGAGAAATTTGCACATCCTTTCACTACTATAAAATGTCTGTATTCGATTCATTTATGACCTAAAAAAGTTTTACCATATTACGGAGAACAGAAAAAGACTTCACTCGCCGACGACCCGAGAAGGGAGAGATACGAGAGTCCTAGGTTTGCTCTTCAGAATCCAAAAGGGGGCCGCTCCGAACTATCTTATAAGTAGGTTCAAACCTCTATATCTACTCACGGGCGCCCTCTGAAATCTGAAGACAACCTACTGCTCTCGATCCCTGGTCACAGTAATGATTTCTTCCCGCGCTCATTCCCTATACGTGGAGCACGTCTTTGGAATGTTTAACCCGCACGTATAAGGATAGCACCAAGTTTGTTTTGGCTTCAAACGCAGGCTCAAAGAACACTTGAACCGACGCTCATAAACTTTTGAATATTTTCCCCTCTCTATTACGTCCCCTGCGCCATTACAGGTTTATTGTTTGTTTTCTTCTTTAATTTATGGTTTTTTTTTCTGCTGAACTTAAATGTTTGAATTGCCTTTTGTAATGATTTGAAAATCATCACATGAGCGCTTAGCAGCTCTAAGCTAAACGCAAAATAGATTAATCGAATTTTTTAAATTAAATTGTACTTAAAAAGATCATAGTGACATCTAGCGATTTAATTAGGAACTAAAACTGACACATGGAAGAAGGGCAGTTGCTAAACTATAGAGCGCAGTGCCATCGTTACATAAATAAAGGGTTTTGAGTAGTTTTTGAGAGTTAAGGACATCATTAGGGGCTTAAAAATAGACAATCAGGAGTATTTGGCAAGAAATTAGCATATTTTGAGATTTTTACAAAAAATTGACGTAAAAATCAATAATTGACAAATAGACAATAGAAGCATGGTTATGGTCTTAAAAAGTCGACCGATTGGTTTTTCAAAGAAATATAAAAGGGGTTCATTAAATAGTAGGAATTATGGGAGAATTTAATAGCAATATTGATAACATCATTTGGAGAACATTTAATTTATTATTAAGAGAAATTGGAAAACATAATCGATATCGATGCAAGAAAGCAGAATCAATGAAGTTAAAAGAATTTATCACCAAATAATTGCCAGTCAAAATAAAACTTAATTGTTAAAATGAGGAATTTAGAAACACTTAATTAAAATAGAGGAATTACTAGATAAAAATACTATCAATAAATAAAATTGAAATAAAATAGTTGTATTATTTCGCTTTCGAAAACGGAAACGGAAACGGAAAAGCTTATGAAAAGTTTCTAGAACCTACGAGAATGTTCGAGTAGGCAGACAACGCTTCGAAAGCGGAAACGACGCGTAGAAAAGGCGGCAAAATCAAGTCAAAATACGACATTTCCCGCCGAATATGAAACATCAATTTTCTCATAATACGTAAAATAAATAGTTAAAATCATATGTAGAATTAGAAGCACGATTTATCATTAAGAAATTAGCTTATTGGCAATGTGTCAGAGCGTTATTTAACAAAAAAATAGATAAATCAGATCGTTTAATGACTGATTAGTCAATAGTTATGGGTTAAATCAGTAAAAAAAGGTCACATCGATAGGGGTGTTATAAAAGGGATGGACGAGTAGCTTCCGGCATCCATTAAAATTTTTCAGTCCGACGTATCAAACCTACGAAAGTTTACGGAAGAAAATATAGAAATCTGGTGCTCAGATGTGAGAAAAACAGTTGAGAACGAGGGCATCGGGATGCTATGAAGCATTTCGATGCCCAGTTAAATTAAATTCGTAATATAAGTGCTCAGATCGTGTATAACAGAAACGCTTCATCACACTCGTCATTGAGGCGATTTTACAAAAAGTACTAAAAAACGAACAAATATTTAAAAAATCCAGTGCTAAAACAAGTGAAATCGAGAGAGCTATGCGAGTTGGCATATAAAAATCCAACGTTCTAAATAAAATTAAAGTACGAGATTTTGTCGTATTGCAATACGAAAAAAATATCGGAGCGTATGAATCAAAATGAAGACGTCAGATTAGACTTCACAATTCACAACATTGCGAACGTTCTTCGATGGTGTATAACATAGCGGCGAAATAACGGAAAAACATTCAACAAGGATGCTGTGAGGGTCTCATAATAGCAGCACGATCGTAAAGCGGCTGCGGTTCTATAAGACATTCGTCGCAGTAACAGTAGTGGCAGATTTCTAGGAAGGCGACAACACATCGAAGATTTTGACGTTTAGTTATAAGTGCATAATTGTGCAATACAGCTGTAAATACGGGAAAGTATAGCCGAGAGTCATTGTCGGCAAAGATGTACTAAAAATATGTAAGTTTATTTTTGCCGAAGCTGGCGTTATTTAATTATTTAGGCCGAAGCCAGCACCCAATATTATCATTGTTGTATATTTTTTGGGATTATAAATATTCGAGTTTTTTGTGGTTTGTTTAGAAATGGTTAGAAATCTTAAGTAGTTGTAACGTAAAAGCGTGATTTATACGATTTTGCACGGTAACTAAAAACGACAGCACGTAACATCGCTTGTTGGTTCAAGAGTCGTAGATATTGTAACGAGATTGACATCTCGTAGGACTCATTAATTTGGAAGAGAGATAGCTTAGCTACTCCATTGATTTAGACATCAGCCATTATATAAATGTGCTATAATTTGGAAACTAGTTAAGGAAACATTCGAATAATACAGAATGTTAGGTTAAATTTAAAGATAAGGAAAATTGTAGATTGTACTAAGATTTTTTACGACTGATCGATGGGGTTTCACAGATAAACGGGAAGGGAATAGTAATAATAGAATAATAGAACGAAAACCATATGGACACCCAGTGGACTAGATGATAGCCAGGTCGTAGTTTTTATCGGGCATTAGCGACTGCGGTCATTTAAATTCATTTATATCACTGGAACGTCATCGACTAGTTTGACAGTATGTTAGGTTATATGTATTTTTAGTGTTGTATGTAAACATTACGATTCATGTTTCAATATAATTTGACATTGAACATATTTAAATAAATAAGGGATTTAGAATCTAATTGTCGAATTTCACGGCGGAGATTTAAACTCATGCATCATTATTATTAATGTTATATTTTTTTAACAATCGACTGAACGCAGCCATTGTTGTCATCGACAAATAATCAATCGAAAATAACTCAAAGAACAAGTTTTAAATATTTTGTGGTGAATTAGGCGCTCATTATTATAAATATAATTCACAATAATAGTAAATAAAAAATGGAAGAAATTATGATTTGAATTGTCTGATACATGCATTATGGTTTAATATATATGGATTATTAATTGGAGAAGATTTGTTTCATTGAGGAAGTAAATACAAAGAGGGAAATTATTAGGCAAGGTATTGGAAGCCTATCCCACTTGAGGGTAATATTATCACTATCGCTGATATGGTAGTGAAGTAAGTGGATTAAAAGTATAGCTTACAATTTTAAAGATAGAGAGTAAGTAAGTAAAAATCGAGCTTACAAATGGCTTCCAACTGGTGGGGCTGTTTGAAGATTGATTCATAAAAAATAGATATAAAGTAATAGAAGAAATAGTAAAAATCTTCTCTACAAATGACGTCCCAACGTGGTGGGCCAATAGACATTGAAAGTATCATAACATAACATATCGAGAAATAGATTTATAATTATAACTCGTAGATAAAGAAATAGTAGTAGTAGTAAAAAAAAATTATCTCTACACTTTATAAATTTAATTTATTAGTTTATGTTATTTTTACCGTATAACATGTTGTGCCACTAGGTTAAGATTAGCTGAAAGACATTGCTTTTAGGCAATAAGCTCGCCTTTTCGATCAAGCAAATAAAGCGTTTTATTATTATTATTAAAATGTCCTATACAATCCTACATCTCCCCCCTACCTCAACGAGGCTTTTACCGGGTTATGAAGTCAAGTCTCCCACATCTATTGTCAGAATAATAATACCCTACGTATCACAAAACCTATAACCCACAAATTCAAACCTTACTCTGATCCATTCCCTTTCCTTACCTTGTCTTGGCAGTATCCTATTTATATATTAATTGTATAATATGCATAACATTCATTGTAATTTAAAGTCTCGTCCTTATTTTTATCGTATCTTATTGTACTCCAATTTTACCCCACGGCCTACTCTCCTTGTTACGTCAACATGTTGGTCGACTAGAAGATATTGTCTAACTAGCAATAAGTCCTCTTTTGTACGCTAAATATTTTTTTCATTAAAATATTTTTCATTTTATACAATTATCTTGCAACGAATATATTAAAAGACACTTTGATTTTAAAATTTTGTCGTTTATAAAATAGCATGTTGTTCATTTCTTTATTATTTCGTTTACTATTACTATTTGTGCATAGTATACTATCCAGTTAAAATTTCAGCATAAGGATTCGAAATTAATCAATATCCAGCTTCTTGAAAGATCCTTCGACACCGAAGACCCCTCCAGAGTCTTTGGCCTTACCAGGCCGCAACTTCTCGTTCACTTTCGCAGTTTTCTCTTCGTGTATAAACCAGTCACGGTTAGCGTTTACTTTATTCGTATAAGCAACTGAAAAGAGAAGAAAGGCAGTTAGTTTTTATAACTTTATTGTTTTCGAACAATATACTTCAGCAACAAGACGTCCCAGTCGTTTATTTCTAAAATTTATATTATATTAGATAGTTCTGAATGATAGTAATGTGGATAAAAATAACATAATAATGTAATCTTCATTCTTAGTTTAATATTATTAAGTCTTCAGCACATTTTCTTTTATGTAAATTTTGACAGTTGCTATTAGTGTTCTTATATTTTGAAAAAAAAATACTACACGGCTGGGGTATAAACAATGAAATTGAAAACATGTTTTTCGATATTAGGAGATTTTTGTGTATTAAAGATTATTCAGCAGGAAAAACTGGCTTGAAAGACATTTGAAAAAAAATTAATGATTGAAAAGCATTTGTTATTAGAAAAAGGAATCTAAATATTCTAAAATTAAATATAAAAACGTTTTAATACTAATATCTAAAATATAAATACACATATATATAAATGCATAAAATGTCAAGTCATTTGTATAGTGTCAAGTCATTTGTAGAGTACCATCGTTTGACAATGGGCTATTTTATATAGCAATAGTCTATTCCATTCCATCAGTTCAATATTGTCCAATGATAACATTTATTGCCTAAGTAAGCTATGTATTAGAGCTTCTTTCTAAGCACCACAAATTGCACACCCACAAACGCAATCCTGATAGAGTTACAATTTAGTGGTTTTGAAAATAAAATTAACGAATATGAAAGTTATAATATCAAAACTAATAATTATTTTTAAAGTAATCTAAATTACTCGATCAAAGGAGTCGTTCAAAAAAAAAAGATTGATAAAAAAAGTTTTGCGACTACGGGGCATAAACCCTTTTTCATATGGACAATACATCAGCACAAAAATAGAGAGTTGCAATGGCTAAAATAAACGAGTTGGGCTTTCAATTTGCTCTTCATGCACCCGACTTGGCCCCGTGTGACAATTTTCTTTTAATACACTTCAAAATATATCTTGGAGGCTGTGGCGTAGCTAAATGGCCCAAGGCCCTGATGCGAATAGGAAATTGGGCCCCGTCACTCCTCTCAAATCAAAACAAACCAATTGAAATAAATGATAGAAATAGTTTAAACAATAATCATTAGTTGGGCACATTACAATAAAATAAAATCGAAGCGTATAATCATTACTCAATTTTCATCGTGCCTTGACATTTGCGAAGATATCAATGCCTGTACACGCACTGAAATTGCGACGAAGTAGGAGTAGTAGCAAGTTCTGGAGATTTCGGATTGACAAAAGATGCATCCAGTTTCGGTAACTTTTGTTTAACTTTTTCCATTTTCTCTTGTTGTTTTCGCTTAAAATCGCCACTGCTATTATTTTGTTTATGTTTTTTTCCCAAGTCGTACTTTCGACACCACTTTGCTCAATAAAGGAAAATTTAGCAAATTAATTCAATTGCTTCTTTATTTTATACTTATTGAAACAATACCGTAATACGGATAATGCACGCATGCATGCATACGACGATCATCTCTAAACAGCCCGCGCCAATATTGTTTTGCGCCAGAAAGAGACAGTGCGCTATCTCGCTCGGCGAAGCAGATCGCAACGCTATTTTTCACAATGTAGTATAGTACTAACAAATTCCGTTAGATCGAGTTTTTTGATTTAATGAGAATTGCATCAACGGAATAAACGCGTATTTTGCAAACTTTGAAGAAATGTATTTTTACAAGCTTTTATTTACCTTGCAATGTATGTTAGCTAGTACCTATGTATATTTGTTTAGGTCAAATCATGCAAGCTGAATTAGAACCACTTCCTCCTATCCTATGAAGTAAAAAAATTACACGTTGGTTCAGTTCCGATGACAATGCATTTTTATTGTGAGCATGACCTGATTATACGCCCAGGATCGGCTCTCGATGAGGCTACTCTTCCACGACCAACACCACAGACACACAATTGTGTATGCGCATTCAATTTAGAGAGCCCGTTCTAAATTTGATGACCGTTCTTAAATGGCATGGCTGCTGCACCCAGGGTTGGCTCCCGACGAGGGGACCCCTCGTCAAACGACCCAAACGGTCAACAGCACAGAAACGAAATTTCATATACGCGTTCAATTATGATTGCCCGTTCTAAGTTTCAACGCGACAGTCCTGCTGCACGCAGGGTTGGCTTCCAACGAGCGGCTCCTCAATGGCCAACAGCACGAACACGAAATTCTGTATAGCATTCAATTATGATAGCCCATTGTAAATTATCGACTATGACATGGCTGCTGCACCCACAGTTGACTCGGGGACAGAGCATTTTAATACAAGCTTGTTTTTAAAAATGTGTTTTTACTTTTAACTTATTTAGAGATGAATCATAGAATCTTGCTAAACAAAGTGAAATGCGCTTAAAGGACAATATGTTCAGAAATGAGATTGATTTAATTCAAGGACTTTTCAAACAGTCCTCGTAGAATGACAAAACAAAATGTAACCTACTATTTAACTCCTCAACAGACGGCAAATCGCCTCCGAGTTCCTTAGGTAAAACATGCTTAGGGATGCACTTATGGAGCTCCTCGTAGCTCTGATGCACGCGAAGGCTTTCCGCAATGTGCTTGTTCATGAAGGGTTTGATAAGATTCATGACCGCCCCCATGTATCCAGCTGGATTTATAAAGTGGAAGCTGTCCAGGCGGACTGGCATAGCATCCTGAAAATAAGCATTCCGAAAGCTATAGTCAAATAAATGCTGAGTAGTTCTTAAAACGACACCCTTCTTCTGGAAGGACTTAAGATGCACTGAACATTGAAAATGTGTAGGAGACGAGCCTGGTCTCGAGTCTCGTGTCGTCCCGTCAAGAAAACTTTAAACAAAATACCTGCGTCTCGATACTTTCACTCACGGTTTTATTACTTCCCATAAAAATATATTAGTTGGGGCGAATAGGGAGGGAGGGGAGGTTTGTCTACTTGCCAGGAAACTCTTAGGGCGGCACAACCGATTTTTACTTTCCTGGCAGAGGGAAAGTATTGTGAACGTATTTCTGTGTGTCTGTGTGTGTGTATTACTCTACGATAGCGCCCAAACGCTTCATCCGATTGAGCTGAAATTTGGCATTGGGGCGCGCTAGTCATACTTCAACTAAATATTGGACTTAGAGACTTGAAATGCGGTTCACAGATGCGTCGTTGGGCCGAAGCCACATCCTGAAATTTTGGTTGGAATATCTCTTATAAAAGTGACAGATTCAAGAAAATTTCAAAACTTGCATAACCACCGTATTTAAGAAAATATTTTTGGAAAAAAGCCATTTTAATAATACAAAAATACTACAAAAATGCTACAAATATACTTCCTTTGCGATCGAGTTG
The DNA here is from genome assembly GCA_944548615.1 of Micropterix aruncella. Classification (NCBI taxonomy): domain Eukaryota; kingdom Metazoa; phylum Arthropoda; class Insecta; order Lepidoptera; family Micropterigidae; genus Micropterix; species Micropterix aruncella. Next base: position 17,866,832 of record OX155969.1, on the reverse strand, counting down.
CGGGAAGGGTGGGTTGAGGGGTGAGTTAGGTGGGGGGAGGGGGGGGGGGGGGGGGGGGTTGATGAGCGGGGGAGCATTATCTGTTTGCCGGGAAAGTCTTGGGGTGACACACCAGATTTTTATACTTTTCCGGCAAAGCGAAAGTATTGTGAACGTGTTAAAAAAAACGAAATGCAGACGGATACATATATTTTGCCACCTAGGTCTCATCTATGTATGTTTTCCGTTTCTTTATTCCCCCATAACATCTAAATGCTTGATCCGATGTAGAGGTGTATGATATTGTTAGAGTCGTTATGTCATTAGGAGTGTCGTAGGGTTCTGTTCAATTATAACTGTCCAAGTATCAAGTAAGTAGTTGTCTAAATGCCCAAATGTCAATAAATTTAAATAAATATATCGTGTTTATAGTCAAGTGAAAGGTGTGCTTGGGTACATTTTGGAAATAAATATGCATGTATATGGATAAATACAAAAACCATAACTGTTAGGTTGCATAGAAACCATTTTACCCTTTAAACGCCTAGGGCAACCGACTGAGACGACGGCGCACGGTGGGTCGAAGCGGTACTGTGAGGTACCTAAGAACCAACTTTGTTTTTTCACTATTTTCTTCATGGCGATGGATATATCTTATATACGTTGACAATAGCTGACTTACGTGTTTTTTCCCTAAACTTTTTGTTTTGGGCAAAAACAATATTTTCTGTTTTTTTTTGTATGGGACGGGTCAAAAAAAATGAATGTCTGCTTTGTCCTGACAGGTCCCGCGTCGAAACCCTTTTTTCCTAATTCTTGTCACCTCTCCATGTTGAAATTGTTCACAAAAATGCCACTTTGCCAGATGAATGGATCGGAAAAATTATAAAAAATACATATTTCAAAGCATATTGTCTTTATATCTTATTTAGGTTATTGAAAGCCGCATTTTAGACAGAATAGTAAGTAATACTGTATAATAAAATATATCATAACTTCAAAACTAACAAAAGTAAATTTTGAATTTTGTATTTGAATACCTAATTAATAAATTATGTTATTTTTAATGCTTTCTCGATTTAATATTTTTTACCATGTATTTTTTTAATAATATATTGTTTGCAATCTTGATCGCTCCCGCTTTGAAATAATTTTATTCTTAATCCTTGTCTACTCTACTATAAACGCTTATCGCTGCTATTTCCTTAAATGAGTGCAAGGGGTGGTCGCACGTACCCTATGACACTCAAAATGACACTCAAAATGACACTCAAAATGACATATCAAAATGACACTAACATTACCGCACACTTCTAAATCGGTTTAAGCAGTTAGAAGTTGTGGTGAAATAAAGAAACGGAAAACACGCATACATTCATACATTTGAAGCCAATGAAATTAGAAGAAATCCAAACTTCAATAGAGACGACGGTTACTACATATTTTCTACGTGGAACCCTCTTCTTTAAATGTTCTTAATACCGATCGTCGAGAGCAAGAACGTAACACAAGATACAGTGAATGTTGTGTGCACGGCGGATTTTCAAAATTCCCGCGCGCCGAACCGTTGTAATATACGAAGTTACAGCAGCAGTTTGCCGCCTTCCCTCAGATGACGGTTGGCAGCAAATTTGGTTCATCTCCTGTAGCCCAGCACCTGGCCAACAGCGGTTGCAACATCGCCGGAAAGCCGGGTGTTACAAACTTCACGATTTAAATTCGTTTTTGTCTCATTAATAACCATTGTATTGTATATATTTTACGTAATTAAACGACGATGATGATGCTTTGAGAGCTGGTGGCAGAAAAGAGTGGCGTCAACTTTGGGAGGCCATCACCCAGCGTTAGAGATCACCCAGATTGTGATATTATATTACAGATATTGTTTAAAAAAAGAAGAAGGAAAGGTACATACCTACAGAAATACAACGAAATTACCTGCAAATACATCATGCCTTTCTTGACCTCGAATGGATTACATTTCGCCAAATGAGTAAACGTTATGCCTTTCAGATCGAAAATAATTTGTATACCATTATGAGCGCCCTGGAAAATAACCAAACACATTGGATTTGCCATATTTAAAATTCATTCAATTCGTGCCATATATAAAATAGGACCGGAACTGCATTGGGAAAAACATTACGCTTTAATACACGGAAATACAAAGTTTCAATAGCTATTACGCATATAACATGGACTGTGGTCCGTACGCATGAATCAATATGATACGTAACGGTGTAGTTACCATGTCACGGGCATAGTAGCTACACCGCGCATCCATTACGGCGCACATCCAGATTGTGCTTTTACTATGACAGCATGTCGTAAGGTTATAGTCAGTTACATGCATCATGTTGAAGCTACATTATACCACTATTTTCGTATTATCCGTACGGAGCATGGTGAAGCATATAATCGAGTTTCAACAAAATTCCTTGTAATTCAACAACATTACGATTGGAACATCATTTTTCTGCATAGAACCGTAATAACAGAATGGTATTGTAAGAAAAAATCCAATATTTTTCTCAGTGCAGTCTAAGAGATAAGAAAGAAAAATGTTTTAGGGCAAAGATTCTTACCAGCTTCGTATTTTTGGATATACGTTCGGCCAATTTTCAAAATACGAGTTAATACTCGTACACAGGACTTAAATTATTCAATGTGTGACTACAATGACCTACATATCCGGTAGTCTCCTTAAAAATGGTCGAACCTGGAAAGGACTCCGTTTTCCCCTGTTGCGGCAAGTTGTGCCGTTTTGCTCTGGGTGACCTTCGGGCGCTGTTGGACAGTGTGCATCGACTGGCGTTAGCCAATCGACTGCGCACTCTGGCGAATAACCGGGGGCTTTGAAAATGCTTTTATTTGTTTCCTAAGCAGCTGGGGTGGTTTTTGACCTAATGTCAGCTACTCTTGAAACGACCGCTTGGCCACCTGATTCCGTGTGTTAGACGGACAAAGTACGACACGTTCCTCAATAAAATCGAGGTAATTTACCGCTAACATTAGGTAGGTAGTCAGGGCGCAAGGCCGGTCCGCTGCCGGTCCTCTTCCCAGCGTCTCAAGGTGTTGGTCTCTGACGGGCGTGTTGGCGTAGCTAGACGGTGAACTATCTCGTTTATAAGTCTTTACGTTCACCCCCACAGACCTCCCTGGGGTGAAGGGTTCGCCCGTTCTAGATGATGACTCCAAATTAACCGATAAATCTGTCAGAACGTACTTGCTATAAATATATTTGTGGAGGATGTCTTCGAAAAATAATATATCGCTTTAATAAGTGTGTGTTGACTGCTTTTAAAATTATTAAGCTATTGCATAGCTTTTATCGCGGGCCTAGTCCAGCGCGGCGACCGAATGGAGAAATTTCTTAACGAAAATTAATGATTTTAAACTGATAATTATGTCTAAACGAGTGGTGCTTACGATTCGAAAAAAATATATGTTAAACAACAACATTTTCCTAATATTCATAGCTTTGAATATTTTAGATTTTGTTTATATTACATAGTGTAATTAAATAGTGAAATTAGGTCTAACCGAACACAAAAACGACTACTACGCAAATACTATCTGGCGTATTATTATGAAACCTGCACCATTTTAAAGATAATTTAAATATCTATCTTTTTATCTATAATTTTTTTCGAATAATCCGTTTTTTTGCTTTATCGAATAAAAAATTCGTGCGCGGCGCTCTATCGGAAGACCTTTAAATTATTCTGAATCATTTGCTTCCGCAGCCGCAAATGATTCGGAATAATGTCAACGTTTTCCGATAGAGCGCAGTTATCTGATAATAAAATGAAAATAAAATAAATAAAATAATAAATAATTATAATTGCATAAGTTTTTAAAAATGCTATGCAATAGCTTTACCGCGGCAGTCCCCGAGTGCCACACGTATTTTTATTTTTGAATTTTAATTTTTATTACTGTTTTCCATCATGTTTGACATATCATACCTGGCCATCCACATTCGTTGCTTTTTTTTTACTATTTTGTGTTGACACTCTTCTATATGTTATGACTCCTTTTATCCTGTTATCTGATTATTTTGATTATATTTGTATAAAGCACCTGAGTACAGATATTTTGGTAAGGTGCCATAATTGGTAGTAGCAGCATAAAGGGTGCAAAGAATGACGAGCCGGCGTTGCCTGGGCGAAAGTTACGTATTTATGTAAGAAAACAGATTCGCTCACCTCTTCTACCAGCATGAGATCCTCGCACATGAAGAGGCACCTCACGAATGATGCATGGTGGAATTTAGCTGGATCCGGATCCCGAAAACCAGAGTACATTACTTTGAACCCTTTTTTGGTAGTGCCAGGAAGTGGAAGCAAGACCCTGGATAACATTATAATCACAGATAAACCGATAACGATAGCGCCCAAACGCTTCGTCCGTATGAGCTGAAATGGCATGCAGGCATCATTAGGTCATGGCAAGAGTTGAAAAGTGAGAGATTTTTGTTGAAATCGGTCCACCAGGGGCCTCGCTAGTCATACTTCAATCTCAAAATATTGAACTTAGAGACTTGAAATTCAGTACAAAGATGCCTTGTCGCACCGAAATCACGTTGCTAAGTTTCCTTGGAATATCTCGTATATAAAGCGACGCGAATAATATTGATAGTCCGCCATATTTAAGAATATACATATTTTTTGGAAAAATACCGTTTTAATACCAACGAAAAAACTACAAATATACTACAAATCGGCGCGAGAGGGGAGGTTGGGTGGTCGCCGAGGGGGGAGGGGGGGGGGGGGGGGGGTAGGGTGACACGATCGATTTTTACTTTGTTATACTTTCAATACGTAGTAATTATGCACTTAGTTGTTCAGATAGATTTATTGGTCTATCTATTTAGAACAGAATAAGCTATATTAAATAAGTGCAATAAATGGCATTAATTATTGAATGTTGTTATTTGTAACGCTGGTTAAATTATTGGGTGTTTATAATCAATCGGTCCTTTATAAAAAACCATTCCTTATCAATGTTTTTATAGATGGTTAAAAAAATACTATTATTTTCTCGTTAATGCTAACAGCGCCACTTGCATTTCGACGGCAAAAAATGCTTGCCAAAATATGCTATAGGCATAGTATAACAAATAGTAGGTTTACTCCCGAGCTACAGGGCAATGCGGGAAGAGGGTGCGAGAAATGTGGGCAGAGGGATACGTCTCGACGAACGCCTTTGGTTAGCGTTACGCACAGGTAAAGGCTGGTGACTTTTCTCGAATGTTTGCATATCCGCGTGGACCGAGTAGCTGATATCTGGCGACCATATCCGAACCCTTACGAATCGTGACGTATTTGCCTCGATTTCAGTTTTGTTTTAAGGGAAGCTACTGTCTGTTATACTGTGCTTTCGAGGTGAACGGTCTAATACACTTTAAAATAAATGGTGATGGGTTGACCTCTGTTGTTTATATTTTGTGGCAGGTATTTTCCTTTATGCGTTAGCATAACGTTTCATAGCCAATTTCTAATGTAACTATTTCTAAAATAAATGCTATACTTACATTGTGTTGAGAGCCTGTACATTTTGTGGGTCTAACGGATCTCTTTTCTCAAATAGTTCTCCTGCATGGGTTCTGATCGTGAAGTAAAGGTCCAACGTTTGTTTGGCTATTTCCACGCTGTTCTCGCAGCTCAACAAGAACCGAATTACCTCCTCCTCTGAGAAACAAAAATGATAATTCAAATTGATCCAACTATTTTTAGGGTTCCTTACCAAAGCTTACAAACGTCGCTGAGAGTTCGCGGTCTGTATATCAGTATCGGTCATAAAATTCATATTCTATTTTACACGTTTATTTATTTATTTTTATTTTTTATTTTTTTATTCGCTTATTGCTAATCAACATTACAGTAAAATCAATGCATTGGAAAGTAAAATTAATAAAGATATCACCGTATTTATACAAATAGAATTACACTTATAATACTAGCTATCATATAAGAAAAAATAATTAATAACCTGCAACTTGAACGAGTGAGGGTTGGTAGTAAAAATATCTACATTTGGTGCCATTGGGGCGCCAACAAGTTATACCTCGTAAGATGAGTGCGTGAGAGCGACTCCGCGAAAAGATGGTGTGATTGAGCACGAAGATATTTATTAGCTACAAAAAAAATCACCTTGGCTAGTAAGCTAGGGTTATCAGTTTTACCACGAATTAGATTCAAAACATAGGACATGATCAGCATTTCTCTTCTGAGATTATAGATAACCATGCCTGTGAAAAAAGCAGTCGGATACAAAAATGGTTAATATACGTACTGCTTGAAGTACAAAAATCTCAAAAAACCTTTCTTTACCTTTTCCAGCATAAGGGTATTGGTATTTTCATGCGGATTACAAATAGCTGCCTTCGTTTCCATGCGACCTAACAATCCAGTTATACAACGTGCGCTTAACCCGAATATTATTGAAGTGTTTGGATTGCCGTAGCACAAACACTAGAAGCTTGAAAGAAGTTGTAGACAGTTGCCTAATGTGTTCCCTGACGTTTAATCGGGAGTCGAAAAAGACTTCAGTCACTCTGGGAAGTACACATTCAGCGATGGAGTAATCATACATCAGATGATCAGGTGATCTTGTGTATGTCATCACTGAAGATTTGTGAATATTGAAGTGAAGGTTACGAGCTTGGCTCCATGCATAAACTACATCAATATGGAATAGCTCGCAGGCCTCAGGACTTCCAGTAGATAAAAATAATTTGACGTCATCAGCAAACATTAGGCAACGCGCTGATGTGACAACTTTACTCAGATTATTAACACAAAGGCCCCAAGTTTGATCCTTGGCTAACACTTTGGCTTTAATAGGTAAAAACGTCATATTAGGGGGAAAGAGAATAAAATAATAATAAAAGGGTGAATTTGTTTGTTTATACTTTTTACTCGCATTGTGGAATTTCACAATAGGCGGGTTTATTGTCATACGATAATCTCTTCCAACCAACCCTACTAAAAATTGTTTATATGTATGTGTGCGTGTAGCATGTGTGTAAGTGATTGTCTTCTTAATACAACATGTGTCTTGTTATTATAATTGTGTTAGCCTTGGTAATATAAATGTCTGTCTAGTTAATATAATATCCGTATGGTTTACGTGCAGCAAATATTTTTGGGATCGTGTCTCATACTCATGGCTGATACCATTAGTGCAGTCACGTTAGCAAAAAAAAGGGGTAAACCTCGGAATGAGAGATAATAAGCTGGAAACTCGAAAACACCTTCATTTTGGCGTTCAATAAGTTGTCTCAAAAGTCTCATAAAAGCTCGTGTCTGCGTCGAATGTTATTCAAGGTCAAAGTCACCAAAATTGGTTTTTCGCGATCTACCAGGTCTCTATAGCTCCAATGATGTTAACATCTATGATAAAAAATGTAAAATTTGTTGCAAATTTTATGCTCTATAATTTTTAGCATATATGTTAACACCATTGGAGCTATAGAAACCTAGATAATCTCGAAAAACCGATTTTTGTGACTTTGACCTTGAATAACTTACACCCAAAGGGGTAACATAAATAATTATAGGGGTTACCCCTATAACCCAAACTGGGGATATATTATTTTTTGTTTTTGTTTTTCTTGTATAACTTACATAATAAATATCAGTAAAGTAATGTTTTTAAATGCCATTAACATGTCTTTAAATTAGCCTAAAAATATTTTAAAAAATGATTTACATTTTTGTATGTAAATATGTAAAGTAGTTACTTAAAGTTTGTAATATAATAAATAATATGTTTAAAATATGTTTGTCATTCTATTTGAGATATTTAGATTCTAATTAGACATTAAAAATAATTTTGTCCGCCCAGATTTTGCAAATATCTCAGTGTGCGACGCAGACACGAGATTTTATGAGACTTTTGAGATAACTTATAGAACGCCAAAATGAAGGTGTATACAAGTTTCCAGCTTATTATCTCTCATTCCAAGGTGAAACCCTAATTTGACTGGACTACATTGGTATACCAGTTATACGGCCACTTTCTTTCATTAAATACCTGTTACTTTGGGAAGATGTGGCTGTTTTTCCAGCCACTCCTGCATTTGATTGACGGACTGCTTAGAAAAATCTGCGTGTCTTTTGTATTCGTCTTCAGCCTTGAACACATTCAACGTCATGATTGTGTAATGTACGGCCTGTTTTTTCTGTAATATAAAAATTGTCCAAATTAACAAGGTGCTAATATTCTTTACCAATGATTACCCTAAAATTCAATTTCAAATGTTATTCCTACAAATTTAAGTACCCCTATACTAAGAAAAATATTTAATTGATTCTTACATTGCCATTCTGGTATTACGGTTTTCTACAGAATAATGATGTTTAAATTGTATTTTTTTTATTTACAAGGAATTTTGTTGAAACTCTTTTACTCGATTATATCTATCAACATTTTCCTTGCGGTTAATGCGGAAATAACAGTATACCTACTGTAGTTTCAACATGATTCATGTGTCCTACTATAACCGTACGTATATTGCTACATGCTGTCATGTTAGAAGCGAGATCCCTAGGTTGCCACGTAATGAAATAACATTATGTTTTAACATTACAACACGGTAACTACTGTCACGTCAACACCGTTATGCGTATTTGATATGTATGGACCACAGCCCGAGTTATATACGTAATTCTTGTTGAAACATGCGTATTTCCGTGTATTACACATCGATATATTAGCTAGATATGCCCTCACATACAAATAAGTTGGCTCCACATTCCCTTTGCTCGTAAATCATGTGACAGAGAGAGCAATAAAATGAACAGTATGGGAGAGATTAGCGCGCCGATATTCATCGCGGCAGCAAACTACTACTGGTCGGCTTTCAGTAGTGCTTTTGAAGGGGTCATTTTCGAGCGCGAAGGCCCATCTAGGGATCATATATCGATGGTATTATATCTTCTCAGTGTATTCGGGTGCAGATATTACAAAAAATATGCAGCTGTTAACAAATTTCACACAACGCAACTAAGGCTGTTAGATTGCTCGGTAACCCAAAGTCGCAAAGGCTAAAGAGTTAGGATGTGGTTTAAATTTGTCGGTTCCAAACTATCCTCAATGCAAATAGGCTTGTACAAAAGTGAAAACATTGGAACAAATGTATACATGAAGAAATGTCCTACAGTAATGGGATAGTTTAGAAAGAAAATTTCGACCCTATTTCCGGTTAGAACATGTCGTTGTTGGCTAATATCTTCGAATGTGATTTTTGTGACGTTTGAGACTATATTTAATCGATAGGAAATTTAAAATGGTACTTAATAGATCCAAGAAACGAAAATAGTTAAAATGGCATTTAGGACAGTTTAGAACTAAATAATCAAAATTATAATTATAGATATTTTTTATAGAAGAAAATAGCATTCTTGAAATTTTATAGTTGGATAACATAGGCTGTTTTCTAAGTTACTTTCTGCCATTGTGATTTAAACAAAAAAAAACGGTTGCAAATTTGATGTACACTCGCAGATACGTATGTGCAGTGCAATTTTGAGAATCTCTCTGAGAGCTTTCTCGCAGATACACACAGTTTGTGAAACGTATATGCAAATTTTGACAAATAATAAACAATAAGCAAACGACCTCTTAAGGAAAACAACCATTTGATGAACCTGTCTTTTCTGATTTAGATGAAATATTATAAATTTAGGTTATTTTAGTAGGTTAGGTTATACATACCTACAGCACAAAATATCGAGGTCCAAACACTGGTTTATTCACAAGCTGAGGCCTTAGGTATCTGAGTTGCACTTATGGTCAATTCATCCGTTTGATGACCATTTTATTATTGTGAAGGCAAGCGAACATATACATAATTATCGGTACACGCAATTGGAAAATTACAAGCAAATAAACAACTAGAAATAGCTGCAGGTCATTACAGCAAACTAAATTATAGTAGTTTTAGCAATGCAATCGAACTCCTGTTCTACTGTGTATCTTATCAAAATGTTATTATTTATTATAATGAATAATAGTCAATTAAAGGTGACCCCCCTTCCCTTGGTTTTAACCTTTAGCTACTGACGTGGTTTGTATGTACGTCAAAGCGGTTGGTCTAAAACTAATGTCGACTCGGCACTAAAAGCACAGCAAACTCTATTGTGGATCATTAATAAAAACGCTTCTCTTCAGACTATTTATTATTTTTTTAAATTTTATTATTTTACAAACAATTAAATTTACATCAGCTATGATATTCGGCAAACATTTATAAATCATACAGGAGAATACATCAAATCCATAGCCATTGGCTCAGCGCATACCTAACTGAGCAAAAACGCTTGTATCTTGAGACGCAGATATTTTACTTAAGATTACGCTCGGTGTGAAAAAAGAAAAACGTTCAAGCTTGTATAATACTTACACGCCCACATTCAGTCATAAACTCACACATTTTAGCTTTGACGTACTCGACGTTGGACAATTTTACATTAGAAGTGTCCTGCTGTACTATCATAAAGAATGTAAAAAAGACAACACCTCTCTGAGGACTCTCAAACACGATCACGATACATGAAATGAAGAAAGATATACGCAACATAGAACGAAGACTGCCTTCCGACAAATACACTACATTTACATAGCTACAAAGCTACATACATACATACACTCGACACATACATTATACGCACAAACTTAAGTATAAAATAATAAAAATCCAAATAGTAAAGCGATTTCATTTCATTTAACCCTCTGTCATAGTCTAAGGCAATGGTGGGCAAACTTTTTCCACGAGGAGCCAGAAAAATAAAATAAATTTCACGGGAGGCCGGCTGAAGTGAATTACAACTAAAAATGCATGTTATTTTGAAATTGTCTGTATTATTTATTATGAAAGCTACAGTTAAGTGAAAATCATCAGAGATTGCTTGGATCAGGAACATCGGGCATCCTGGAAACAGAGCTAGGGATGTCGCCAGGCAAAAGCCATGATGTAGCAACCACTACAAAAGAAAACCAAGGCCCTACTTGACATGAGCATGAAGAACCTTAGAACCACTATTGGTTCCCTCACCGGACACACGACCCTTAGATCACATCTATTCAATATTTGCTTGACCGAGAGCAAGGACTGCCGAATATGAGGCGAAGAGCCTGAAGACAGTATACACATCGTTGGTCGCTGCCCAGGCCTCGCCGCAAAAAGACACACTTTATTGGGACGAGCCTTTCTCGAACCCAGCGATCTGCCTTACTTGAAAGTCAGTAATCTACTTGGACTGGTAAGAAGTACTGGGCTACTAGCTGACCACTGACCTAACCACAAAGTGGGTAGTTACAAAAGATCTTATAGATCTAGGTGACATCAAGGGCTGGAAATAAGCCCCCCACTCCGTTTACTACTACTACTACAGTTAAGTAAACTATAAAGAAAACTGTCTAATTTAATTGCTTGAAGTTTACTTTGAAGTTGCATGGTAGGTGTGTATGAAACATGGAACTGCTTTTGATTGACCATGATGCATTTGTAAACGGGTTCGAGCTGAGACGATGATATATTTAACAGTGGAAAATGGTGTTCGTCAGTTAGCTTGCTTTGAAGACTGTTTTTTCGCATCTTCACGGCGGAGAACGTTTGTTCGCAAGCGTACGACGATGCAAACATTGCCATAACTTTCTGGGCATGAGCAATAAGCTTTGGAAATTGCGCTTTTGGCAGTGTTTTATAAAAATCACTTTTTGTTGAATTTAGGAGAAGCTGCTTGAAATGAGTGCTACACTACAACTCAATCATTTCCAGTTGCTAATTCAGGCGGGTCTTTCTCCAAGTCTACATTGAAAGGCATTGAGAAATCATCTAAAGATTGCTGAATATTTTTAAAATCCCGAAAACTGGTTTCAATATCTCTGTGCAGTTTTATAAAAATTTGAGTGAATTCATTCAGTTTGTTTTCACATACTGATAACGATAACATAGTGATAGCGATTTTAATTGTGCAAAGTGGGTTAACTCGCCTTTATCCATACAATTATAAAAAAGAACAAGCTGCGTTTTGAACGATTTCGGATAGCCCCAGGATTCGTCCAAAAAAATTTTTACTTTCTACGTATTACATACTGTTAAAATTTTTACTTTCTACATACTGTCAAAATTTAATTCTGTACACCAATAATAATTAAATACTCATATATTAAACTAGTCGTTGCTGGCGGGCCGGATTAAAGCCCGTCGCGGGCCGGAGTTGGCCCGCGAGCCGTACTTTGCCCACCGCTGGTCTATAGTAATAAAGATCATTTCTCGAAATTAAATGGCTCATGTGGCTAGAAAGGCTAGGAAACTAACCCTACTTAAATCCTATTGACATTGTATGTGATATTCGGAAGTCCAGGGCATTTATTATCTAGAGTATTCTAGAGTATTAGATTGCTCAATGCCGTACTAAATTTGGCAGCTAGGATTTTACTACAAAATGCAACGTGTAGATGGCACTCACAGTTTCAAACATTAATTAATCTTCTCTTATGTTTAATATGGCGGCGTTTGTGGTATAGCAGTATGGCGGTGCACTATAGATGGCGCTCTAAACACTTATACTGTATACTCTTGTAAAATAAAATTATAATATAATAGGAAATGATTTTTTAAATCGCAGCTCTTTTTATTAACGGACTTTAAAAAAAGGAGGAGTAGGAAGTTAGTATATGGACTGTGTTCGTCCCTATTCCTCTGTGGTCCCTGCATGGGAAAGAGAATGGTTTAATGTAGTTATAGCTCCCTGGGGTATCGGGTTGACTTGAAATAGTAGACAACCCTCTAATGTCCTCTGACCGCAGTGAGAGCCACACTGTATAAAATTGGTTTAACTTTTGGAAGTTTGAAGCTAAATAAAATGACGTGAAAGCGCTTTGTCAAAGTAATAATAATCTGTCTTAGCGGATGCCATTTACACGACTGCCCAACAAAAAATGAGTATAATCTGTTCAGAGTTATCTAGTCATGTTTTCCGTTTCTTTATTTCAATTTAGACTGTGGGCTGTGTTCGTCTCAATATCTCTGTGGTTCCTCCATGGGAAAGAGAATGGCCTAATGTAGTTTTATCTCCCTGGAGCGTCGGGTTCGCTTGTACTACTACAAGTGAACCCGATATGTCGACAACCCCCAATGTCCTCTGAACGCAGTGAGAGCCACACTGTTTAAAATTGGTTTAACTTTTGGATCTGTCTGCAGCGAATGCCATTTTTACACGACTCGCCAAAAAATGAGTGTAATGTGTTCAGAGTTATCTATTCATATTTTCAGTTTCTTTATTTTACCATAATTTCTAAACGCTTGAACCGATTTAGAAGTGTGCGGTATTGTTAGAATCGTTATGGCATCCTGAGTGTCATGGGTTACTAAATTGTATACCCTACGTATCCCAAGTTACAAAACCATATTTTGTACCTACTACTCCTTCTCCTTGCATGCAGACCGCTTATGGATTCAGCTTCCTCCAGCTATTAGAAGTGCTATCTTGCCTTCCACCTTAAAGCAACCATTGAAAAAGCACTTATTTTTACAATAGATATAACCCACAAATTATAACGTTACTCTAATCAATTCCCTTTCTCACCTTAATTTGGCATCCGAAAGTATATCTCATTCAAACATAAGCGTTTCCTAATCCAATCTGGGGTTTCCATCGCTGCTATTTAAGTGACTTTTATTAATTTTATTTTTACAACAAAGCATCATCCTATGAACGGAACCCGGATTATCAAATATTAACAATATTAAACATTTTTTTACTATGTTTATTTTTGTATAATTTTGTAATAATATACAATGTTACCCTATTTTGTTAGTATAATACAGTTTATAGTATAAACTTCTCTCCCAAAAATGAAGTTTGAAATTTCTTCTTTCATTTCATAAAGCATATCATAGTTTTTAATTTTTATTTCGATTTAATAGCTCATTGATAATGACCGCAGTCTAATTGTTTCATATTTTAAATGGTGGACACATTCGGAAATTTGGGTTATTTCGATATGTCATCCTACTAATATGAAACGGCCCTTGCCGAGGTAATCAATGTGTTTTATTTTTTCTTTTTTGCTTTATTTCGTCTCAATTGAAGCCATTTTGTGTTGCAAAAGGATAATCATGATTTTAGAGATATATGGGTGAATAGTGATCGTTCATCGACGATAAAGGGACTCCCATTAAACCTACATTGCAGTCGAAAGTCGTGCAGATCCGTAAGTATGTCTCATTCAAACATAAGCGTTTCCAAATATAATCTGAGATTGCTTTTTCAATTTCTTTTATTATTTTTACTACTATAGCATATTGTTCATCTCTTTATTATATCCATTACTATTACTATTTGTGCATAATATAATATCCAGTTGAAATTTCAGCATAAGGATTTGAAATTAATCAATATCCAGCTTCTTGAAAGATCCTTCGACACCAAAGATCTGTCCAGAGTCTTTGGCTTTACCAGGTCGCAACTTCTCATTTACTTTCGCAGTTTTCTCTTCGTGTATAAACCAGTCACGGTTAGCGTTTACTTTTTTCGTATAGGCAACTAAAAGAGAAGAAAAGCAGTTAGTTATAACTTTATTGATTATATACTCAAACCAGCATCCCCTTGGACAATATGCCACGGTTTTTCATGCCTATGTGATTGCCATATTGGAATGCATAAAACAGATAAAAAATAGAAAAATCCTATTTTTATCCGAGTAAACGCCTATTTTGCAAACATTGAAAAATTGTATTTTTTGGAGATGACGCAATCTTGCTGGACAAAGTAAAAGGCAATAAAAGGATGCTGTTTACATTTAAAAAAATTATTTAACTCAAAGACTTTCCAAAGACTCCTCGTAGAATGACAAAACAAAATGTAACCTACCATTTAACTCCTCAACGGACGGCAAATCGCCTCCGAGTTCCTTAGGTAAAACATGTTTAGGGATGCACTTATGGAGCTCCTCGTAGCTCTGATGCACGCGAAGGCTTTCCGCAATGTGCTTGTTCATGAAGGGTTTGATGAGATTCATGACCGCCCCCATGTATCCAGCTGGATTTATAAAGTGGAAGCTGTCCAGGCGGACTGGCATCGCATCCTGAAAATAAACAGTCCGAAAGCTATAGTCAAATAAATGCTGAGCAGTTCTTCAAACAACGCTCTTCTTCTGGAAGGACTTAAGATGCACTGAACAGTGCTAATGTGTAGGAGACGAGCCTGGTCTCGAGTCTCGTGTCGTCCCGTCAAGAAAACTAAACAAAACACCTGCTCAAATTCAACTTTAGTGAAAATATACTTGTTGCAAAGTTTAATTATCGAAATACTCGCCATTACTATCTATGGTCTTTGGCCATTTATCAGATAGATGATGAATACCTTCGCGATAGAAACTTGGTGGTTTCGAAGCAAAATAGTAATCGAGCCATTTTTGCACATTCAATTTTCGTGAAAAGCTGGACCATCTTCAAAAATGATGACATCGCTCTGAAAAAGTGGTAATCAGAGGGAGCCTTCTGTAGAATACGCCGCATGCTGTAAAACTTCCCAGCCTAAGGAGAAGATGAGTTCCTGGGTTGATTTTGCTGTATGTGGACGAGCCTTGTCGAGCGGCAATATCACCTTCCGCCTTCCTTGACTCTGAAAAGGTCTTTTTTCCTACAGAGCAACACGTCTAACGAGGCTTTTACAGGGTTAGGAAGTCATGGTCTTCCACTTCGTTCAAGTCAGAATAATATCCTACGTATCCCAAAACACAATACCACTTTTTTTTCTACTCCTTCTCCGTACATGCAGCTCGACTGTGGAATCAGCTTCCTTTAACTATTCGAGGTGCTAGCTCGCTGTTCACCTTTAAGCAATCATTGAAAAAGCACTTCCTTTCACAATAAATATGAATCATAAATTCTAACATTTCCGTTATCCCCTCCCTTTCCTTACCTTATTTTGGCAGTTTATTTATTTACTTATTTATTTATTTGTTAATATATCAAAATATATATATGTATATATACATACATATCAAATGTCCAACTCAAAAATTTATTTATATATTTACTTTTTACTTTAGATACACACACAATGTATGTTATATGCTATAATTTCAAATTTAATTTTACGCTATAATTTTGTTGCCTACTCTTCTTTTCACACCAGCATGTTGGTTGACTGGAAGATATTGTTGTAGTGTAGCAATAAGTCCGCCATTGTACCTTATTTTTATTGTGCAATAAAGAGATTTTCATTCATTCATTCACTTAATTTGATCAAGTGAGCCTGATAATATGTAACTGTAACAGTTTGAACAGGTTGCTAAAGCTCGTAGTCAATGACTCCTTTCCAATCCCAGCTGATACAGAGTAACACTTTCTTGGCATGAATATTCATTTTTGTAACTGATGTTGATGGCTGGCCTGTATCAACCCATGCACTCCGCGTTTAGGATTATCGTACGAATTCTACTTTTCATAACCCGTAATGATTTTGTGCAAAAAATGTTTCTTTGTACCGAGAAAGCCAATTCATGCAGATGTCAACACTTCGGTTTTTGTTTTCTTCAGTCATATTTTGACGAACCAATTTTCTTTCCTTCTGTATTTTTCCCATTGCAAGCAATCGATGTAATACAGCTTAGTGAGCAACTCATAACTTGAACACAGAAGAGCTAGCTACCAAGGTGGAAAGGCTACAGAACGTCTGTATCCGCTTCATTTTTGGCCTCTGGTAATATGACGATATCGCGGAATATCGAAGCAGACTTACCACCAGGGAGAAGAGACAGGTTAGAACTCTCTGCCTCTTATATAGAATCCTCGCGAATGGCGTGCCGCTTATCTTGCCGATAGGTTCACCGCGCTATCGGCGCACGGCCGTCCCCTGAGATCAGGGGGCAATAACCTGATACCCATCCCTGGCAGCGACTTTTTTTCGTACCCCTTCTCCGTGGATAATGCACGACTCTGGAATGCTTTACCGAATAATGTTAGAACAGCCCCCAGCATCTCCTCGTTCAAGGTCAGGCTCAAGGAGCATATAATCCTAAAACCATAAACTAACCAAACCTTCTGTCCCCCCCTATTTTTCGCTTTTTTTTTCCTTTCTTTCTCTCCTTCCTTTTCTCTTCGTCTTTATTTAATTTTAGTAATTTGTTTTCCTTTTTTTTATTACCTTTTCCTTTCTCGTTTTCTGTCTGTTCCTTTTTTTGGGAGGCCTTTTGGGAGGCTATTACCCAGCGTTGGGAGATTATAGATTGTGATAATTATTATATATATTATTTACCCCTAAACTTGTGAAGTAAAAACTCAGTCGTACCTTTTGCATCCCGGAAGGGACGTTACACATTCTAGGGGAAGGAAGAAGGAGGAAAGGTACATACATACAGAAATACAGTGAATTTACCTGCAAATACATCATGCCTTTCTTGACCACGAATGGATTACATTTCGCTAAATGAGTAAACGTTATGTCTTTCAGATCGAAAATAATTTGTATACCAGTATGAGCGCCCTGGAAAATAACAAAACACGTTAGATTTGCCATATTTGAAAATTCGTGCTATATTTGGAAGAGGGCCGCAACTAATCTAATAGATTAAGAAGAAATAGTAGATTGTATCACAAGGGAGCAAAATAATATTTTTACGGCGAGGGCGCTTTTTTGAATCCAGAGCGAAGTGAGGGATTCTACTCTAGAATCCTGAACGTAGCGAATCCTGAATCTAGAGTAGAATCCGAACGTAGCGAATCCGTAGTAGAATCCTGAACGTAGCGAGGGATTCAAAAGAGCGCCCGAGCCAAAAATATTTTGCGCCCGAGTGATACACTCTACTTTTCATCACCCTCTATGAGAAAATAACAACGACAAAAACAATTGACCTTCGCGCGTTTTTAATTTCATTTGTTTTTTTTTTATTCAGCCGGCGGCGCGACTAGGGGCCGTCGTACCAGCCAGTCTTTATTCAAGCAATATTTGCGTTCGATTTCTTCGGCGCTGAAGACTAAGATGTTCCAAATACATAAAGTGCGCCGCAAAGATAAATTGCGGCGCACTCATTCAAAAAGTGAGCCGCAAAGATAATTGCGGCGCACTTATAACGTTTCTTATAGAAAACATCACTTTTGGGCGCACTTAAAGGCGAACCAAGTCGTCCTTTTCGAATAGATGAGATGAAAAATATTTTACGGCAAAGATTCTTACCATCTTCGTATTTTTAGATATCTGTCTATATGACAGCTACGTTCGGCCAACGTTCAAAATACGAGTTAATATATGGGACTTAACTTATTCAATGTGCTTCCTGGAGAATGCAAAGAGAGAGAAAGTATCGGTTTGTCCAAAAAATCATGACATCTAATGGTTCTAGTGCAGTTGAGCCACTAAACCCGTTTTCTTAGGTTGGCTCAACTCACGGTTCAGCTCCTATCCGGTAGTCTCGTCGAAGACAATCGAACTCCGTTTTTCCATGTTACGGCAAGGTGGATCGTTTTCTTCTCCTGAGGGCGCAGTTGGCAGTTTGCGCATCGAGCGGCGTCAGCCAATCGACTGCGCACTAGGACGAATAACCGGGGTATCTGAAAATGATCTTATTTGTTGCCTGAGTAACTGGGGTGGTAACCTAATGTCAGCTACTCTTGAACGAGCGGTTGGCCACCTGATTCCGGGTGTTAGACGGGCAAAGGACGACACGGTCCTCAATAAAATCGAACTAATTTTCCGCTGACCTTAGGTAGAGGCCGCGCAAGCGACTTCAAACCCGTGACCAGGGAGGATGGTGAAAACCGGTCAGAGCGCGAGGCCGGCCCGCTACGTTCTCTTCCCAGTGCCTTACGGTAAGGTGTTGGTCTCTGACGGGCGTGTTGGCTTAGCTAGACGGTCTGTCTTGTCCATAAGCCTTTACGTTCACCCCACAGATAAAAGAACGGTTATATATCGTTATATTTCCCTGGGGTGACGGGTTCGCTCGATGTAGGTGACAATTCCAAACTGTTCGAAAAATGTGTAGCGGATGTCTTCGAAAAATAGAATATCGCTCTAGTGAGTGTGTCTTACTCTGCTTTTTACAATATTATATTTGAATTTTAATTCAATTACTGTTTTTATCATGTTTGACATAACATACCTGGCCATCCACATTCGTTGATTTTTTTGCAATTTTGTGCTGACACACACATTGCAATTGTCTTCTATGTGTTATGATACTTTTTATCGTGTTATATGATTATATTTTTGTAGTTATCGATTATATGTATATTATATATTGATTTGTATATTGTATTTTAAAGTTATATATTTATGTAGCAAAACAGCGTTATATGATTATATTTGTATAAAGTACCTGAGTACAGATATTTTGGTAAGGGGTGCTTGGGAGCCACAATGGATAGTAGTACCAAAAAAGATGTAAAGGATGACGAACCGGCGTTGCCTGAGTGAAAGTTATGTATTTGTGTATAACAAAACAGCCCTATATGATTATATTAAATAAATAAATAAATAAATAAATATTTGTATAAAGTACCTGAGTAAAGGTATTTTCGTAAGGGGTGCTTGGGAGCCACAATGGGTAGTAGCACCAAAAAATATGTAAAGAATGACGAGTCGGCGTTGCCTGGGTAAAAGTTATGTATTTGTGTAACAAAACAGTGTTATATGATTATATTTGCATAAAGTACCTGAGTAAAAATACTTTCGTAAAGGGTGCTTGGGAGCCACAATAAAAGATGCAAAGAATGACGAGCCAGCGTTGCCAGGGTGAAATTTATGTATTTATGTAACAAAACAGATTCGCTCACCTCTTCTACCAGCATGAGGTCTTCGCACATGAAGAGGCACCTCACGAATGATGCATGGTGGAATTTAGCTGGATCCGGATCCCGAAAACCAGAGTACATTACTTTGAATCCATTTTCGGTTATGCCAGGAAGTGGTAGCAAGACCCTGAATAACATTATATAATCACAGATGAAGCGATGAAATTTTGGAAACTTTTGGTAACAATGTTCAAAATAAAATATTTTAAATATAAAATTTTAAAATATAATTAACATACATATTATAATCGACAACATACAAAATATAATCATAATTTGTGCACCTAAGTTATATTAAGTTATAATTTCTAACATTTGATGTGTGATTAGTCTGTCATGATTCGATATCCATTTCTTCATCTTATTTTTTAAATACGCTAAATAATTAATTCATTTTTATATCCAAATTTATTAAATAGTAAAATCTCGGCATAATAAAAGAGTAATGTCAAAGTCCAAATAATGCTTTCATCCTGGGTGGGTTTCAAACCATTACATGGTATTACTAAATTATTTTCTAAAACTTGTCTCGTTGGTTTGCGGTCATGAAATATTCTGAAATTCGAATTATAATTGTTTAAATTCAGCTCTAAGAGAGAAGTTTTTAGAAAAACTTACCTACATATAATCAAGGACTTTAGCTTCCATTAGAGTTCATTGGTAGGATAGTGATATGGTCTGCGGAGGATAATTTTAAATAGAATTTTCTGTGCATTTTGCAATGGCTTTAGCAGGGTTTTAGCACATACCCTGACTCTACGCTATCACACCCGTGAACAATAATTTATTTATTTATTTATTTATTAGTTTCAAATAGTATTCAAGGGCATTACAGATGAATTAAAGCTAGATTGTAAGCTAAAAATAAATGACTACATAACTAAATTAATGCTAACATTGAACAAGAAAAAAACATAAAAATATAAAACTAAATAAAAGACAGATTATGATAAACATGAGATAGCAGGGAGTTGCCTTTTTAGCTGCCAAAGGGATATACAAAAGATATCTATTTCTGTAGGTAAGGAATTAAGAAGAGCTATAACCCTTCCCACTGGCATGTCTACAAAAATATTTGTACGGTGGTACGGCACATTAAACTATAGATGCGATCTCCTCGCTGTGTAATTTACCGGTACGTACCATTCATAGTATCTCTGGCAAATAAATAGTTCCTTGAATTAATTTATATGCAAATATAATTAGCGAAATATATCGACCGTTTCAAGACTGTTGTATCCTACCATTCCTAGCACAAAATCGGACGGAAATAAGTATGGATAAATATTGTATTTTCTGTAATAAATATATCTTAAAAATTTTCTTTGAATACGCTCTACCATCTGAATGTTTTTGTTTTCACTTGTACACCAGATGACCGAGTTATATTCAAGTATGCTACGGACTAAACAATTATATAGTAGAAACATTACATGAATATTATTAAACTGTTTGCATATGCGAATAACAAAACCGATCATTTTGTTAGCACGATTGCAAATATTTGTAATGTGTGCACGGAAGTTTAACTGCGTATCAAATGTAATTCCCAGGTGCCTCAAGTCGCTTGACCTTTTTAAAATTGACCCGTTTATTGTGTATGGGAAAATAATGGTTTCATTAGTAGTGGCTTTGATTATAAAGCGCATTAGATTGCTTAAGCGCTCACTGCGATATGGAAACTAGTATTTTACTACGAATCGCAAAATGTAGATGGCGCCCATGTTAATAATATAGATTATTATGTCAGTGGCTTAGTATGGTAGCGGGGTGACCCCTGGTGGTATTGTATGACATGTATTGTCCTTTATGAGTTAGCAAAAAGCTTCATAGCCAATTTCTAACGTAACTATTTCTAAAATAAAGGCGATACTTACATTGTGTTGAGAGCCTGTACATTTTGCGGGTCTAGCGGATCTCTTTTCTCAAATATTTCTCCTGCGTGAGTTCTGATCGTGAAGTAAAGGTCCAACGTTTGTTTAGCTATTTCCACGCTGTTCTCGCAGCTCAACAAGAACCGAATGATCTCCTCCTCTGAAAACAAAAATGATAATTCAAATGGATTTAACTGTTGTTAGAGTTCCTTACCAAAGCTTACAAACGGAACCCTGTTGGCGAGAGTTCGCTGTTTGTATGTCACTCTCGATTATAATATTCATATTCTTATTTATCATCATTTTACACGTTGCGGAAACACGTCAGATTAGAGGTACAACTGAATTATAGGGTTAATTTGTTTATTTTTTATCAAATCATATCAAATCATATCAAAGTTTATTCATTTAATTATTAATTTACATTGTACTAATTACAGAATATGCCTGACTAGGCCATAGCCCGTATCAAGGAAGACTTTAGGATTATTCAAATGCACATAGTGTTAAAATGAAACATACAAAACATGATATAATATAAAATAGATAAGTGAATTCAAATTAAACTTATAATTATATTTACAAATATCGATATAGCATGATCATGCAAATAAAAATTAATACAAAATGTCGTAATATGAAGTTTATAGAACAAATAAAATATAATATAAAAAATATAAAATGTATGACAATAATAATATTGCAAAGACCTTAACTTTAATATATGAATTATTACCTTTTCCACCTCATTTCTACCAAGTTGAAATAAACGTTGTGTAATTTTAAAATTTAATTGGATTGACTTATGTAATATTTCGGCATGTTTTTATGGTTTCTTTTAGATTTTTATAAATTTTGGGCCCTATAAAGCCAATGTGTCTTTGGGTAAAAAATGTTCGGGTTTATTGTCATACGACAATCTCTTCCAACCAACCCTACTATGAAGTGTTTATATGTATGTGTGCGTGTAGTATGTGTGTAAGTGATTGTCTTGTTAATATAATATGTGTCTGGTTATTATAATTGTGTAAGTCTTATGTCTGGTTATATAATGTTTGTATGGTTCACGTGCAGCAAACGCTTTTGGGATCTTGTGATACTCACGGTTGATACCATTGGTAGGTATAGCAGTTACACATCCTCTTTCTTTCAATAAATACCTGTAATTTTGGGAAGATGTGGCTGTTTCTCCAGCCACTCCTGCATTTGATTTACGGACTGCTTAGAAAGATCTGCGTGTCTTTTATATTCGTCTTCAGCCTTGAACACATTCAACGTCATGATTGTGTAGTGTACGGCCTGTTTTTTCTGTAATATAAATGGTGTCCAAATTAACGATGCGTTAATATTCTTTCTAAATCCATACCTTCAAATTCAAATTAAATTTGTATTATTTCAATCAAATTCGAGTACACTAATCGGGTGCAGAATATACCAAAAAGATGCAGCTGTTAGATTGTCAAGCATTTCAGATTCGTAAATGCCAAAGGGTTAAAATGTGGTTAAAATTTATTGACTCCAAACTATCTTAAAGACTTGTATAGAATTGAAAAAAACACAATGTATACCTACATTAAAGTGTTAAATGTTTGTGAGATCGTTTAGAACAAAAAATATGACCCCATTTTCGTTAAGGACATTTTGCTTTTGGCTAATATCTTCGAATGCGATTTTTTGTGGAGTTTGGGACTATATTTAATCGATAGGAAATTTAAAATGATACCCAATGGATCCAAGAAACGAAAATCGATGAAATGGCCTTTAGGGCAGTTTAGAACTAAATCAACAAAATTATTGTTATAGTTTTTCCATAGAATAAAATAGCATATTTGATATTGTATACCCTAGAACGGGCTGGTCCCAGTTGGGTGACAGAATCAAATATGCATTAGGTTAAAGTTTTGCCATTCATTTCCTGATATTTTTGTAAGCCAAATAAATGTTTTTATAGTATTTAATTATTAAATAAATAAATTAATAGTCGGATATCATAGGCTGTTTTCCAAATCACTGTCTCTCATTGTAATTTAACAGAAAGAGTCGTAAACAGTAAAAAATCTTAAACAAAACAAAATGAAATAAAAATCTTTTTTGCAAATTCGATGTACGATATACGATGTATCTGCAGATACACAATTTAGATAAACTCTCTGAAAGCCTTTTCACAGATACGCAATATTTCAAAAGAAACATAAGTATAAGCAAAGTTGCATGTATGTTTCAAAAGAAAAATATAGGCAAAGTTGCACATACATATATGTTTCAAAAGAAACACATATGCAAAGTTGCATATATGTTTCAAAAAAAAATATATGCAAGGTTCGACAAATAATAACCAATAAGCAAACAACGTATTCAGGAAAACTATCATTTGATGGGCCTGTCTCTTCTGATTTAGATGAAATTAATGAATTTAATTATGTCAAAAAAAATACATTATCAAATAGGTTATACATACCTACAGCGCAAAATATCGAAATCCAAACACTGGTTTATTCACAAGCTGAGGCCTTAGGGAACTGAGATGCACTTATGGACAATGCATTCATCCGATGACCATTTTATTATTGTGAAGGCAAGCTAACATATGTATAATTATTAGTACACGCAATCGGAAAATTACATGCAATTAAACAATTACAAATAGCTGCAGGTCGTTACAGCAAACTAAATTATAGTAGTTTTAGCAATGCATTTGAACTCCTGTGCTACTGTATATTTTATTCAAATGTTATTATTTATTATAATCAATCTGCTTCTTAGGGTTCCTCTCCAACTAGTGAAGGTTGGCAGTCAGCTCTGCATACTTTTTTTCTCCTTCGCCAGGCAAACCAATTCGTCGACACTTGTAATCCCGGTCCATTCTCGAATGTTCCGCAACCAAGATTTCCGTCTTCGGTCAGGTCTCCTCTTCCCTGCAACTTTCCCCATCATTATGAGTTGCAGGAGTTCGTACCTGTCGTGTCTAAGCACGTAACCCAGGTATGCGACTTTGCGCTGTTGATTATCTGACAAAGATTGCGTTTTTGGCCGACACGCCGTAGAACTTCCTCATTGGTGACTTTCTGAGTCCAAGATATCAACATCATGCGTCTGTATTCCCACATCTCGAATGCTTCTATAAGTTTTCTGAGATTTTTCTTAATAGTCCAGTCCTCACTTCCGTATAGAAGATAGGCCAGATGTAGCACTGGAGAAGACGTAATCGAAGGGGGATTTTCAGGCTCGATTGCGAAGGATCTTTTACCATTTTCCAAAGGCGCTTCGTGCGATTTCGATTCGAGTCTTGATGTCTGCGTTTTATTGTCCTAGTTTCGAATAAGCTAGGTGCCAAGGTATTTATATTTATCAACTTATTACCTAACAAATTATTAGGTACCTAATAAATAATTATTATGTAATATGAGTTTATTTAGGCATTTTTTTAAAAATAGTAGACGCTTATTTATGAAATCAAAGAGGCGCTTCATATATCTTCGCGCACAGGCGCTTACCATGGTCGGCGCGGCACTGCTCGCCCCCAAGGTTTAATGGTAGAACCAAAATTGGTGGATAGACCCCAAGGTGGATAGTACGCTATCAAACTAATTGGCCCACTAGCCAGGGAGCTAATGGGCCCATGATGAGGTGGCCACGATGACCCATGTGTTCAGGGTCGGTCACACTCACAGGTCAACACCCATCCGATGGCCTCCACGCATGGGGTGCGAATCCTGGGTAGGACACTGGGTCAACCAGTCTCCCCTGGGAATCAAACCTCTGGCGCCCCTGGACGGTCTGCACACCGTGCGGCGCAAGCCAATCGACTGTGCTCTCCGACTAACAGTCGGGGGAGTCTGGGAACTGTATTGTTTCCTATAGAGCGGGGGTGGTTGTCTACCTTACGGCGACTGCTCTTGAAATGACCATTGGCCATCTGATCCCGGTTCAGAGTCGGGCAAAGGACGCCTTGGTCCGCGATAGATTCGGTGCATTCCGTTTCACCGCTTCGTAAGGGAGAGGACCGCGCAAGCGACCTCTAACTCGGAACCAATCGAGAGACCGGAGAAATCTGGTCACAATTGGAAGTGAGGGCGCGAGTATCTCGAGCCCTCACTTCCTGGGGGCCAGGTTTATTCCTGGCTCACTCGCGGTAAGGCGTTGGACTCTCACGGGTTGTGACGTAGCTGGACGTAGGATTGTACTATCCAAAGTCTTCTACGTTCACTGCAGGGCGACAGAACGACTAATCGTTAAAACGTCCTGTGGTGACGGGCTCGTAGTCGACACCGCAAGATGGCCCACTAGCCATATCATCTAGTGGTTACAAGTACTTACTATCAGTGGTTGAGGTGTTCAGGAAATTTTACTGGCTGTTTTAAATAAGTCCACTGCAACATCGATAAAAAGCAATCACGACAAAAACATTTTCCTAGCCTACGGTACATCGGCAGTTATCATCCTAGATTTAAAATAAATTTCGTTCCCATTTTGTCGATTCGATCTTTTTTACTTAACCGACGGCCCAGTAACCGACGAAGAGGGAAAGTATTGCGAACGCGCATTTTTTTTTGAAGGCGGAAATATCTATTTTGAGCTCCTTTGAGACGTCTAAAATTACTTCCAGATTGTCTGTGTGGCTGTGTGTGTATGTGCGTGTGTCTGCGTGTATATCTGTGTGCGTGTCTGTATGTATTCCTCCACGATAGCGCCCAAATGTTTCATACGATTAAGCTGAAATTTGGTAGCAGGCATCATTTCGTCATGGCAAGAGATGAAAATATTTTGCTTGAATCGGAGGCGAACTAGTCATCTATCAATTTCGTTTTTTTAGTGATAATAATATTCAGATAAAATTCGTCCTTGGCTACTTGCCGGGAAAGTCTTAGGGTGACACAACCGATTTTTAAGTAAGTCTAAAAATAAAATCAGTTTGTCATAAAATAAAGAAAATAAATTATATATATTTTTTTAATTTTGAGCCCTTTATGAAAAAATATTATCACATATCCATTATCTTCCTTGAATTGTTTGTTATAACTTCCTTGAAAGTTATAATTTTTTTCTGAGCGCATATTTAAAACAATATTGTTAAAATATTAAGAAAATCTCTTAATTTCTTGTTTATATAGGTATATGTTTTCATTTTGGATTGTTTTTATTGATTTTGGATTGCATTTTATTCACATATAGGGCTCGATCGCGTTTCTCTTGAACTAAAATATGAAATCAGTTCGTGTGAACGAGACAGAGCAGTACGTCGGAGCGGAATGTAAAATGAACGGTTGTCACTTTTCCGCATTAAAACTACCACCGAAGATAAACACCGCACGAAATGTGTTCAAACTTTTTCGGGCGTCTATAAACTCGTCAGGTAGATTTGGTACGGGAAAGTGACGACAGCTCATTTCATATTTCGTTTTTACGTATTGCACTGTCCCGTTCGGTTGAACTAAGTTCCTATTTTAGTTCACGAAGAAATGCAATCGGGCCCTTAACGCATCCTAATAATATAATTAGATATCAAATAAAAGTATGTGTTTAAATATATCATTTCATTTATATAAAACCCAATGAAAAGGGCTTTACAGCGGAGAGACAAAAAATAAAACGCATATGTGTTTCCCAATCAATTATTTATTTATTAAACTAAAATTTTGGACATATTGCTATTTTAGCTATTACTTACTTCTGGTCGAATTAATTATATTTTTCCAACTAGACACCAGATTTTTAATCGAAATTCACTAAAACTAATCAATAACCAGCTGTTTGAATGAACCTTCAACGCCGAACAGCTCTCCAGAATCTTTGGCTTTACCAGGTCGCAGATTCTCGTTGACCCTCGCAGACTTCTCTTCATTTATAAACCATTCGCGATTAGCATTCACTTTCTTCCTTACCTCAGCTGAAAAAGCATATATAGCAAATGTTAAAAAATATTGAAATCATGAATTGTCAACGCTATTAGTATGCTATTCGTACATCGTCTTCAGTTGCTAATGCAATTGTAATAACTGTGGCGGCCAATCCATCAGCGCTGCTCTTAAGCACGTCTTAATGTGCAAATCGTGACAAGTAAATAGGTATAGCAAAAAGACAAAAAAAAAATGACTGCCGTTTACTCACGGGTCAACATCCATCCGCCGGCCTCCACGCATGAAGTGCGAGCCCGGGCAGGACTCTGGCCTTAGGGCTAGTTTCCCCTAGGATTCAACCTTCTGGCGCTCCTGGACGGTCTGCATACTGTGCGGCGTAAGCCAATCGATTGTGCACTCTGACTAACAGTCGGGGGAGTCTGGAAGCAGTACTGTTTCCTATAGAGCGGGGGTGGTTGCGGACCTTACGGCTACTGCTCTTGAAACGACCATCGGCTCCCTGATTCCGGGTGAACAGCCGGGCAAAGTATGCCGTGGCCCGCGATAAATTCGGTATACACCGTTTCACCGCTTCGTAAGAGAGAGGACCGCGCAAGCGACCAGTCTCAGACTCGTAACCAGTCGAGTGACCAGTCCATACCCTTTGCTCGTAAATCATGTGACGAGAGAGAGCAATAAATTTAACAGTATGCAAGAGAATAGCGCGTCAATATGCTTCGCGGCAGCTCTCACACCGGAAACGGTCGGCTGTCTGCCAGTGGACTGCGACCAAACTAATACTGGCCGGCTTTCAGTAGTGG
The DNA here is from genome assembly GCA_944548615.1 of Micropterix aruncella. NCBI lineage: Eukaryota > Metazoa > Arthropoda > Insecta > Lepidoptera > Micropterigidae > Micropterix > Micropterix aruncella. The sequence continues at coordinate 17,838,511 of OX155969.1, read as the reverse complement.
TTTGGTCATTTTCAAGCGCGAAAGGTTAATCAAGGGGATTATATATCGGTTCTTGCACGGCCTCCGTACAAGCGAACACGAATCCGTGACCAGGCTGGAGGATGAAGAAATCTTTCCAAATCTCGTAATAAGGGCATGAGGTCCGTCCGCTGGGTTCACTTCACAGTGCCTCGCGTTAAGGCGTGCCGCTTAAGGGCCGTTGGCGCTGCTAGACTATGGACTGTGTTTGTCCTACCGTTCCCTCCATGGAGTAAATGATATGATATCGTTATAACTTCCTGGGGGTGGCGGGTTCGTCCGTAGTAGTTGACAGCTCTTGATGTTGACCCGGTTGTCTCGAGCATTTTGATCCGCTCATGAATAAAATTTGTGCTTGGGATTTAATGGGCCCTTGCTGAGTTGGCCACGAAGACCCATTCTGTTCAGGGTTGGTCACACTCACGGGTCAACACCTATCCGACGGCCTCCACGAAGTGCGAGCCTGGGTAGGACTCTGGCCTTATGGTCAGTTTCCCCTGGGAATCAACCTTCTGGCGCTCCTGGACGGTCTGCGCACCGTGCGGCGTAAGCCAATCGACTATGCACTCTGACTAACAACTTGCGGTGTCAACTACAACGGGCGAGCCCGTCACCACAGGACGTTTTAACGATTTTTCGTTCTGTCGCCCTGCAGTGAACGTAGAAGACTTTGGACAGAACAATCCAACGTCCAGCTACGTCACAACCCGCAAGAGACCAACGCCTTTACCGCGAGATAGCCAGTAATGTTACCTGGCGGGCCGACACTCGCGCCCTTGCTTCCAATTGTGACCAGATTTCTCCGGTCTCTCGATTGGTTCCGAGTTCGAGGTCGCTTGCGCGGTCCTCTCCCTTACGAAGCGGTGAAACGGTGTACGCCGAATCTATCGCGGACCAAGGCGTCCTTTACCCGACTCTGAACCGGGATCGGATGGCCAATGGTCATTTCAAGAGCAGTCGCCGTAAGGTAGGCAACCACCCCCGCTCTATAGGAAACAATAGTTCCCAGACTCCCCCGACTGTTAGTCGGAGAGCACAGTCGATTGGCTTGCGCCGCTCGGTGCGCAGACCGTCCAGGAGCGCCAGAGGTTTGATTCCCAGGGGAGACTGGTTGGCCCAGTGTCCTACCCAGGTTCGCACCCCATGCGTGGAGGCCATCGGATGGGTGTTGACCCGTGAGTGTGACCGACCCTGAACACATGGGTCATCGTGTCCACGTCATCATGGGCCCGTTAGCTCCCAAACTCTGACTAACAGGTTAAGAGTTTCAAAGCGATAGGTGAGGGCAGCAAACCCCGCCCACCGCCCGGGCAGTTATAACGACGAGGGTCGTCTTGTCTGCCCGGGATGTCGTGCTACGACATCCCTGCGCGTACCAGAAGGGTAAAACGCGCAGGGGGTGAAATAGGGTAAACCACCCCCCCCCCCCCCGTACCGCCCCGAGAACCCATTTATTCGAAAAATAAAAGGTATTTACAAAAAACAATAAAAATTTACACAATATTACAAAATTTACCGAAGAAAAGAAAAGAAAAACAACAATAGCATAAATTTAGGAGCCGGTAAGCGGGGTAGAGGACGCTCTAGAGCAATGAAGGTGAAGGCGCACTGTCCGTGGGCAGGTCTCGGAGCAGCCACGGCGGGGAGGAATCCCTGGATCCTGCAAAGAACGAAACGCCCCTCGGGGCGGTAAAGAGACGGACACAAAGACGGGCACTTCAGGCTGGAAGTAGCCGCCGAATCACGCCACCAAGGAAGAGGGTACCCCCTGGGGGGTATCCCGAAGCCTCATGCTTTCCCAAGAAGCCGCCCAGTGCTCCACAAACTCTCCAAACGTCTGGAAGCAGCTCATACAACTGACCAAATCCGGGTACCAAATCGGAGAACGCCCAACGCACGCGGCCACTGTATCCATCAATTTCTCCCGTGCAGCCGCTATTGGGCAAAACCAAATTACGTGTTCCGCAGTTTGGCGACCATACCCACAGGCACACCGGGGGTCATCGGCAAATCCAAAGTCAAATAGTTTGGCTCTGAACTCTCCGTGGCCCCCAACCAGCTGCGTGGTATGGTGGTCGAACCGCAGAAACGAATTTGCTATCCGCACTGCGACGGAAGGGAAAAAGCAATGGGTGAGGCGGCCCGTACCCCCGGCGTCCCATCTAGCCTGCCAGACACGCAAGGACTCCACCCGAATCAGGCGGGCAAACTCCCCAGCTCGGTGCGCCACCGGGTCGATCGATAGGCCATGAAGGACTACCGGCTCGCCCCGGCGGTACCGTGACAACGCTGCACGCTCCAGAATCTCCAGGTCAATCGGCAGAACGCCAGCGATGACGGGTAACGCAAGAGTGGACGTCGTTCTGTACGCCCCGGTCAGGGCCACGAGAGGGATGCGCTGTCCGCGCAGCAGCGCGACACGCGTCGCCTCAGGAACAGCAGACTCCGTCCAAGCGCGTGCGGCATAAGTCGCACGCGGGACGAAGACGCCCTTATAGATAGTCATGACCGCCGGGAAACGAATTCCCCAGTCGGCCCGACTCACTCCGCGGAGCGCAAAGAATAGATCCCGGGATTTTTCGACTGTTTTCTTTGCGTGCGACTGTAATCTCTGACTAACAGTCGGGGGAGTCTGGAAGTAGTACTGTTTCCTATAGAGCGGGGGTGGTTGCGGACCTTACGGCAACTGCTCTTGAAACGACCATCGGCCATCCGATCCTGGGTGAACAGCCGGGCAAAGGACGCTGTTGTCCGCGCGCATAGATTCGGTATACACCGTTTCACCGCTTCGTAAGGGAGAGGACCGCGCAAGCGACCTCGAACTCGTAACCAATCGAGAGACCGGAGTTCTCTGGTCACAATTGGGAGTAAGGGCGTGAGTGTCGGCCCGCCAGGTAACATTCCTGGCTATCTCGCGGTTAAGGCGTTGGCCTCTTACGGGCTTGTGACGTAGCTAGATGGTGGACTGTTCTGTCCCCAAGTCTTCTACGCTCACTCCAGGGAGATAGAACGACTAATCGTTAAAACTTCCTGAGGTGACGGGCTCGCCCGCTGTAGTCGACAACCCAAGTTGTGCTTGATGCTTTATTACATCACCCACCATGTAATTCACTTACCAAATCACCCACCATACAAAATAACACCCACCATACAAATCCTCGATAGACTGCAGATCCCCTCCGATCTCCTTCGGAAGGAGTTTTTTGGGGATGTACTTGTGGAGCTCATCGTAGCTGGAGTGGACGCGAAGGCTTTCCGAGATATGTTTGTTCATGAAAGGTTTTATCAGAGCCATCATCGCCTCCATGTAACCAGCTGGATTTATGAAATGAAAACTATCTAGGTGGACCGGCATCGCGTCCTACAAAAATCAGATAGTTATTATTTAATATATATATATATATATATATATATATATATATATATATATATATATATATATATATATATATATATATATATATATATATATATATATATATATATATATATATATATATATATATATATATATATATATATATATATATATATATATATATATATATAAATATATATACATATATATATATATTTATATATATATATATATATATATATATATATATATATATATATATATATATATATATATATATATATATATATATATATATATATATATATATATATATATATATATATATATATATATATATATATATATATATATATATATATATATATATATATATATATATATATATATATATATATATATATATATATATATATATATATATATATATATATATATATATATATATATATATATATATATATATATATATATATTTATATATATATATATATATATATATATATATATATATATATATATATATATATATATATATATATATATATATATATATATATATATATATATATATATATATTTTTTTTATTTATTATTTATTTATTTTTGTTTATTCAATTATTACTAATCAACATAACAGTAAAACCAATGCATTGAAAAGTAAAATTAATAAAGATATTACCATAACTATACAAATAGAATGATACGTATAATACTAGCTATCATGTAAAAATAAATAATTAATAGCTTGCAATTTAAACAAGTGAGGGTTGGCGGTAAAAATATCGAAATCTGGTGCCATCGAGTGAATTTCATTTAAGCGCCGCAAAAGCACGCGCCAACAAGTTCCACCTCGTAAGGTTAGTGCGCGAGAACGGCTCCGCGAAAAGATGGTGCGATCGAGTACGGAGATAATTATTTGGTATGAATAGATCCACCTTTGCTAGTAAGCTAGGGTTATCAGTTTTACCACGAATTAGATTGAAAACATAGGACATGGTCAGCATTTCTCTTCTGAGACAGAGAGAATTATAGCCAACCATGCCTGTGATAAATGCAGTCGGATACAAAAATGGATAATATCCGTACTGCTTGAAGTACAGAAATCTCAAAAAACACTTCTGTACCTTTTCCAGCATGAGGGTATAAGTATCTTCATGTGGATTCCAAATAGGTGCATTCGTTTCCATGCGACTTCTAACAATCGAGTTGTACAACGTGCGCATAACCCGAATATTATTGAAGTGTTTGGATTGCCGTATTACAAACCCTAGAAGCTTGAAAGAAGTTGTAGATAGTTGTCTAATATGTTCCTTGAAGTTTAACTTGGGGTCGAAAAAAACTCCCAAGTCCTTGACTTCAGTAACTCTGGGAAGCACACATCCAGCGATGGAGTAATCATACATCAGATGATCAGGCGACCTTGTGTATGTCATCACTGCACATTTGTTAATATTGAAGTGAAGGTTACGAGCTTGGCTCCATGCATAAACTGCATCAATATCACGCTGGAAGAGCTCGCAGGCCTCAGCACTTCCAGTTGATAAAAACAATTTGACGTCATCAGCAAACATTAGACAACGTGCAGATGTGACTACTTTACTCAGATTATTAACAAATAAGTTGAATAACAAAGGCCCTAAGTTTGATCCTTGGCTAACCCCCGATTGAGTGTTGTATAGTTTGGATTCAAAATTGCCAAATTTAACGAATTGCTGGCGGCCCCCCAAGTAATCTGCGAAAAGTTTCAACAGTTTACTCGAGAATCCAGCAGCAGCCAGTTCTCGGAGTAACGCATCGTTGTCGACTCTGTCAAAGGCCTTCTTGAAATCCAAATACACGACATCCACTTGTCCCCTTGAGGTGCTATCCAACTCATCAGTAACATAATCTGTAAAAACGGATAGGTTGGTAGTTGTGGAACGATTAGGACGGAACCCGTGTTGGGCATCCGATAGTGTACCGCATTTCTCGGTGAAGAATCGTCTCGAAAAGCTTAGGAAAGGCTGATAACACTGCAATCGGCCTGTAATTATCAACCTGCACCTTATCGCCACTTTTTGGTATTGGAGCTACTCTAGATATCTTCCACTTATAGGGGTATACTGCAGATTCCAACGATCTGTTAAATATATACATCAGGGGTTGTATAAAAGACTCACAACATGCTTTAATAACATAAGGAGGAACTCCATCAGGTCCAATAGTGCGGACTGATTTTAGCTTGCGTATTGCAAACCGAATATCATCTTTAGTGATACTGTGGACGTTGACGCATGAAGAATTTGCGTCACTCGACATAATAGTCGCTTCAGCGGCGACAGCGTCTAAGGCCGTTATGTTCGGTAGAAACACTGATGAGAAGTAATTCGCAAAAACATCAGCGGCTTCAGCACCCGAATATGTAGCCTCATTATAGACCACATTCAGGGGTACCCCACCAGCAGTTCGCTGACTACGAACATATTCCCAAAAGCGTGAACTATCTTCTCGGATAGACGTCTCAATATTGTGCATATACAAATTGAAAGAGTCTTTTATTTTATGCTTAACTCTACACCGTAAAGTTTCGAAAAGCTCCCTGTGAAACTGAGAACCGGTCCGCTTCCAGCACTTGTGATGATACGACTTCGATTGAATATCACGGATAATGTCGCCATTAAACCATTTAGGATAAATATACCTATTGGTCAATGCAGTCCGTTTTTTGCTTGGAATGCAGCTATCGAAACAATTGTAGATGACACTATAGAGATAATCAACGCAATCGTTAGCGTTACTTAAATCGTATAGTAATTTCCAATCAAAATTTTCAAAAAAAGTGTACAACTGAGTAAAATTACAATTTTTAAAGTTCCATTCATTCCGGAATAGACAATTACCACTAGTAGGGCTATACTTTTGATTGTCGCTCGGCTGAATATGCGTACGCGCTGGGCGCAGTACAATGCTCACATCAATCGGCGGATGATAGCCGTCAGCTCGCACCAACTCTATCGAGGCTTCGGATACCGTAACGGTATCAGGTTGGAAATTCGAGAGCACCAGATCTAGACATCGATTATTAGAATTTAAAATATTATTATGTTGCTTAAAGTTACATAAAGATAAAAAGTAATCAAAATATTTATTTACATGTTGCGACGCAGAAAACAGATTAAAATCGCCAATAATACAAATATTTTTTAACCTATCTGCAACAAAAAGTTCTTCTACTTTATTTAAAAAAGACATGTATACTTCATCAGCGGTTTTAGGGGAAAAGTAAACTACAAAAAAGAATACAGGTACATTTCTATATATAACTTTCACACAATATATAATATATATATATATATATATATATATATATATATATATATATATATATATATATATATATATATATATATATATATATATATATATATATATATATATATATATATATATATATATATATATATATATATATATATATATATATATATATATATATATATATATATATATATATATATATATATATATATATATATATATATATATATATATATATATATATATATATATATATATATATATATATATATATATATATATATATATATATATATATATATATATATATATATATATATATATATATATATATATATATATATATATATATATATATATATATATATATATATATATATATATATATATATATATATATATATATATATATATATATATATATATTATTTAGTTTGTATGAACACTGCAGCTAATATTAAGAGACAATAGTGAAGAGCTGCGTATTACTATTATTGGACATGAAATAGAAACAATTTGGCGAAATGGAAACTATCTAGGTAGACCATCATCGCATCATAAAAAAAGTAAAAATTTGTAAAAAGTTCTTGTGTTAACAATATGAGATATTATCTAGTTTGTATGAACACTGCAGCTTAAATTATTAGACAATATGGTAGTGACGAAATTCATATTATTACTATTGGAGATGAAATGGAAACTATTTTATGAAATGGAAACTATCTAGATGAATCGGCATGGCATCATAAAAAAATTACAATTACAAAATTATTGGATTAATAATAAAGCAATTATAATTAGCTTGTATGAACACTGACGTACTTAAATTGGCTAGACGAAATATACTAGACAATAGTGAAAAGCTGTATATTAATATTACCTATTAAACCGATAAATATGGTGACGCTGTCAATGGTAAATGTCTAAAGCTGAGTAAAACCGGTACAAACACTGGCGTAGGCTGATGATATCAAAATAATCATGGCCACATAATATTATTATTAAAAATCATCTTTCATTAGGGCGAAATGATACCTGGGAACGACCATATCTGAGGAATTTTAGTTTTATGAGTTTTTTGAAAAATATAATCATTAATTTAAAAAAGTTTCTAAGTGAATCCCTCAATAAGAAACCAATTTAAAATTTGGACTAAAAAAAGTTCCTCATTGCCTTGGGCATTAAGGCTTTAAACTGACTTCGAAAACTTTCAGGCGCATTTACTCCTACAATGTAAGCGGTGAGTGTGTTTTATTATAATTTCATTATATTGACTGGTTAATTCTCTAGGGCAGCACTTAGCCACATTTTTTTATCTAGGCCCTAAATTAATTACAATTAATTAAAACGTGAAGGGGTCTGAGAATTGCGCTAAATATGCTTCGCTATTAACACTTATACCACCACTGCGTAAAGATAGTTATTCTATGCTAGCGCTGATTGACCGTTTAGTATGCGTCTGGTTCCCGGCGTTAGCGGACGTGGAATCTGCGCTTGACGCTTCGTCAACGCTAGATTTTTATTGGTCATATCCTAGAAAATTGACTCCGCCTATTTTTTTGCGTATCCGCCTATTTTCGGATATTTTTCTGAGGTATCATGTTATTTTATATTAATGCTTATATATTTTATATTGTGCTTGTGTTATTTTATATTAATATTTCGCTTTTAATCAGGTATGATTAATCAGGTAAGAAGGTATTCTTGCGCTTTTAATCGTACCTACAACAAACTCAGCGAGCATATTAGGCAGGCGCAAACTCTTGACGTGTTTAAGAGACGCCTCAAGAGATACCTTACAGATAAGGCGTTTTACTCACTGGAGGAATATTACTCGAGTGAAGTCTAAAATGCTTTGGTGGCAAAAATATTTAATGACCTCTTTGCATTTTGTCTCGTATTTCTTCTTTTTACATTATTTTTGTGTTTTTTCCTTCGTTTTCTTTTGTTTATTTTATCTTTTCTTTACGATAAAAAAAATGTTTGTTTGCTAATATGTATGAATGTTTGCTAATCTGTATCTGCCTTGTATACCAGTATACTAATAAAATTAATATGAATAATATGAATATGAATATGAATATGAATATGAATATGAATACTTGTAACAACTTTTCATTGAACAAAAATAAAAGACTAGTTCTAGTGTGATCACTTACTATGTAAAACCTCGGTTTTACATGGTCTCATGTAAAACGGAGGTCTCATGTCACCTTAATGGGGACAAATACAATAGAGATGTATATTAAATGTCTTTGATTGTGAGAAGGCATTCGACTCCGTAGAAATGTAGGCTATCTAAGGGGCTCTCGCAATTTGTCCAGTTGACGAGCGATAGCGATATTGATCAAGCACTTGCAAAAGAACGCCGCAAGCTTGCGTGAGTCTGCATGGTAAGAACGATGTATTTCAAATGGCTAGATGAGTATGATAAGTTGAAACGACCTCTCCAAAACTGTTTACTGTGGCCTTACGAAATGTTTTCAGGCAATAACACTGCAATGGAAAAGGTATCAACATTGGCGGCGAATTATTGTCAAGCCTTAGATGCGCCGAAAGATGGTTTTGCCATTGATTATATAATGGTACTAGCTGACCCGTGCCCACTTCGTTGGGCGGTAAAACTTTTTAATTGTACTGAGTGTTATGATTTATTTCCTGACTGCCAGAAGAAGGGTTATATTTTTACTGCATATGATGTATGTATGTATTTGCATGCGAATTTGACTATATTACCGTTATTTGTGAGTGTCTTCTTGTGAGTGTCTTATTTGTGAGTGTCTTATCTCTTTAACCATTTATGCAGTAAAAGGGAAAAGTCTATTGTTTTAAACACTTGAGACGATAAATTTACTTATTTTGATATGAATTCATAATTGTTAATTGACAAATAAACATGACCTAAAGATTTAAATTATTTTTTTTAATATAAAAAGCTACTTTTTGTGACTTAAATATAAAATTTAGTCATATGCTGTCGCTGACTTTTTTGTAGGCATTATCAAGCTCTACAACTTTTCTCTAGAACTTAATCATATATCTCTCATCGTTAAGGCAGCGTTAGTTATAAACGTTTTCGTTCGAGACCGTTTTTTCCGACTTACTTTGGAAATCCGACTACCACGAAAAAGTCTTTTCATTTTTCGGATTAATACATAGCCTATGACACTCACAAATAACGTGGCTTTCTATTGGTATAAGAATTTTTTAAATTGGTTTAGTAGATCCAGAGACTACTTCCTACAACGTCACAAACTTTACCTCTTTATAATATTAGTACAGATTTAATTTTTCAACTCCATAATACGATTAAGCAACCCTTATGCGTTGTCAAAATGTAGGTGGCGCTCATAGCATTGACGGCAAAACTTATAGCAATTTATTTGGCCATCTTTAATTATTGGTATCGAATGGTTTTTTGTAAAAGGACTGATTGATTATAAACAATCAATAATTTAACCAATTATAACTATAAATAATCAATTATTAGTGCTATCTATCACATGTTTTATATAATCTGATTACATCACAGAAATAATACAAAGAAATAGAATGCCCTCATTAGTCTATCTAAACTTTAAAGTGCTTAATTATAACATATTGAAACCTGTATACCAAATTAAAAAAAAAACGTATTTTTTGTAAATAATTTAAAAATAATTAGACCTGTGATTTTAAAATATTACAATTTTATACCGTATAGGTGAGCTAAGAGAGCTATATACAGTGCGCCGCTATACTGTTATACCACGAAAGTATAACAAGGGAAGATTATTCAATTTTCAGAACTATGAGTGCCATCTACACGTTGCGTTTTGTAGTAAAATTCTAGTTAGTCGTTGGTCAATCTATTACGCTGCCAATGGTTCTACTCTCCGATCCCATTGAATACATAATGTACATACATAATGAATACTATACGAACTGAACATAAGTTAGATTAAAAATGCGAATCTGAATAATTTTTAAAATGGGAATGTCAACGCCATAAATGTGAATAATTTTTAATCGAACATAAGTTAGATTAAAAATGCGAATCTGAATAATTTTTAAAATGGGAATGTGAACGCCATAAATGTGAATAATTTTTAATCGAACATAAGTTAGATTAAAAATGCGAATCTGAATAATTTTTAAAATGGGAATGTGAACGCCATAAATGTGAATAATTTTTAATCGAACATAAGTTAGATTAAAAATGCAAATCTGAATAAGTTTTAAAATGCGAATGCTATAAATGTGAATAACTTTTAATCGAACATAAATTAGATTAAAAATGCGAAACTGAGGAAGTTTTAAAATGCGAATGCGAATGCGATAAATGTGAATAACTTTTAGTCGAACATAAGTTAGATTAAAAATTCGAAAATCTTAAAGGCTAAGATTAAGACCAACCTTCAAATTTCCTGTCGAAGTCGTAGACCACTATATTTATCTAGCCCACAAAATCGTTCTGGATGGCGAAAACCAAACGGCAGACGCGGATTTCCCAAGCCTGGGCTAGCTTTTGGCACAGATAAAAACAAAACCAGAGCAGGACGTCCAAAAAAAATGAAGATCAGCAATATCTCTATATGAAGTGTTCCAGCAATATGTTTTGCGTGTCTTCCCTTATATGTAGATCGGACACCATGGCTTTTAATTGACAATCGGCCGAAAAGATCAAAGTCATTCAAATAGCAATGGAACGAATCATGTTCGGAATCAGCCTACGCAAAAGGAAAATGCAATGAATAGATCCTGAAGAGGACAAATATTAAACACGCAGTGGAAACCATTGCACGTTTTAAGTGGATATGGGCTGGACACACTGCCGGAATGAATTATAGTCGGTAGACCAGGAAAATGCTCGAATGGTGACCACGACTGAATATGAGATCACGAGGACGTTCACCTCTACGCTGGGTGAATGATGTCAAACGACAGAGATGACGAGACAGGATCAGGAGGGCTCAAGATCTGCGAGCGTCGAATACCAGGATTGAACCATACAAAGACCGCAGTGATGATGCTATATTATAAGTATATAGAGCATCGAAATATTATATATATGTATATATATATATATATATATATATATATATATATATATATATATATATATATATATATATATATATATATATATATATATATATATATATATATATATATATATATATATATATATATGTATATGTATATATATATATATATATATATATATATATATATATATATATATATATATATATATATATATATATATATATATATATATATATATATATATATATATATATATATATATATATATATATATATATATATATATATATATATATATATATATATATATATATATATATATATATATATATATATATATATATATATATATATATATATATATATATATATATATATACATATTTATAATATACTAGCTGCGCCCCGCGGTTTCCCCCGCGTGGTGATGGAAAATTGTGATAATGATGATAGAAAACTATCTATCTTTATTATAAATTGTAGCCTATATATATATATATATATATATATTGTTAATATTTGATTGGTTTTTTGTAAAATCTTTTTTTAAAGAATTCGTTTAAAGGATGACACTTTGATGAAAAAATAAAAATAATAAAAGCCACTTACATAGCTGGAAGGTTTTCCCGGACTGGACTGGGAAATGCTTATTGTTTAAACGAGATGTATTTTTGGATGAGTACCACTTTCGACGGTACACTGTAGGTTTAATGGGATCCCTTTATCGCTAGCGAACGATCACCCTTCATCCACATCTCAAAAACAAAGCGTATCCTTTTGCAAACCAAAATAAAATGTCTTTATTAAAGACAAATTTAAGCAAAAACAATGAAAAAAATCACAATCAATCGTCTCTTAAATGCGGAATGACATTTCGAAAATTCGATTTGAAATTCGAATATATCCACTCTTTTAAAGGACGATATAAGATTGCTGGGCTCGCTATCAGCCAGCTATTAAATGAAAATAAAAATAAAATACTTCATTTGCTCGTTCCCATGAAATAAGATATAAATCGTAATTTCTGGTCGAGAAGTTTATACTTAAGGCTATATGATATTTACAAGAGTTCAAAACATAAGATAAAATTGTATAATATTGTTAATATTTGATTGGTTTTTTGTAAAATCTTTTTTTAAAGAATTCGTTTAAAGGATGACACTTTGATGAAAAAATAAAAATAATAAAAGCCACTTACATAGCTGGAAGGTTTTCCCGGACTGGACTGGGAAATGCTTATTGTTTAAACGAGATGTATTTTTGGATGAGTACCACTTTCGACGGTACACTGTAGGTTTAATGGGATCCCTTTATCGCTAGCGAACGATCACCCTTCATCCACATCTCAAAAACAAAGCGTATCCTTTTGCAAACCAAAATAAAATGTCTTTATTAAAGACAAATTTAAGCAAAAACAATGAAAAAAATCACAATCAATCGTCTCTTAAATGCGGAATGACATTTCGAAAATTCGATTTGAAATTCGAATATATCCACTCTTTTAAAGGACGATATAAGATTGCTGGGCTCGCTATCAGCCAGCTATTAAATGAAAATAAAAATAAAATACTTCATTTGCTCGTTCCCATGAAATAAGATATAAATCGTAATTTCTGGTCGAGAAGTTTATACTTAAGGCTATAGAAATAGAAATAGAAATATTTTTATTGTCCGAAATTGTGGTGGTACATTTATGGTGATAATGCGTAAAACTATGTATCTCACAATTACCTGTTATTAAAACAGATTGACAAATTTACTTATCTGCTAAATTGACTTATCTGCTAATTATAATATCTTATTAAAAATGCAATTATTTCACTGGTTTAACATGAAAAAAAAAAAATTTAAACAGACCGGATAAGTAGAGCTAACAATAGAAGACAATTAGAAAAAATAATTCACCAATAATATAAAAAATAAAGAAAAAATCAAAAATCAAGGAATAATCAAAATTCCGCCTATAAATACGAAATGTATATAATTTAAAATGTAACAGTAGAAAACAATTAATAAAAAATAATTCATCAATAATATAAAAAATAATGAAAAAAATCAAAATCAAGGAATAATCAAAAATCCGCCTATAAATACGAAATGTATATAATTGAAAATTTGTAATCTTTCTAATTGAATTAATTTAAAAACAAAATGAAAATGCATGCCTACAATATAATATTATGAGAAATATTCGTTTAATGTGTAAAAGCTTTTATCGATAAGCCATTTTTTCAACGCTGCGGTAAACCCTTTTCCTTTTATTTCTTTGATATTTGCAGGTAGGTGGTTATAGATTTTTATTGCATTGTATAACATTCCTTTTTTAAATAGAGTTAAATTTGGCTTGGGTGCTTGTAGCTCATGTTTATTTCGTGTGTTATAGCCGTGTTCAACATTGTTTGTTTTGAAATACTGATCGTGGTCCCTTATAAATTTGCAGGTTTCCAAGATGTATATCGATATAAACGTTAGCACAAACTCCTTTTTAAATAGTGGTTTGCAGCTGTCAGTCTTTGGAATTCCACATATTATTCGTAAGCATCGTTTTTGTACTATGAATATTTCCTCTGCGTTTACCGAATTGCCCCAAAGCGTAATTCCATATTTTATGCAGGCGTAAATATATGCATAATATGCCATAAAGGCTGTTTTTTTATCTGTAGTTCGTTTTAAAATCCTTAGAGCGTAGCAAAATTTCGAAATTTTTATTTTTACATCTTCGACATGGGCTTTCCAGTTCAAATTACAGTCGATTGTTATCCCTAGTAATTTGAATTTTTGCACCATATCAATAATCTGAGCGTTATGTTTAATTTCAAATTTGTATTTTTGTGCTTGATAGGAATGAAATTGCATACATTTTGTTTTTTCCGCATTTACACTTAAATTATTTGACCCTAACCATTCAGTTACTTCTATAAAGCTTGTGTTTGCGCTGCTTTCCACATCAGCTTTAGTATGGCCCCCAATTAAGATAGAAGTATCGTCGGCGAATAGGATTATTTTCTGTTGTGTCGCTAAAGGAAGTTCGTTTACATATATTATAAACAGCAGGCAACCGAGGACGCTTCCCTGCGGAATGCCATGCTGTGATCGAAGCCATTTTGATCGTACAGGTTCTACCATCTTTTTATTGCTATTAAAGTATGTAATTTCAACGCACTGCTCCCGTTCAGTAAGGTAAGATTTTAACCAATCATAGGCTTTGCCTCGGATTCCGACGTTGTAGCATTTCTCTAAGAGTTTTTCGTGTAGTACACAATCATATGCCTTAGATAAATCTAGCAATAACCCCAGGGTGACATGTTTATTATTTAGTAAATTTAGAATTTCGTTAGTATATTGAAAGACAGCTAGTGTAGTTGACTTGTTCTTTCTAAATCCATTTTGATTTTCCGAAAAAATATTATATTTTTCAAGGAAACTATATATTCTAGTGTAGACGGTCTTTTCGTATATTTTCGCAAAAGTTGATAGGAGAGCAATCGGACGGTAGTTTGAGGGGTTCCTACTATCCCCTTTTTTAAAAAGTGGCCTAATAATAGCTCTCTTTAAATAAGTGGGAAATATACCTTCTTGAAATGACTGATTTATTAGCAGCGCTAAAGGTGCTGATAATTGGTCAACACACGACTTGACCACGCTGGTCGGAATTTCATCATAGCCAAAAGATTTCTTATTTTTTAGCCCCTTAATTATAGTAGATATTTCTTTTTCATCAACCGGATTTAAATATATAGAATTACTTACGCTATTTGTTGGTAATATTTGTTTTCCGTTTGAAGGATTAGCTGTCTGTTTATCTTTTCCAACGGTAATAAAAAAATTGTTAAATTCTCTCGCTATTCTTTTTGGCTCGACTGTGGGCATGTTTTCAATGTTTATTTCTAAATTTTTTTGTTTTATTTCCTTTGATCTTCCACTATGATCTTTTATAACTTGCCATGTTGACTTCACTATGTTTTCTGATGTTTCAATAATTTTTTTATAATGTAACTTTTTTGCACAATTTATAGTTTTTGATAGTATTTTTTTATATGTTTTGTAATGATCAGAAATTATTCTACTTTTTGCACTCCGTTTCAAAATTAAAAGCAAACGTTTATTTTTACATGATATTTTTAGACCTTTCGTTAGCCAATTCGCTTTTTTTGTCGAATTCGCACTACAGGTTTTGTGTGGAATATTTTCTTCTAAACAATTATGAATTTTTTCGCTAAATACTTTTAAATTTTCATCTACATTTTTAGTATGTATGTTTAAATGTTCTGACCAATTAATATTGGCAATAGCATCACGAAATTTGCCAATATTTAATGCGCTGTATATACGTTTTCTGAACTTCCATCTTATTTTATTATTCTTTTTATTAAGATTTTCTAGCTCCAGGCAAAATGTTTGAGAAGTGTGATCCGAAAAACCCAGATCCAAAACGTTTGTTGTAAAAGTTTCCGCATTTGTTAAGAAGTTATCGATACATGTTCCTCCAGACAGTGTAATTCGAGTTGCCTGATTACGAATTCCAATTTTTAAATTATATAATTGTGTCAAATTTAGAAATTTTTTAACATGTACATTATTATTTAAGATATCAACATTATAATCTCCCGCAATAATGACGGTTTTGCGAATATTTCTCATTAATGTTTGTTCGAGAAATTGTTCAAATTTAACAAGAAACGTATTAAAATCTCTTTCAGGTCTATATATGCAAACTAAAACTATATTAAGGCTAGGAATTTCAACTCCGCAACATTCAAATATAAATTCCTCACTAAGTAACGATATATCCGGTCGGTCGATATACTCTAAACATTTCTTTACGAATATACATACGCCTCCATGGATGTGCGATTTACGGATGTATTTTGCTCCCATTTCATAGTTTGATAGTCGATATAGTTCCTCTTCTCCAGGTCGCAGCCAATGTTCGCTCAGACATATTGCATCAAAAGAATATGACGTTTCCAGGAATGATTCTATAATATCCATTTTGTTGCGTATGCATTGTATGTTTGAATGAATTACGCTAAAAGAATGACTATTGAAATGTCTCATCGCATTGTTTGATGTCTCTTTTCTTGTGAATCGGTTTGCGATTCCTTTTCATTTTATAATCTTTGGTCCCCATCGCGGTCGGTTCGTTTGTCGCTGAGCTGTCAGATTCCGATAGTAATGAAGTTAGCGCATATTGATTGCTTCCAGTTGTACCAGTCGAAGAATGATTATTTTCAGGCGTTATATTGGTCAACTGGCGATCTTGAAATAATAATAAACTGCGTCTTATGTCATATTTATTTGCGGCGCCATTATTGTGAGCTGCTTTCTTCACTCTTTCAGTAACGTGAGAGACGTTTTCCCGTTTCGATGGATGTGTAGATGAAAAAAACTTTGACAGTTTTTCGTCTATAGTGGTGTTTCTTACAGAATTCTGCTCATGTAGTGCCGCATGCTGCATAGATAGTGATTGTGGAGTTTCCGTGTTGTTTTCAGTTTCTTGACACATACGAGTCGTCCATTCTATGCCGTCGATAAAAAGTTTATTGTCCCTGATATACGCCCTTTTACCCTCGTTTCGCGCAGATTTGCAATGCTTTAGAAGATAATGTCTGTTTTTTAATTGTTCATCAGTATAGTATTGTGATACATAAAGACCCGTATTCGCAAAGCATTTGGAGTTATTCAGGATATATTGCGCTGTGCGTTTACTTAGGAGTTCTATACATATTGGCCGTTTCCCCTTTCTGTATCCGATGCGATGTAGTTCTTCGATATAATAGTTAATATCTATATTCAAGTGGCGTTTAAAGATATCGCAAACCACCTGAAACATCACCTGATATTTACAAGAGTTCAAAACATAAGATAAAATTGTATAATATTGTTAATATTTGATTGGTTTTTTGTAAAATCTTTTTTTAAAGAATTCGTTTAAAGGATGACACTTTGATGAAAAAATAAAAATAATAAAAGCCACTTACATAGCTGGAAGGTTTTCCCGGACTGGACTGGGAAATGCTTATTGTTTAAACGAGATGTATTTTTGGATGAGTACCACTTTCGACGGTACACTGTAGGTTTAATGGGATCCCTTTATCGCTAGCGAACGATCACCCTTCATCCACATCTCAAAAACAAAGCGTATCCTTTTGCAAACCAAAATAAAATGTCTTTATTAAAGACAAATTTAAGCAAAAACAATGAAAAAAATCACAATCAATCGTCTCTTAAATGCGGAATGACATTTCGAAAATTCGATTTGAAATTCGAATATATCCACTCTTTTAAAGGACGATATAAGATTGCTGGGCTCGCTATCAGCCAGCTATTAAATGAAAATAAAAATAAAATACTTCATTTGCTCGTTCCCATGAAATAAGATATAAATCGTAATTTCTGGTCGAGATATATATATATATATATTTTGATATTTTAAGGGTGTAAATTTTTTTAAATTATTTTCAATAATATATAAAATTAGATTCATGAAAAGTTACTTATCTGGGGTCCTGGTGGACCAGAAACATTTTACCGATAGTTAATGTCCTCTTTAAATACTTAGGGCAGCAGCACCTGTTTCCGCAATTGATAATTTATGATGTTCTTAGTTATTGCAGCCGAATTACTGTATGCCCTTGGATGTAATAAGTATAGGAGGATGGTTTCTGTAACAGAAATGGATGTTAGTAACTTATTTTAGAAGAAATTATATGATTGAGAATATTTCGACACAAGTCGTATTCATCTCCATGACATTTCTGATAGAACAATTTTTTCAAAATTTAAATTTAAAAAAACTGAACATAGAGAAATGGGTTAATAATATTTTGCAATATCGTTATAATACACTATAACCGACCTTGAAAAACATTATTGATAATGATTTTTAAATGAAAAATATTAATAAGCTTTTAATGAATATGTCTGAACAAATATAATTACTGTATTAATTTTGCCTATTCAGACCGGGACCCTTGCAAGCGCCTAAAATATTTATAAAAGCCAACTCCCAAGATTTAACGTCTCTTTCTTTAGCGTTATCGCCAAGGCACTTAATAATTTTTACTTTAAAACAATTATCAAAAGTTAAATTGTGTGCCTTAGCATGCAATGCTATTGGAAGTTGACTATCATTGCCTACGCTGGCCCTGTGATTATTTAACCTAATGCTAAGAGGTGTAGTTGTTTCCCCAATATAAAATGCATTGCAGGTCTGGCAAAGTAATTGATATACAATATTTTTTGAAATGCAACTACTATTAAAAGGAACTCTGTAACTATTAGGAGTGTTAGGACTAGTAAAATAAATGCTTCGATCTAATAAAGGACATGTTTTACAACGTGATCGACCACAAGGCTGTAGGCCAAAATTTTTGTTATTACTAAGATAATTTCGATTATTTTTATTAAGTATTGATTTTAAATTAGGAGGTTTTCGAAATGATAAAATTGGTGGTATATCTAATAAACCTTTGGTTGATGGGTCGTTAGCTATAATAGGGAATAAATCTGCTAAAATAGGTCGCAGTTTCTCAGTGCCAGGAAAATAAGTAGTACTCAGAAAGATTTTATTTTGATTTAAATTTGAAACCAATTTAGGTTTAGGTGAAAATTTTGTTTCGGAATTTATTATATTTTTATCTAACAAAGAGGCAGGATAATTTCTTTCTATTAGTGATTTTTTAAGATTGGAAAGGTACTTATCTAAATTTTCTTTATTATTAATTAAACGGTGTCCGCGAATTGACATTGAATATGGAATTGACTTTTTGGTATGAAACGGATGACAGCTATCGAAATGTAGGTATTGCTCTTTGTTTGTAGGTTTTATATGAATTGCAGTTTTAATGGTGCCTTCGGATAGAGTTAGATCAACGTCTAAGAATGTAATTTGATTTTCTGATATAGTGTATGTAAAATCTAAGGGTCCGAAATTATTTAAATCTGTAAGGAAGTCAGTGAGTGTGTCATGTCCATGTGGCCAAAACAGTATAATATCATCAATAAACCTATACCACATTAGTGGTAGTAAATTTTGAGTAAGAAGAAAATTATTTTCTAATAACCCCATGAAAAGATTAGCATAAGAAGGGGCCATTCTTGTTCCCATTGCTGTACCTTTAATTTGGAGATAAAATTCATCTTCAAAAGAAAAAGCATTCTTAGTGAGGACGAATTCAGCCAACTTACAAAGAAAATTTGTAGAAGGAATTTGGGGGCTGGGCCTTTGATTAAGGTAATGGGAAATCGCTTCTAAGCCTAAATCATGGGGAATATTAGTATAAAGAGAGACAGCGTCAATTGTAACAAGTAATAAGTTGTCAGTCTTAGGAATTGTGGTATTTTTTAGAATCTCGATAAAATGGTAACTATCTTTAATGTGTGACTTGAGATTTTTTACAAATGGCTGTAGAAAGTAATCGACAAAAGCTGAAATTCTTTCTGTGGGTGAGTTAAAACTAGCTACTATCGGTCTTCCTGGATTATTAGGTTTATGAATTTTTGGCAATAAGTACAAATTTGGTGTTCTGATAGGGTTAGGAATTAAAGTGTTAACATCTTCAACTGATAATTTTTCAATGGTTTTTTGTTGTTCAATATATTTTTTTATTGTATTAGCAAAATTTTGATTCGGATCACTATATAATTTTTTATAGGAAGTTTCGTCTCTGAGTTGCCTCAAACCTTCAGCTACATAGTCTGTTTTATTAAGGATGACTGTAGTTGAACCTTTATCAGCTGGCAAAATGATGATATTGGTATCTTTGCTTAGGTTGTTAAGAGCTGAAAGTTCATCAGATGTTAAGTTAGGTGTAGGTTTGAGGCTGTTTAAAAATGTTGGTTGTGTAACTTTGTTCATTAAAACTGTAATAAATATTTCTACAGGATGATTTTTTGGAAGAGAGGGTGGCTCTTTATTAGAATATTGTCGAAATTTTGCCAGTGCGTCATGTAATTTACTATTATTACCATTTTTGTCCCTTGAATGCCAAAACTCACGCCATCTCAAATTACGACAAAATTTTGCTATATCATTTCCAAAACTGAAATGGTCAACTTTGGGAGTTGGTGTGAAATTTAGCCCTTTAGATAAAACTGAATATTCATTATGGTTTATAATTTTTGAGGACAAGTTTTTTACGACAAGTCTATCGTTATTTATAGGAACCTGTGCAGCATTAGAATTTGTAACTGATGGTATCAAATTTTCAATAATTGGGATTTCTAAAGGAACTTGTGTAGGTTCGGGATGCATATCTGCATGAGAATAATTGTTTATAAAATGACGATTAGCTGAGAATTTGTTTTGTGATGAATATAAGGGAATGTTTTCGTTATTGTTATAATTTGAAACAGGATTTGAATTATATCTCGTATAATTTTGTTGTGTAGAGTTGTTGATTTTGTGAAAAATTTGTAAATTATGAAACTTATTTTCGTGTTTTAGCCTAATATTGTTTAAATCAATTACAGAACTGCTAACTATTTCACTAGCATATATATAATGCATTGGAGAATACATTTCTATCAAATCAACATAATATATAAGAGACCTTAAATGTTTATCTACCAAAACTTTGTATTCATTGTGTAAAACAAATGTAATCTCCATTGCATAATTAAACCTTAAAGTGTGGAAATTATATTGGATTTCTGGACTTATAGCAGAGAAAGGAAATTTAGGTATTAACCCTTTGGGACATATATGATTATTTAGACATTTTGACAGATATTCTACATGTCCTGTAAATTGTGATGCTTTACGAGAATGATAATTAACCTGATTTAACCAATAATTATATTCGTTCATAGTGATACATGTGATAGCAAAATAAGTAAGTAAAAAGTGTAAAATTGTTTATATTTTGATATTTTAAGGGTGTAATTTTTTTTAAATTATTTTCAATAATATATAAAATTAGATTCATGAAAAGTTACTTATCTGGGGTCCTGGTGGACCAGAAACATTTTACCGATAGTTAATGTCCTCTTTAAATACTTAGGGCAGCAGCACCTGTTTCCGCAATTGATAATTTATGATGTTCTTAGTTATTGCAGCCGAATTACTGTATGCCCTTGGATGTAATAAGTATAGGAGGATGGTTTCTGTAACAGAAATGGATGTTAGTAACTTATTTTAGAAGAAATTATATGATTGAGAATATTTCGACACAAGTCGTATTCATCTCCATGACATTTCTGATAGAACAATTTTTTCAAAATTTAAATTTAAAAAAACTGAACATAGAGAAATGGGTTAATAATATTTTGCAATATCGTTATAATACACTATAACCGACCTTGAAAAACATTATTGATAATGATTTTTAAATGAAAAATATTAATAAGCTTTTAATGAATATGTCTGAACAAATATAATTACTGTATTAATTTTGCCTATTCAGACCGGGACCCTTGCAAGCGCCTAAAATATTTATAAAAGCCAACTCCCAAGATTTAACGTCTCTTTCTTTAGCGTTATCGCCAAGGCACTTAATAATTTTTACTTTAAAACAATTATCAAAAGTTAAATTGTGTGCCTTAGCATGCAATGCTATTGGAAGTTGACTATCATTGCCTACGCTGGCCCTGTGATTATTTAACCTAATGCTAAGAGGTGTAGTTGTTTCCCCAATATAAAATGCATTGCAGGTCTGGCAAAGTAATTGATATACAATATTTTTTGAAATGCAACTACTATTAAAAGGAACTCTGTAACTATTAGGAGTGTTAGGACTAGTAAAATAAATGCTTCGATCTAATAAAGGACATGTTTTACAACGTGATCGACCACAAGGCTGTAGGCCAAAATTTTTGTTATTACTAAGATAATTTCGATTATTTTTATTAAGTATTGATTTTAAATTAGGAGGTTTTCGAAATGATAAAATTGGTGGTATATCTAATAAACCTTTGGTTGATGGGTCGTTAGCTATAATAGGGAATAAATCTGCTAAAATAGGTCGCAGTTTCTCAGTGCCAGGAAAATAAGTAGTACTCAGAAAGATTTTATTTTGATTTAAATTTGAAACCAATTTAGGTTTAGGTGAAAATTTTGTTTCGGAATTTATTATATTTTTATCTAACAAAGAGGCAGGATAATTTCTTTCTATTAGTGATTTTTTAAGATTGGAAAGGTACTTATCTAAATTTTCTTTATTATTAATTAAACGGTGTCCGCGAATTGACATTGAATATGGAATTGACTTTTTGGTATGAAACGGATGACAGCTATCGAAATGTAGGTATTGCTCTTTGTTTGTAGGTTTTATATGAATTGCAGTTTTAATGGTGCCTTCGGATAGAGTTAGATCAACGTCTAAGAATGTAATTTGATTTTCTGATATAGTGTATGTAAAATCTAAGGGTCCGAAATTATTTAAATCTGTAAGGAAGTCAGTGAGTGTGTCATGTCCATGTGGCCAAAACAGTATAATATCATCAATAAACCTATACCACATTAGTGGTAGTAAATTTTGAGTAAGAAGAAAATTATTTTCTAATAACCCCATGAAAAGATTAGCATAAGAAGGGGCCATTCTTGTTCCCATTGCTGTACCTTTAATTTGGAGATAAAATTCATCTTCAAAAGAAAAAGCATTCTTAGTGAGGACGAATTCAGCCAACTTACAAAGAAAATTTGTAGAAGGAATTTGGGGGCTGGGCCTTTGATTAAGGTAATGGGAAATCGCTTCTAAGCCTAAATCATGGGGAATATTAGTATAAAGAGAGACAGCGTCAATTGTAACAAGTAATAAGTTGTCAGTCTTAGGAATTGTGGTATTTTTTAGAATCTCGATAAAATGGTAACTATCTTTAATGTGTGACTTGAGATTTTTTACAAATGGCTGTAGAAAGTAATCGACAAAAGCTGAAATTCTTTCTGTGGGTGAGTTAAAACTAGCTACTATCGGTCTTCCTGGATTATTAGGTTTATGAATTTTTGGCAATAAGTACAAATTTGGTGTTCTGATAGGGTTAGGAATTAAAGTGTTAACATCTTCAACTGATAATTTTTCAATGGTTTTTTGTTGTTCAATATATTTTTTTATTGTATTAGCAAAATTTTGATTCGGATCACTATATAATTTTTTATAGGAAGTTTCGTCTCTGAGTTGCCTCAAACCTTCAGCTACATAGTCTGTTTTATTAAGGATGACTGTAGTTGAACCTTTATCAGCTGGCAAAATGATGATATTGGTATCTTTGCTTAGGTTGTTAAGAGCTGAAAGTTCATCAGATGTTAAGTTAGGTGTAGGTTTGAGGCTGTTTAAAAATGTTGGTTGTGTAACTTTGTTCATTAAAACTGTAATAAATATTTCTACAGGATGATTTTTTGGAAGAGAGGGTGGCTCTTTATTAGAATATTGTCGAAATTTTGCCAGTGCGTCATGTAATTTACTATTATTACCATTTTTGTCCCTTGAATGCCAAAACTCACGCCATCTCAAATTACGACAAAATTTTGCTATATCATTTCCAAAACTGAAATGGTCAACTTTGGGAGTTGGTGTGAAATTTAGCCCTTTAGATAAAACTGAATATTCATTATGGTTTATAATTTTTGAGGACAAGTTTTTTACGACAAGTCTATCGTTATTTATAGGAACCTGTGCAGCATTAGAATTTGTAACTGATGGTATCAAATTTTCAATAATTGGGATTTCTAAAGGAACTTGTGTAGGTTCGGGATGCATATCTGCATGAGAATAATTGTTTATAAAATGACGATTAGCTGAGAATTTGTTTTGTGATGAATATAAGGGAATGTTTTCGTTATTGTTATAATTTGAAACAGGATTTGAATTATATCTCGTATAATTTTGTTGTGTAGAGTTGTTGATTTTGTGAAAAATTTGTAAATTATGAAACTTATTTTCGTGTTTTAGCCTAATATTGTTTAAATCAATTACAGAACTGCTAACTATTTCACTAGCATATATATAATGCATTGGAGAATACATTTCTATCAAATCAACATAATATATAAGAGACCTTAAATGTTTATCTACCAAAACTTTGTATTCATTGTGTAAAACAAATGTAATCTCCATTGCATAATTAAACCTTAAAGTGTGGAAATTATATTGGATTTCTGGACTTATAGCAGAGAAAGGAAATTTAGGTATTAACCCTTTGGGACATATATGATTATTTAGACATTTTGACAGATATTCTACATGTCCTGTAAATTGTGATGCTTTACGAGAATGATAATTAACCTGATTTAACCAATAATTATATTCGTTCATAGTGATACATGTGATAGCAAAATAAGTAAGTAAAAAGTGTAAAATTGTTTATATTTTGATATTTTAAGGGTGTAAATTTTTTTAAATTATTTTCAATAATATATAAAATTAGATTCATGAAAAGTTACTTATCTGGGGTCCTGGTGGACCAGAAACATTTTACCGATAGTTAATGTCCTCTTTAAATACTTAGGGCAGCAGCACCTGTTTCCGCAATTGATAATTTATGATGTTCTTAGTTATTGCAGCCGAATTACTGTATGCCCTTGGATGTAATAAGTATAGGAGGATGGTTTCTGTAACAGAAATGGATGTTAGTAACTTATTTTAGAAGAAATTATATGATTGAGAATATTTCGACACAAGTCGTATTCATCTCCATGACATTTCTGATAGAACAATTTTTTCAAAATTTAAATTTAAAAAAACTGAACATAGAGAAATGGGTTAATAATATTTTGCAATATCGTTATAATACACTATAACCGACCTTGAAAAACATTATTGATAATGATTTTTAAATGAAAAATATTAATAAGCTTTTAATGAATATGTCTGAACAAATATAATTACTGTATTAATTTTGCCTATTCAGACCGGGACCCTTGCAAGCGCCTAAAATATTTATAAAAGCCAACTCCCAAGATTTAACGTCTCTTTCTTTAGCGTTATCGCCAAGGCACTTAATAATTTTTACTTTAAAACAATTATCAAAAGTTAAATTGTGTGCCTTAGCATGCAATGCTATTGGAAGTTGACTATCATTGCCTACGCTGGCCCTGTGATTATTTAACCTAATGCTAAGAGGTGTAGTTGTTTCCCCAATATAAAATGCATTGCAGGTCTGGCAAAGTAATTGATATACAATATTTTTTGAAATGCAACTACTATTAAAAGGAACTCTGTAACTATTAGGAGTGTTAGGACTAGTAAAATAAATGCTTCGATCTAATAAAGGACATGTTTTACAACGTGATCGACCACAAGGCTGTAGGCCAAAATTTTTGTTATTACTAAGATAATTTCGATTATTTTTATTAAGTATTGATTTTAAATTAGGAGGTTTTCGAAATGATAAAATTGGTGGTATATCTAATAAACCTTTGGTTGATGGGTCGTTAGCTATAATAGGGAATAAATCTGCTAAAATAGGTCGCAGTTTCTCAGTGCCAGGAAAATAAGTAGTACTCAGAAAGATTTTATTTTGATTTAAATTTGAAACCAATTTAGGTTTAGGTGAAAATTTTGTTTCGGAATTTATTATATTTTTATCTAACAAAGAGGCAGGATAATTTCTTTCTATTAGTGATTTTTTAAGATTGGAAAGGTACTTATCTAAATTTTCTTTATTATTAATTAAACGGTGTCCGCGAATTGACATTGAATATGGAATTGACTTTTTGGTATGAAACGGATGACAGCTATCGAAATGTAGGTATTGCTCTTTGTTTGTAGGTTTTATATGAATTGCAGTTTTAATGGTGCCTTCGGATAGAGTTAGATCAACGTCTAAGAATGTAATTTGATTTTCTGATATAGTGTATGTAAAATCTAAGGGTCCGAAATTATTTAAATCTGTAAGGAAGTCAGTGAGTGTGTCATGTCCATGTGGCCAAAACAGTATAATATCATCAATAAACCTATACCACATTAGTGGTAGTAAATTTTGAGTAAGAAGAAAATTATTTTCTAATAACCCCATGAAAAGATTAGCATAAGAAGGGGCCATTCTTGTTCCCATTGCTGTACCTTTAATTTGGAGATAAAATTCATCTTCAAAAGAAAAAGCATTCTTAGTGAGGACGAATTCAGCCAACTTACAAAGAAAATTTGTAGAAGGAATTTGGGGGCTGGGCCTTTGATTAAGGTAATGGGAAATCGCTTCTAAGCCTAAATCATGGGGAATATTAGTATAAAGAGAGACAGCGTCAATTGTAACAAGTAATAAGTTGTCAGTCTTAGGAATTGTGGTATTTTTTAGAATCTCGATAAAATGGTAACTATCTTTAATGTGTGACTTGAGATTTTTTACAAATGGCTGTAGAAAGTAATCGACAAAAGCTGAAATTCTTTCTGTGGGTGAGTTAAAACTAGCTACTATCGGTCTTCCTGGATTATTAGGTTTATGAATTTTTGGCAATAAGTACAAATTTGGTGTTCTGATAGGGTTAGGAATTAAAGTGTTAACATCTTCAACTGATAATTTTTCAATGGTTTTTTGTTGTTCAATATATTTTTTTATTGTATTAGCAAAATTTTGATTCGGATCACTATATAATTTTTTATAGGAAGTTTCGTCTCTGAGTTGCCTCAAACCTTCAGCTACATAGTCTGTTTTATTAAGGATGACTGTAGTTGAACCTTTATCAGCTGGCAAAATGATGATATTGGTATCTTTGCTTAGGTTGTTAAGAGCTGAAAGTTCATCAGATGTTAAGTTCCACCAGGACCCCAGATAAGTAACTTTTCATGAATCTAATTTTATATATTATTGAAAATAATTTAAAAAAATTTACACCCTTAAAATATCAAAATATAAACAATTTTACACTTTTTACTTACTTATTTTGCTATCACATGTATCACTATGAACGAATATAATTATTGGTTAAATCAGGTTAATTATCATTCTCGTAAAGCATCACAATTTACAGGACATGTAGAATATCTGTCAAAATGTCTAAATAATCATATATGTCCCAAAGGGTTAATACCTAAATTTCCTTTCTCTGCTATAAGTCCAGAAATCCAATATAATTTCCACACTTTAAGGTTTAATTATGCAATGGAGATTACATTTGTTTTACACAATGAATACAAAGTTTTGGTAGATAAACATTTAAGGTCTCTTATATATTATGTTGATTTGATAGAAATGTATTCTCCAATGCATTATATATATGCTAGTGAAATAGTTAGCAGTTCTGTAATTGATTTAAACAATATTAGGCTAAAACACGAAAATAAGTTTCATAATTTACAAATTTTTCACAAAATCAACAACTCTACACAACAAAATTATACGAGATATAATTCAAATCCTGTTTCAAATTATAACAATAACGAAAACATTCCCTTATATTCATCACAAAACAAATTCTCAGCTAATCGTCATTTTATAAACAATTATTCTCATGCAGATATGCATCCCGAACCTACACAAGTTCCTTTAGAAATCCCAATTATTGAAAATTTGATACCATCAGTTACAAATTCTAATGCTGCACAGGTTCCTATAAATAACGATAGACTTGTCGTAAAAAACTTGTCCTCAAAAATTATAAACCATAATGAA
The DNA here is from genome assembly GCA_944548615.1 of Micropterix aruncella. Taxonomy (NCBI): domain Eukaryota; kingdom Metazoa; phylum Arthropoda; class Insecta; order Lepidoptera; family Micropterigidae; genus Micropterix; species Micropterix aruncella. The sequence goes on along the minus strand of OX155969.1, from coordinate 17,810,259 downwards.
TATTCAGTTTTATCTAAAGGGCTAAATTTCACACCAACTCCCAAAGTTGACCATTTCAGTTTTGGAAATGATATAGCAAAATTTTGTCGTAATTTGAGATGGCGTGAGTTTTGGCATTCAAGGGACAAAAATGGTAATAATAGTAAATTACATGACGCACTGGCAAAATTTCGACAATATTCTAATAAAGAGCCACCCTCTCTTCCAAAAAATCATCCTGTAGAAATATTTATTACAGTTTTAATGAACAAAGTTACACAACCAACATTTTTAAACAGCCTCAAACCTACACCTAACTTAACATCTGATGAACTTTCAGCTCTTAACAACCTAAGCAAAGATACCAATATCATCATTTTGCCAGCTGATAAAGGTTCAACTACAGTCATCCTTAATAAAACAGACTATGTAGCTGAAGGTTTGAGGCAACTCAGAGACGAAACTTCCTATAAAAAATTATATAGTGATCCGAATCAAAATTTTGCTAATACAATAAAAAAATATATTGAACAACAAAAAACCATTGAAAAATTATCAGTTGAAGATGTTAACACTTTAATTCCTAACCCTATCAGAACACCAAATTTGTACTTATTGCCAAAAATTCATAAACCTAATAATCCAGGAAGACCGATAGTAGCTAGTTTTAACTCACCCACAGAAAGAATTTCAGCTTTTGTCGATTACTTTCTACAGCCATTTGTAAAAAATCTCAAGTCACACATTAAAGATAGTTACCATTTTATCGAGATTCTAAAAAATACCACAATTCCTAAGACTGACAACTTATTACTTGTTACAATTGACGCTGTCTCTCTTTATACTAATATTCCCCATGATTTAGGCTTAGAAGCGATTTCCCATTACCTTAATCAAAGGCCCAGCCCCCAAATTCCTTCTACAAATTTTCTTTGTAAGTTGGCTGAATTCGTCCTCACTAAGAATGCTTTTTCTTTTGAAGATGAATTTTATCTCCAAATTAAAGGTACAGCAATGGGAACAAGAATGGCCCCTTCTTATGCTAATCTTTTCATGGGGTTATTAGAAAATAATTTTCTTCTTACTCAAAATTTACTACCACTAATGTGGTATAGGTTTATTGATGATATTATACTGTTTTGGCCACATGGACATGACACACTCACTGACTTCCTTACAGATTTAAATAATTTCGGACCCTTAGATTTTACATACACTATATCAGAAAATCAAATTACATTCTTAGACGTTGATCTAACTCTATCCGAAGGCACCATTAAAACTGCAATTCATATAAAACCTACAAACAAAGAGCAATACCTACATTTCGATAGCTGTCATCCGTTTCATACCAAAAAGTCAATTCCATATTCAATGTCAATTCGCGGACACCGTTTAATTAATAATAAAGAAAATTTAGATAAGTACCTTTCCAATCTTAAAAAATCACTAATAGAAAGAAATTATCCTGCCTCTTTGTTAGATAAAAATATAATAAATTCCGAAACAAAATTTTCACCTAAACCTAAATTGGTTTCAAATTTAAATCAAAATAAAATCTTTCTGAGTACTACTTATTTTCCTGGCACTGAGAAACTGCGACCTATTTTAGCAGATTTATTCCCTATTATAGCTAACGACCCATCAACCAAAGGTTTATTAGATATACCACCAATTTTATCATTTCGAAAACCTCCTAATTTAAAATCAATACTTAATAAAAATAATCGAAATTATCTTAGTAATAACAAAAATTTTGGCCTACAGCCTTGTGGTCGATCACGTTGTAAAACATGTCCTTTATTAGATCGAAGCATTTATTTTACTAGTCCTAACACTCCTAATAGTTACAGAGTTCCTTTTAATAGTAGTTGCATTTCAAAAAATATTGTATATCAATTACTTTGCCAGACCTGCAATGCATTTTATATTGGGGAAACAACTACACCTCTTAGCATTAGGTTAAATAATCACAGGGCCAGCGTAGGCAATGATAGTCAACTTCCAATAGCATTGCATGCTAAGGCACACAATTTAACTTTTGATAATTGTTTTAAAGTAAAAATTATTAAGTGCCTTGGCGATAACGCTAAAGAAAGAGACGTTAAATCTTGGGAGTTGGCTTTTATAAATATTTTAGGCGCTTGCAAGGGTCCCGGTCTGAATAGGCAAAATTAATACAGTAATTATATTTGTTCAGACATATTCATTAAAAGCTTATTAATATTTTTCATTTAAAAATCATTATCAATAATGTTTTTCAAGGTCGGTTATAGTGTATTATAACGATATTGCAAAATATTATTAACCCATTTCTCTATGTTCAGTTTTTTTAAATTTAAATTTTGAAAAAATTGTTCTATCAGAAATGTCATGGAGATGAATACGACTTGTGTCGAAATATTCTCAATCATATAATTTCTTCTAAAATAAGTTACTAACATCCATTTCTGTTACAGAAACCATCCTCCTATACTTATTACATCCAAGGGCATACAGTAATTCGGCTGCAATAACTAAGAACATCATAAATTATCAATTGCGGAAACAGGTGCTGCTGCCCTAAGTATTTAAAGAGGACATTAACTATCGGTAAAATGTTTCTGGTCCACCAGGACCCCAGATAAGTAACTTTTCATGAATCTAATTTTATATATTATTGAAAATAATTTAAAAAAATTTACACCCTTAAAATATCAAAATATAAACAATTTTACACTTTTTACTTACTTATTTTGCTATCACATGTATCACTATGAACGAATATAATTATTGGTTAAATCAGGTTAATTATCATTCTCGTAAAGCATCACAATTTACAGGACATGTAGAATATCTGTCAAAATGTCTAAATAATCATATATGTCCCAAAGGGTTAATACCTAAATTTCCTTTCTCTGCTATAAGTCCAGAAATCCAATATAATTTCCACACTTTAAGGTTTAATTATGCAATGGAGATTACATTTGTTTTACACAATGAATACAAAGTTTTGGTAGATAAACATTTAAGGTCTCTTATATATTATGTTGATTTGATAGAAATGTATTCTCCAATGCATTATATATATGCTAGTGAAATAGTTAGCAGTTCTGTAATTGATTTAAACAATATTAGGCTAAAACACGAAAATAAGTTTCATAATTTACAAATTTTTCACAAAATCAACAACTCTACACAACAAAATTATACGAGATATAATTCAAATCCTGTTTCAAATTATAACAATAACGAAAACATTCCCTTATATTCATCACAAAACAAATTCTCAGCTAATCGTCATTTTATAAACAATTATTCTCATGCAGATATGCATCCCGAACCTACACAAGTTCCTTTAGAAATCCCAATTATTGAAAATTTGATACCATCAGTTACAAATTCTAATGCTGCACAGGTTCCTATAAATAACGATAGACTTGTCGTAAAAAACTTGTCCTCAAAAATTATAAACCATAATGAATATTCAGTTTTATCTAAAGGGCTAAATTTCACACCAACTCCCAAAGTTGACCATTTCAGTTTTGGAAATGATATAGCAAAATTTTGTCGTAATTTGAGATGGCGTGAGTTTTGGCATTCAAGGGACAAAAATGGTAATAATAGTAAATTACATGACGCACTGGCAAAATTTCGACAATATTCTAATAAAGAGCCACCCTCTCTTCCAAAAAATCATCCTGTAGAAATATTTATTACAGTTTTAATGAACAAAGTTACACAACCAACATTTTTAAACAGCCTCAAACCTACACCTAACTTAACATCTGATGAACTTTCAGCTCTTAACAACCTAAGCAAAGATACCAATATCATCATTTTGCCAGCTGATAAAGGTTCAACTACAGTCATCCTTAATAAAACAGACTATGTAGCTGAAGGTTTGAGGCAACTCAGAGACGAAACTTCCTATAAAAAATTATATAGTGATCCGAATCAAAATTTTGCTAATACAATAAAAAAATATATTGAACAACAAAAAACCATTGAAAAATTATCAGTTGAAGATGTTAACACTTTAATTCCTAACCCTATCAGAACACCAAATTTGTACTTATTGCCAAAAATTCATAAACCTAATAATCCAGGAAGACCGATAGTAGCTAGTTTTAACTCACCCACAGAAAGAATTTCAGCTTTTGTCGATTACTTTCTACAGCCATTTGTAAAAAATCTCAAGTCACACATTAAAGATAGTTACCATTTTATCGAGATTCTAAAAAATACCACAATTCCTAAGACTGACAACTTATTACTTGTTACAATTGACGCTGTCTCTCTTTATACTAATATTCCCCATGATTTAGGCTTAGAAGCGATTTCCCATTACCTTAATCAAAGGCCCAGCCCCCAAATTCCTTCTACAAATTTTCTTTGTAAGTTGGCTGAATTCGTCCTCACTAAGAATGCTTTTTCTTTTGAAGATGAATTTTATCTCCAAATTAAAGGTACAGCAATGGGAACAAGAATGGCCCCTTCTTATGCTAATCTTTTCATGGGGTTATTAGAAAATAATTTTCTTCTTACTCAAAATTTACTACCACTAATGTGGTATAGGTTTATTGATGATATTATACTGTTTTGGCCACATGGACATGACACACTCACTGACTTCCTTACAGATTTAAATAATTTCGGACCCTTAGATTTTACATACACTATATCAGAAAATCAAATTACATTCTTAGACGTTGATCTAACTCTATCCGAAGGCACCATTAAAACTGCAATTCATATAAAACCTACAAACAAAGAGCAATACCTACATTTCGATAGCTGTCATCCGTTTCATACCAAAAAGTCAATTCCATATTCAATGTCAATTCGCGGACACCGTTTAATTAATAATAAAGAAAATTTAGATAAGTACCTTTCCAATCTTAAAAAATCACTAATAGAAAGAAATTATCCTGCCTCTTTGTTAGATAAAAATATAATAAATTCCGAAACAAAATTTTCACCTAAACCTAAATTGGTTTCAAATTTAAATCAAAATAAAATCTTTCTGAGTACTACTTATTTTCCTGGCACTGAGAAACTGCGACCTATTTTAGCAGATTTATTCCCTATTATAGCTAACGACCCATCAACCAAAGGTTTATTAGATATACCACCAATTTTATCATTTCGAAAACCTCCTAATTTAAAATCAATACTTAATAAAAATAATCGAAATTATCTTAGTAATAACAAAAATTTTGGCCTACAGCCTTGTGGTCGATCACGTTGTAAAACATGTCCTTTATTAGATCGAAGCATTTATTTTACTAGTCCTAACACTCCTAATAGTTACAGAGTTCCTTTTAATAGTAGTTGCATTTCAAAAAATATTGTATATCAATTACTTTGCCAGACCTGCAATGCATTTTATATTGGGGAAACAACTACACCTCTTAGCATTAGGTTAAATAATCACAGGGCCAGCGTAGGCAATGATAGTCAACTTCCAATAGCATTGCATGCTAAGGCACACAATTTAACTTTTGATAATTGTTTTAAAGTAAAAATTATTAAGTGCCTTGGCGATAACGCTAAAGAAAGAGACGTTAAATCTTGGGAGTTGGCTTTTATAAATATTTTAGGCGCTTGCAAGGGTCCCGGTCTGAATAGGCAAAATTAATACAGTAATTATATTTGTTCAGACATATTCATTAAAAGCTTATTAATATTTTTCATTTAAAAATCATTATCAATAATGTTTTTCAAGGTCGGTTATAGTGTATTATAACGATATTGCAAAATATTATTAACCCATTTCTCTATGTTCAGTTTTTTTAAATTTAAATTTTGAAAAAATTGTTCTATCAGAAATGTCATGGAGATGAATACGACTTGTGTCGAAATATTCTCAATCATATAATTTCTTCTAAAATAAGTTACTAACATCCATTTCTGTTACAGAAACCATCCTCCTATACTTATTACATCCAAGGGCATACAGTAATTCGGCTGCAATAACTAAGAACATCATAAATTATCAATTGCGGAAACAGGTGCTGCTGCCCTAAGTATTTAAAGAGGACATTAACTATCGGTAAAATGTTTCTGGTCCACCAGGACCCCAGATAAGTAACTTTTCATGAATCTAATTTTATATATTATTGAAAATAATTTAAAAAAATTTACACCCTTAAAATATCAAAATATAAACAATTTTACACTTTTTACTTACTTATTTTGCTATCACATGTATCACTATGAACGAATATAATTATTGGTTAAATCAGGTTAATTATCATTCTCGTAAAGCATCACAATTTACAGGACATGTAGAATATCTGTCAAAATGTCTAAATAATCATATATGTCCCAAAGGGTTAATACCTAAATTTCCTTTCTCTGCTATAAGTCCAGAAATCCAATATAATTTCCACACTTTAAGGTTTAATTATGCAATGGAGATTACATTTGTTTTACACAATGAATACAAAGTTTTGGTAGATAAACATTTAAGGTCTCTTATATATTATGTTGATTTGATAGAAATGTATTCTCCAATGCATTATATATATGCTAGTGAAATAGTTAGCAGTTCTGTAATTGATTTAAACAATATTAGGCTAAAACACGAAAATAAGTTTCATAATTTACAAATTTTTCACAAAATCAACAACTCTACACAACAAAATTATACGAGATATAATTCAAATCCTGTTTCAAATTATAACAATAACGAAAACATTCCCTTATATTCATCACAAAACAAATTCTCAGCTAATCGTCATTTTATAAACAATTATTCTCATGCAGATATGCATCCCGAACCTACACAAGTTCCTTTAGAAATCCCAATTATTGAAAATTTGATACCATCAGTTACAAATTCTAATGCTGCACAGGTTCCTATAAATAACGATAGACTTGTCGTAAAAAACTTGTCCTCAAAAATTATAAACCATAATGAATATTCAGTTTTATCTAAAGGGCTAAATTTCACACCAACTCCCAAAGTTGACCATTTCAGTTTTGGAAATGATATAGCAAAATTTTGTCGTAATTTGAGATGGCGTGAGTTTTGGCATTCAAGGGACAAAAATGGTAATAATAGTAAATTACATGACGCACTGGCAAAATTTCGACAATATTCTAATAAAGAGCCACCCTCTCTTCCAAAAAATCATCCTGTAGAAATATTTATTACAGTTTTAATGAACAAAGTTACACAACCAACATTTTTAAACAGCCTCAAACCTACACCTAACTTAACATCTGATGAACTTTCAGCTCTTAACAACCTAAGCAAAGATACCAATATCATCATTTTGCCAGCTGATAAAGGTTCAACTACAGTCATCCTTAATAAAACAGACTATGTAGCTGAAGGTTTGAGGCAACTCAGAGACGAAACTTCCTATAAAAAATTATATAGTGATCCGAATCAAAATTTTGCTAATACAATAAAAAAATATATTGAACAACAAAAAACCATTGAAAAATTATCAGTTGAAGATGTTAACACTTTAATTCCTAACCCTATCAGAACACCAAATTTGTACTTATTGCCAAAAATTCATAAACCTAATAATCCAGGAAGACCGATAGTAGCTAGTTTTAACTCACCCACAGAAAGAATTTCAGCTTTTGTCGATTACTTTCTACAGCCATTTGTAAAAAATCTCAAGTCACACATTAAAGATAGTTACCATTTTATCGAGATTCTAAAAAATACCACAATTCCTAAGACTGACAACTTATTACTTGTTACAATTGACGCTGTCTCTCTTTATACTAATATTCCCCATGATTTAGGCTTAGAAGCGATTTCCCATTACCTTAATCAAAGGCCCAGCCCCCAAATTCCTTCTACAAATTTTCTTTGTAAGTTGGCTGAATTCGTCCTCACTAAGAATGCTTTTTCTTTTGAAGATGAATTTTATCTCCAAATTAAAGGTACAGCAATGGGAACAAGAATGGCCCCTTCTTATGCTAATCTTTTCATGGGGTTATTAGAAAATAATTTTCTTCTTACTCAAAATTTACTACCACTAATGTGGTATAGGTTTATTGATGATATTATACTGTTTTGGCCACATGGACATGACACACTCACTGACTTCCTTACAGATTTAAATAATTTCGGACCCTTAGATTTTACATACACTATATCAGAAAATCAAATTACATTCTTAGACGTTGATCTAACTCTATCCGAAGGCACCATTAAAACTGCAATTCATATAAAACCTACAAACAAAGAGCAATACCTACATTTCGATAGCTGTCATCCGTTTCATACCAAAAAGTCAATTCCATATTCAATGTCAATTCGCGGACACCGTTTAATTAATAATAAAGAAAATTTAGATAAGTACCTTTCCAATCTTAAAAAATCACTAATAGAAAGAAATTATCCTGCCTCTTTGTTAGATAAAAATATAATAAATTCCGAAACAAAATTTTCACCTAAACCTAAATTGGTTTCAAATTTAAATCAAAATAAAATCTTTCTGAGTACTACTTATTTTCCTGGCACTGAGAAACTGCGACCTATTTTAGCAGATTTATTCCCTATTATAGCTAACGACCCATCAACCAAAGGTTTATTAGATATACCACCAATTTTATCATTTCGAAAACCTCCTAATTTAAAATCAATACTTAATAAAAATAATCGAAATTATCTTAGTAATAACAAAAATTTTGGCCTACAGCCTTGTGGTCGATCACGTTGTAAAACATGTCCTTTATTAGATCGAAGCATTTATTTTACTAGTCCTAACACTCCTAATAGTTACAGAGTTCCTTTTAATAGTAGTTGCATTTCAAAAAATATTGTATATCAATTACTTTGCCAGACCTGCAATGCATTTTATATTGGGGAAACAACTACACCTCTTAGCATTAGGTTAAATAATCACAGGGCCAGCGTAGGCAATGATAGTCAACTTCCAATAGCATTGCATGCTAAGGCACACAATTTAACTTTTGATAATTGTTTTAAAGTAAAAATTATTAAGTGCCTTGGCGATAACGCTAAAGAAAGAGACGTTAAATCTTGGGAGTTGGCTTTTATAAATATTTTAGGCGCTTGCAAGGGTCCCGGTCTGAATAGGCAAAATTAATACAGTAATTATATTTGTTCAGACATATTCATTAAAAGCTTATTAATATTTTTCATTTAAAAATCATTATCAATAATGTTTTTCAAGGTCGGTTATAGTGTATTATAACGATATTGCAAAATATTATTAACCCATTTCTCTATGTTCAGTTTTTTTAAATTTAAATTTTGAAAAAATTGTTCTATCAGAAATGTCATGGAGATGAATACGACTTGTGTCGAAATATTCTCAATCATATAATTTCTTCTAAAATAAGTTACTAACATCCATTTCTGTTACAGAAACCATCCTCCTATACTTATTACATCCAAGGGCATACAGTAATTCGGCTGCAATAACTAAGAACATCATAAATTATCAATTGCGGAAACAGGTGCTGCTGCCCTAAGTATTTAAAGAGGACATTAACTATCGGTAAAATGTTTCTGGTCCACCAGGACCCCAGATAAGTAACTTTTCATGAATCTAATTTTATATATTATTGAAAATAATTTAAAAATATATATATATATATATATATACATATTTATAATATACTAGCTGCGCCCCGCGGTTTCCCCCGCGTGGTGATGGAAAATTGTGATAATGATGATAGAAAACTATCTATCTTTATTATAAATTGTAGCCTATGTGTTATTCTGATGTGTAAGCTATATTATTGTAAAGTTTCATCAAAACCAAAAACCATTCAGTAGTTTTTGCGTAAAAGAGTAACAAACATCCATACATACATTCTTACAAACTTTCGCGTTTATATAGTAGTAGGATATTAAACACTTGAGTGAAAATTTTAATTATTATATTAAAATACTTCTTTTTTCATTGTATACCCTGCGGTAACGTCCCGACCCACCTTATTGTCTAACTACAATTATCTGCTAGACCAGTATTTTTCAACCTTTTTTAGCTCGCGACCCCCTTTTTAGTAAAAGAAATAAAACTTCTACATATGTTCGAGCGCTCGACGGCAACTGAACAATGATCAGTGAACTAAACGACGGAGCTGAATTTAAACACTGACTGCTGCTCACGGCAGTAGCAGGAGCATGAGAAGTGAGGTATTTACCTACTCGCGCAGCCCACTTTCCTGCATCATGCCGCGGAAAAGAGCTGAATGAAACCGGGCTAAACTTACCTGCAAATACATCATGCCCTTTTTGACAACGAACGGTTGACACTTCGCTAAGTGAGTGAAAGTGATACCGTTCATATCAAATATGAACTGTAAGCCAGTATGAGCTCCCTGAAAATAAGACAAACTTGGTTAATCACAGGCCTCACCAATCACTTGTAGTAGCATGAGCTATCCTCTGCCAGTCCTAATCTTCTCTAAAACTCTGCAGTGTCATACGTCCGGCTATTTTTCATTGGTAGCTAATGGTCGTTCATCCCCTTGTTTTTTGGGGTCGGCTCAACTCAGAGATCAGCTCCTATCCAGTAGCCTCCTCGAGGAGAGTCCACCCCGTTAAGAAATCTGATATCCATGCCTCTCATTGCATGCATGCTGGATCAGTTTTCCCTGGGGCGTGACCTTCGGGCGCTACTAGGCGGTTTGCGCACCGTAGCCAATGGCTTGCGAAATCCCGCAAATAACCGAGGAAATCTGGAAACCTACGTTTCTTAAGAATCGGGGGTAGTTGTTGATCTGACGTACCCTATTCTTAGAAACGATACGTTGGCCACCCGATCCGAGTGAGATTGTCGTGACAACAACAACTATCCTACTCCTAAGGAAACATCCGAGACAGACTTCCCCGGTTATTCGCCGGCGATTGGCTGACGTCCCATGTTGCGGACACCGCCCACACAGTATACATACCCCGCTGTGCGGCCGATTTCCGTCCGAGGTGCATCAGAACCTGCGATCCGAACTGCCAACGACTGCAGGGAGCTAATGGGCCCTGTTGCAGTTTGCCATTGAGATCCATTTGTTCAGGGTTGGTCAAACTCAAGGCTCACTACTCATCCGGCGGCCTCCAGGTAGAAGTGCGAGCCAGGGTAGGACCCTGCCCTGCGGGCCAGTTTCCCCTAGGAGTCAACCTTCGGGCGCTCCTGGACGGATTGTGCACCGTGCAGCGTCAGCCAATCGATTGTGCATTCCGACCGACAGCCGGGGGAGTATGGAAACAGTACTGTCTCCTATAGAGCGGAGGTAGCTGTTTTTCTTACGGCAGCTGCTCTTTAAATCACCAATCGGCTACCCGATCCCAGATGAGGAGCCAGGCAAAGGATGCAGTAGTCCGCGATAGATTCGGTAGACACCGTTTCACCGCTACGTAAGAAAGAGGACCGCGCACCTGTAACCAGTTGGGAGACCGGAGCAATCTGGTTGCAACTGGTAGTAAGGGCGCGACTGTCGGCCCGCAGAGTGATTAACCTGGTTATCTCGCGGTAAGGCGTTGGTCTCTTACGGGCGTGTGGCGTAACTAGACGGTGGACTGTTTCGTCCTAAGTCTTCTGCTCTCACCTCACGGGAGACAGAACGATCCAATATCGTTAAAACTTCCTGAGGTGACGGGCTCGCCCGTTGTAGTCGACAGCTCTAGTTGTCAACGACTGCAGGTTAGAGCAACATACAGAGTTCAATGCGGCCCTTCCAGGTTCAGTCCTTCTTCGAGGAGGACCGGATGAGAACTGAGCAGTGAGTTGAGCCGACCTAAGAAAACACAGACAGGCCCTCAGGCCCATGCTGCACGGAATTATTCCTGTTTATGGAATGGCTAATATGTATAAGTTACATTCAGGAACTAGAAACTTGTAAGAAATGGCGTATATATTGCCAGACCTTACAGTCTACCTGGGGAGACTCCAAAGCTCTGGCGAATTCATTCGTTAGTGAAAATGTTTAGAAACAGCAATAATATTTAATTTAATAATCATCAATAAAACTTAAACAATACCGGAAAATGCATATAGCTTGAAAGAAATACGAATTCAATCACCTCTTCCCTCAGCATAAGGTCTTCGCACATAAAGAGGCATTTTAGGAATGTCGGATGATGGAATTTAGCTGGATCGGCATCCCGGAAACACACATAGATAACCTTGAATCCCTTGTCATTAGTGCCAGGAAGTGGAATCATGCATCTGTTGAGCGAGAATGGATGACTAGATCGCGAGATTAGATGATCGAGAATGGATGATAATTATATTGTATTAGTTGATCTATGTTATACTACACTTTGGCAACCCGGATTTTACTACGAAAAGCAACGTGTAGATGGCACTTATAGTTCAATTAAGTTATCGTCTTTGCAATCGCATTCATTTGCAATTTTTAATATGGGGTCTTGACAGTGGCCGTATTAAATACAATTGATTATATTGTGTTTAATATGGCGACTGTCAAGGTATAACAGTATGGCGGCGCTCTGTAGATGGCGCTTTAAACACGCCTAACGGTATACAATAATAATTTAATAACAAACGAGTTTTTAAATCACAGCATTTATTAGTCCAATATTATTTACATAAATATGTATGTTTTTACCACATGATATCTCATGTTTATAGGTATACCATATGGTATACAGGTTTTAATACTTAATAATTAGGCATTTTCATGTTCAGATAGACTAAGCCATTTTCGTTGATAATATAGTTTTCTTTGTGGATTTGTGTTTCTTTATGATTTTCTTTTCTCCCAAAAATTTCAAATTCGACTGGTCGCCTCGTCAACAAATAGAGTTGTCAACTACAACTGGTGAACCCGTCGCCTCAGGAAGTTTTAACGATTGATCGTTCTATCTCCCGTGAAATGAGCGCAGAAGACTTGGACAAAACAGTCCACCGTCAAGCTCCGCCACATGCCCGTAGGAGGCCAACGCCTTATCCGCGAGATAACCAGGTATATTACCCAGCGGGCTCACCCTCACGCCCTTACTTCCAATTGCGACCAGATTACTCCGGTCTCTCGACTGGTTACGAGTTCTAGGTCGCTTGCGCGGTCCTCTCCCTTACGAAGCGGTGAAACGGTGTAAACCCAATCTATCGCGGACCACGGCATCCTTTGCGCGGCTGTTCACCCAGGATCGGGTAGCCAATGGTCGTTTCAAGAGCAGTCGCCGTAAGGCCAGCAACCACCCCGCTCTATAGGAAACAGTACTGCTCCCAGACTCCCCCGACTGTTAGTCAGAATGCACAATCGATTGGCTTACGCCGCACGATGCGCAGACCGTCCAGGAGCGCCAGAAGATTGACTCCTAGGGGAAACTAGCCCCAAGGCCAGAGTCCTACCCGCGCTCGCACTTCATGCGTGGTGACCGCCGGATGGGCGTTAACCCGTGAGTGTGACCAACCCTGAACAAATAGGTCTTCGTGGCCAACTCAGCAAGAGACCATTAGCTCCCGTTTCTACAATCTGTTAAGATTTTTTGGAAATAAACAAATAAATAGATCAGGTTATCAAGTTTCGATAATATTTTTTCGATTTCACTTTCCCGGCTTACCAAACGACGAGGAGGGACAGTATTGTGAACACGCAAAATCTTATTTTTTACTTACAGTGCATTGAGGGCTTGGGCATTTTGTGGTTCGAGCGGGTCCCTGTTATCGAATAATTCCGCGGCATGACTTCTTATCGTGTAGTACAGGTCCAATGTTCTCTTAGCCATCTCCACGCTGTTCTCACAGCTCATTAAGAACCGGATAACCTCCTCCTCTGGAAAGTAAGATTAGATCAGATTAGATCACGCCAAGCGGGAATATGATAGTCCCGGCTTACCGCTTTTTTGCGGATATCCGTGATTAGTGCGAGGAGTCAAAGCGTGCGAGTGGGAGATGATACGAAACCGAGCGGCCCTCACCATGCAGCCCAGCGAGCGACAGCGCAATCGAAAATCGGCCTCTCACCAGTGCTCACTTATGACAGTGAGGATTGTGAGTCTTAAACTCGTGGAGAGTGAAGTCTTTGTACAACAAAAATAGCTCTGATAATAATGAGTAGTATTCTTTCTTGGAAAGAAATGGTTGGTCGGCTGGTTTTACTCAAATGGATATTTAATTCAAAACTGTCTCTGAATAAAGCTGGGACTCGCTTGATCGATGGACAGGTTAAAGAAGTGTGAGCATTAACCTATCGAAACCATCGAGGACTAAGCAAGATTGGCACCTGGGGGGGATTACATTTTACAGCTACCCCCCCCCCCCCAAGTCATATTTTGAATAAAAATACAAAATAATCAAATGCCCTCGCGCTTTTATTCAGCTGAAAATATTCATAATATCAAATCCAAGATTATCGCGGTTGTTTGACATCATAAATAAGATAAAAAACGAATTTACCAAGTAAAGTTTTGTAAGACCCGACGTTTCGGCGATGTTGCACCAGCCGCAGTCTATGGTAGACTGACAGTCTACCCTTTTTATTTGTCTACATTTTTAATGTTTGTTACCTCAGAACTCCGTCATTTATAAATCTATTTGAAAAAATCTAATTTTTTTTGAAAGAATATACTTCTAGATTGGTCGCATTTTTATCAAAATCCTGTTTTGATAATGGGATCCATGGGGAACTCCTCAAATATTATCGTATGAACTAAAAAAAATACATAGTTCAAATGCATTTTTTAATGGTAAGAATGATCTGATTCTACACCCAGGGTTGGCTCTCGATGAGGGGACTCCTCAACGGACAACAGCACAGACACGAAATTTTCTATACGCATTCAGTTATGATAGCCCGTTATAAGTTTCACCATGACATGGCTGCTGCACCCAGGGTTGGTTACCGACAAGGAGACTCCTCAATGGTCAATGGCACAGACACAAAATTTTGTATATGTATTCAATTACGATAGCCCGTTCGATATATTAGAGGACGGTAAACGCTGTCGACCAATTTGACATAATTAAGGAAGGGCGTCTCCAATTTTGAACAACTGATTCTCTACTAATATACTCGATAGCTGACCCTGAATGAATAGGTACAGGTACCCATCAACCGACGCGGCAACTTCCGCAGTGCCGACTGCGTCAAGGCCTTGGTGATCATACTCGATGTTTCAAGCGATGGTTTCCTTAATCAATTTTGGCATGCAAAAGCATAGCACGGCATAACATAACAGGCAAACATGTCCACTTTCGTTTTTTTATTTAATTTTCGCCCTTGATGCCAATTGGTTTTTTTTAAAAAGAAACGAAAAAACGGTTAAGTATACACCGCAATTCTGCAAAAACATCATTAAATTTGTTAAATGTTTCCTGCGGTCAAATACAGATTCCTATTTTTTATAAATATGATAATAGGATAACAAGGAGGTTTTTTAATTTTATAAAATTATACTACACGAAAACCAAGTTGAAAATAATACCTATACAGGATTTCTTGGTTTAGGCCTTTGCTTCTGAAGATAAGCATTATTTATATCTATCGCATATTCAGTATTTTTTTCTTAGTAGCTATGGCATAAACACAAAAAAGTTGGTGATGATTTTCAACTCAGATTTTATATATGTATAACAATTTGTTATACATTAAATTCTCCTAATATCTAAAAATCTATTTTTCATTAAAAGGTCAAAGTACAGAATAAAACGATTTTTATAAATGGCTATTTGAATTAGGGAGGTCTAAATATTGTATATTTATATAAATTATTATGCATATATTAATAGTATATCATAACATATAAAGACAATATTAATAAATGGCTATTTGAATTAGGGAGGTCTAAATATTGTATATTTATATAAATTATTATGCATATATTAATAGTATATCATATCATATTTCTATTTATTATTTCATATTTTTTAGCACTGCTTTTATAATTGTATTTATATATATTATTAAATTATAAATATGTTTATACCATACAGCATTTATTATTTATTGAAATCGTATTTACGTATATGTGTATTTGCGATATTGTATTACCTACAATGTATTATTCTTACAAATTTAGTATTTTGATTTGTATTATAGTGTTATTTATTTATTATAGTGTTATTTATTTATTATAGTGTATTTATTATAGTGTTATTTATCTTAATTAAGGTACATTCATTAATTATAAAAAAAAGGTTTTTACTTTAATTAGGCTAATTGTTACATAAGTTGGATTACTTATTTTAATTTTAATAGTTCTTCCTCGTTCATGCTCCTTAAGCCTGGCGTTCAACGCCAGTCTCAAGGAGCATATAACCCTAAAACCCATAAATTAACCAATCCACCTCTCCCTCCTCCTTTTCACTTCCCTTTCCTTCCTTCCTCTCCTTCCTTTCCTCTGTGTCCTTATTTAATTTTAGTCATTTGACTTTTGTTTCTTTTTATCATTTGTGTTTTTATTGTTCTTTTGCGTAGACAACGTTCTAAGTATGTTATAAACTTAAGCTATAGGTTAGCTGATAGACATTGCTGCAAGGCAATAAGCTCGCCTTTTTAATTTAAAATAAAGAGTTTATTATTATTATTAGTTGTTCGAGTGTTTTTATGATAAAAGTCAAGTTTTTATGATTTGTGTTACAGGGCAATAGGCATTTAGTATTTTATAATATTTATATGTGAGGACATAAACCTATATAAATTTGGTTACCTTAAAAAACTTCAGATACATTTACTAGTTTTTGTTAAAAAAAATAAATCAAGAAGAACCTAAATACCGACGAATAAACAGTGGACGCTAATCACGTTTGGTGTTAAAAACTGGCATGAGATTTCGGTATTTCCGGGCGATTTCTCATAAACCTATCTTAATATGGTCCGCAGACATCACCAGATGTTTCCCTGGCTATTTTAAGCATTCGTTCTGTAGTTTAGTGTGGCAGGAAATCCCCTTGATAGTAGGTATAAGGTAATGCCGCTAGGTGATCTATTAATGTCTATTACATATACAAAATAAATTCACAAAAATAAAAATATATATATACTTAGAAATCATCAATTTATATTACTACATATACTATTATGTTTTTATTATAAGGATTTATTTATCTAATATGGGGTTCAATATCTGCATTTGTACAATTTAAGAGGTAGGCACTCAAACTATTTTTAAATGTACATGAAATTTTAATTTCTTTAATGTTTGATGGTAGGCAAATATAAAATTTGGGGGTAAGATAAGACTGGATCGCCCAAAAGCGGATCTTCTGAGTGGTATTGCAAAATGTGTTTGTTTCGATCTTTTATTACACGCACACATGCATATAAACTCTTCATAGTAGGATTGGTTTCAAGAGATGGTCTTAAGATAGTAAAGCTGCCTATTATTAAATTTCCCAGTAAAGAGTAGAAACAAACAATCGAAAACAAATTATAGAAAGGTGATTTTTAATTATTATGGCAAGGTACTGTAGATACATTTGCTTATTATTATTAATAATAATAATATATAATATAATATTGTTTTTATAACACCTACCTGAGACTTCCGGAAGATGTGGTTGCTTTTCCAGCCATTCCTGTATTTGATTGACTGACTGCTTGGAGAGATCTGGATGTCTTTTATATTCATCCTCTGCGGCAAACACATTCAGCGACATGATGGATGGGATTTGTCTACTGCTTTTCTGCAATTTCACTTTTTTTTACAGATGAATACGCCTAGAAGTTTACGGCAGATTCTAGGTGACATTTCAATAATCTTGTAACGTTTTCATGATGATAAGCAACTTCCTAATTACTCCGAACTAAAAGTCCGACGTGGATAGTGTTTTTTACATAACTGGGGGCCAATTCTTGAAACCAGTCTAAAATTTTAGTGTGCTAAATATTTCGCTCACTATTTATCGCTCGGTTTCACAAACCCTATTCTTGAACAAAATATATGGCATGGTATTATTTTATACATAAAGTATGGCAACGCTGTCATTTATACCAACATGCAAGCACAAAACTGTCAAAACATTGTCGTGTAACTTAACCTAACTTTTGTCTTTCCTCGTTCTTCGCGCGCGGATGTGTTGTTTTTTCGATTCCTTTTACGACATTTTTCGATTCCTTTTTCTCTCACGGATAATAGACTGCTTGACTCTTCTGACGAACCTGGCGCGAGCTTTGCCTTTTCTCTCAACGATTACGGACAACTTGCTGACGACCACGAACAACCCGGCGCGAACACCTGCTTTCCCTCTCGATTACGGACGGATCATGGAAAAGAGGATGGGAAAAGAGATTCCGATAGGAGGATAGGCTATCTATCGCGGGATCAGCGGGAATGCCTCGTAAAGCTGGTGCTGAGCGACCCCGATTTGGTCAGTGGAAATTTTTCTACGGAGTTTACGTACAAACTCGCTCAGCGGAGGTGGGAAGAGATTGCTAAGGCCGTTAATGCGTTGCCCGGCGGGAAAAAACACCAGAAGCAGTGGCGAAAAGTAAGTTAAAGTCCGACTAATACCTAGCGTACACAAGCGCATCAGTTCACAAATCTTAATTAATTTCTTGTTTTTAGACGTGGCAATACGTATGGACTTCAGTGAAAGCGAAGAAAGCTTTCATCAACCGCCATATAAAGCGGACAAGCAGCTCCTCCGACTGACGTGTCGCTTGACACCGCAGAGACTGCGGTGTTAAATAAAATGAACCCGATCAGCATCCGGGGGCACTAGCAGTCGACGGACATGTCCGATTTCTCCGGTACGGACGATGCCCGTTCGCCTAGCCCCAGGCTAGATGAAAATCTGGGTGACATTCTGCCTCTGGATAGAAGCAACGAAACAGCAACATCGACAAGACGCCCATCCGATGCAACCGTTTTACCTCATCCGGGTACAGGTAGGCGTAACTCCATCACTTGAACGTCCGCAGCGGAGTCAGACGCTCGACCGGGCTGTTCCACTTGGCCTCCGGAGCCGACTTGGCCAATTACGCCTCGGCTGAAAGTCCCGTTGGCGAAGCTCGTGCGGGACGCCTACGGTTGTGGGACAGCGAGTCTCCGGAGCAGCAATTGGGGCTACAAGCGATCGTTAGGAGTGGGACGCGATTGCCGGTGTTTCACCCACTTGTAATTCGTCACGCACCAGCCCGTAATCGCCACCGCTTCTCGACCTACGATTGGCTCAACGCCTGCAACCACCCGGACAGTGAGGACGGCCAGAAGGACAACTGCACAGAGGCGGTTACAGAGCTGCATGACAGCCTCTTAACGAATGGCAGAACTAGCGGAAGAAAAAATTCTTTTGAAGAAGAGAGGTAGAGCTCAAAGAGAAACATTATGCTGCGATGGAAGCAAAAATGGATAGGACAAATCAGTACCTAAAAGACATATCCAATTACCTAAAAAATATGCAAAATAAATTAAATAAATAAATAAAACTCGCTTTCTTTTATTTACATGATATATTTATTTTATGACGATATAACGTTTTATTTAGACGTTATCCCTAAATTCTCCGAAAATACAACGATTCACTCTTTAGGCGTTTATATGAAAAGCTATTAAAAAAAATATATAGGAAAAATTTAGTATGCACAGCTAAATATTGAAAATTAATTATAAATATTTTTAGGTTTTAACCTATAGAATGCATGCAAGTGCTCCTATAGAGTCCGCGAAAGGGGTACTTCTTCACAAATAACACCAATACAAATTACTCCAGAATAAAAATCAGTGAGATGGACTTAGTAACTGTAAAGTTATAAACAAAACTTAACGGAAATAGTTATTGACGATTCGGGTTTGTAGACGTCTCCCCGCTTTAAGATCGGCATTTCTAGATTCTGCATTTCCAGCCAATTCTGCTGCCGTTGAGGCAAATTGACCAAAATCTACTTATGTGTCGTCTTCGATAAAAGGCTCATTATTAGCGATACACATATTATGCAGTACCGCACAATCATTTATGATTTTGGTTGCCTTTTCTGGCTCATAGTGTAGGACCCGATGCTTAAGGAGGCACCTGAAACACACCTTTGGCACCCCATTACAACGCTCAATCCCCTAAAAAAAGAAACAAACAAAATTAACAACTCAAAAAGTATACAAATTTCAGAAATTTTTGCAACTCAATTCTAATGGCTTCAAAGGGGGAGTAATGGGAAAATAAGGTGAATGCTCGCATGGGGCAACATGACCATCTTAACCCTTGTGTTGCCACCCGGGTACCCATCGGCGTACGTTTTGTTGAATAATTCTTTTTCCAAAAAAGATTGGCCAAAACCTTCTCGAATCCCCATGATTTGACCGATTTCCTATCGAAATTTGTATTCTATATATTTTATAAAAAAAATAACTTAAAAAATTTTGCATTTCAAAAAAAAAAACACGTATGAGCCACCCGGGTACCCCGATAGAAAAAGCATGATTTTCATATAGTAAAATATACCATTAAAAAAAAATTGTTTTAATAATATAATAAGTAAATATGGATTAATATATAAATAATAACAAAATATATTTATTTCAAATTGTTTATATATTGAATGTACTGTACATAATAAAACTAACTATCACATTTTGCGATGTGACTGTTGGAGAAAAATCTGTTGTGAGTTTTTTGCACAGTAATATACAACTACCGTATGAGAAATTAAAAAAAATATATTAAATTTCAATCTTTTACACAGATATTTTACAGACAATGATTACATTTAAAACATTTTGTGATTTTTGCTGTGTGCTGATCACAAACGGGCTTATTACAGTAAACTCAAGACTTCTTTGTCTTTCTTTTCTTTCGAATAGGCTGCTCGTTGCAAATGTAGCATAATCCAACTACAACTTTTTTACCACTAGCGTCTCGTTGATCGAACTTATCAGTTACAACTTCTGTTACTGGCCTTTCATAGTAACTTTCGATTCAATGCCAGAGATGAATGTGTGGATTCCAGACTGAAGTCCGGATTCCACACATTTAAAATTGACCATGGCGGTAAGTGTACCGTCCACGCAAGGACGGTACACTTACCGCCATGACAAAGTTCTCGCTGTTATTCGCGAGGTAATTAGTCTCTCAGTGGCCCAACAAGGGTTTGACAGTATCCTCCAAACCCCCAATACAGTTTGTGCAGGATGGCTCTAAAGGCAAAAAACATTTAACTACAAAACCTTTCTCAATAATCGAGAAAGCTACAGATTGGATTCTGGAGGTTGATTCGGTCTCTAAGCAGTATAAATTCCCTGAAAGTCTCGGATGCACAGCCCTCCGTCCAGATATAACTCTTTACTCTCTATCTCGGAAGGTGGCTCTTATTGTAGAATTAACTGTTCCATGGGAATCGAATATCCCAAAAGACCACGAGTACAAATTATGTAAATAAATACCATGATCTTGCAAATGCCGTAACCCGGAACGGATTCACTGTTCACCTTCACGCGGTGGAAGTTGGCGCTCGTGGCCTGCCAGCTAAATCTCTATTTCACCTCTTTAAAGATCTTGGCCTTTCCAGAAAAATAATCAACTCTTTCTTAGAAAAATTATCTAAAACTGCGATTTGCGCATCTCAAATTCTATGGCTTCGAAGGGGGAGTGAATGGGTGGCAAGGTGAACGCTCACATGTGGCAAGACAGCTGTCCTAAACCTACCACAGCCGGTTCGTAAGTCCGGAATCCACTGCTCACCCCCCAGAAGTGTAAAAAAAATAGTATTATGATGGGCCCGACTCCGGTCGGTGAATTCCATGGCAGCTCCGTTTGTATTTATTGTACTATAGAACCAAAAAAATATATTTTGTATATCCACCTTGTTGACTATTATTTTACACCAAATTTTTTAGATTTACTAGTTATTTAAAATACATATAGTAAGCAACTAAAGATTTATTCAAATACAAACAGAGAATGTTTTATTGAAGCAGTATTAAACCAACAATAATACTGGCCCGTTGATTAAGCCTAACAATTTAATTATAAGAGACAACACCATGGCTAACGGTTAGAAAGTAAGGGAATATTTTGTGGCATGTAAATTATGCTTTTTATATTATTAGGTTTAATAGAAAGTAAGGGAATATTTTGTGGCATGTAAATTATGCTTTTTATATTATTAGGTTTAAATACCTACCTATAACATAGTATCCTGTTCGTCCTCTTTTAAAAATTTCACTCAAGATTTCCACTACTGCGGAATTATTTTAAATATAGGAATCATGCGTGCTTCCAGAAAATAAGGCGTTAATATGTATAATTTTCAAGTTGGTATCGCATATCTGAAAAATTATACATTTGATAGTTATTAATAAAAGCAATACCGAAATTCACGAGAAAAAATTACAGTGGAACTTCTCATAACGAGCACCTCTCATAATGATTAACAGTAATTTCTTATACGAGTAATTCGCACCTCTCATAACAAGTATGGGAAAAATTGTTTCGCTTAACAAATATTTCGCTTAATGAGTGTTGAGTCTGGAACGAATTATGCTTGTTATGAGAGGTTCCACTGTATTTGCAATTTGGGTTAGAAATCAAGCGTATGATAACCAAACCGGAATGGATGTAAGCTATTTTTTTAACATAAACTCGTAGGTATAACGAATAAATAAAATAACTAGCCAGGTTCTACGCCATAACAGTAACCTTTACATATATATGCAAATCGAATAAATAGTAACAAAATTATCACGAAGCTTGTAACACACCGTCGTTGACTTAAATCAAGAGTGTGCCGACATGCATATTGGTATTGGTAAAAACCGGACAAATGGAACTTGAATATTATTTAAAAATCCCATCTTTATCCCAGGGGAATCCGTTTTAACAAATCTATTTCCTTCTTCACAAAAGGTCTACCATATCTAACCACCTTCTTTGTTGAGAACACTGGACCATGAAATTTATTTATGATATATATTTAATTTAACAATGTAAGTATTTATAATTAATAATCACTAACCAATGATCACAATAGGAAATATTTAAAATAGGATACAGAAAATCAATAATTATATTAAATAAAATGAAAAAAATGTCGAATAATATTTAACAATAGTAACCGAAATTAATGAATAAGTAATAGTAGCAAAAAAAGTCAACAAAAATAATAAGATTGTCAAGGATAAAATTTGATGTTGGAAACTGTCTGGGTATATTAGTTTGTGGATATTTTGCTGGGCGTCATGTTTCAACCAGGAATCAATTTTGGCTTTAAAAGAAGACTTAGGCACATGCATTTTTAAATCTTCATCTAGCATATTAAAATTGCCACCATTTGAGCATAAATTGTCTTTATAAAACCAGTGTAATATTCATTAAGTAATGTTTGTATAGGACAATAAAGTTATTCTATTCTATTCAATATCCTAGGGGCTATGTTCACAAAATGCCTCAAAATTAGAACACTTCAGGCGGAACTGGACAGTTTGCGCACTGTGCGGCGTTAGCCAATCGACTGCATACTCCGATGAATAACTGGAGTTTGGAGACGTATGTCCTAAGCAGCTGGTAGTTGACGACCAGGCATCATCTATTGTTAGAAACTATCCGTCGGCCACCCGATCCCATGTGATCTAAATGGGCCAAGAGCTCCTTGGTGAACTATAAATTTGAACTGAATTACCGCTAACATCATATAGAGGCTGCGAGCCTGTTTTACATTTTATCTCAAATTGAGTTGTGGACGATTGGAGCTACCTACCACAGGAAATGATTAAATCAGTTAATGTAAATCAATGTGATTGATGATATTATTCACATGTATATTTCAATACACATGGGATGCTTATACATGTATACAAGTATACATATAATATAATATACATAATGGGCACATCAGCTTCAGCTGCTCGTCCATTGAGTAATAATAATAACATCAGGTACTTAAATATGTAAAAACAGTTGAACACAGAAACTGAAGTTTAAGGCTATTCTTTAAAGTGGAAAAACAAAATTTAGGTTTCATCTTTTCTGGAATTCTCTATTCCCTAAAAATTCAATCTGTGTTTAAGTTCCACCACACCTGTTGCATTTCTATAAATACATAATAATAATAATTATTATTATAACAATACAATACCTACCAACTGAACATTTATGGAATGGTAGTTTTTCCAATTCAAATAAGATCGCTCATTGTAATTGGAGTGTGGTGCCGACGAAGGTGGAACGATTGCTATGTGGGTACAATCCACGCAGCCAATTACTCCAGAGAAGCCATACTCATTGATAAACCTAAAATATAAATTTATATATAATTAAATTGGTAGGTTAGTATATACGTTATATTATTATATAGTTTATATCGTCGGTCTAGAACAGAAAGCTACATGTTGTGACTAATGCTGCCATGGAATTCACTGACCGAAGTCGGGCCCATCATATACTATTATTACACTTCTGGGGGGTGAATGTTGGATTCCGGGCTAACGACCACTGTGGTAGGTTTAGGACAGCTGTGTTGCCACATGTGAGCGTTTACCTTACCACTCATTCACTCCCCCTCTTCGAAGCCATAGAATTTGAGATGCGGAAATAGATAATTTCTCTAGGAAGGAGTTGATTATTTTCCTGGAGAGACCAAGATCTTTAAAAAGGTGAAACAGAGATTTAGCTGACAGGCCACCAGCACCAACTTCGACCGCGAGAAAGTGAACAGTGAAGCCGTTCCGGGTGACGGCATTTGCGAGATCATGGTATTTATTTAATTTGTACTCGTGGTCTTTTGGGATATGTGATTCCCATGGAACAGTTAATTCTACGATAAGGGCCATCTTCCGAGCTATGTTTTATAAAGCTACATTAATGCATATGTTTTATAAAGCTATAATGGGAATGGATTTCAGACACTGCTATCGGCACTTTTGCCATAGCATATCCGTAAAATAAAAGACAAGAGTCCATTTAGAGCAGAACTACAGCGCCCGAAATAAAATTAACTGAACCGCCATAAGAGAATACACCGAACAAATAGAGCGTACCGGTAAAGACACGACCAAATATTATTTTGTCTTTTACCAATAGGAGCTAATGGGCCCTGTTGCAGTTAAGCCACTAAGACCCATGCGTTTAGGGTCAGCCAAACTCACGAGTCAACACCCATAGAGCGGCCTCCGCACTAGAGTGCGAGAACGGGTAGGACTCTGTTTCCCTTAGGAGTCAATTTTCGGGCGCTTCTGGACGGTTTGCGCACTGTGCGGTATCAGTCAATCGATTGTGTATTCCGAGTGACAGCCGGGGGAGTCTGGAAATAGTATTTTTTCCTATAGAGCGGAGGCGGTTGTTTACCTAGTGGCAGCTGCTCTTGAAACGACCATTTGGCTACCCGATTCCGGGTGAAAGCCAGTCAAAGGATGCCGTAATTTGCGATAGATTTGGTATACACCGATCACCGCTACACTAGGGAAAGATTCGAACCTTTAACCAGTCGGGCGGTCGGAGGTATCCTAATGGTTAATTAACTTAACAGTAGATTTTTATTGTCTCTAAGTCTTCTATGCTCATCCCACGGCTGAAAGAACAATCACATGTCGTTATACCAGCCTGGGGTGACGGGTTCGCCAGTTGTGGTCGACACCGTCCCACTGTCGCTTGGCAATGTCATGAACATTAAATGAAACCTTCGATTAGAAATAGGAAAATGGTACCTACCTTCGTTGAAATGTCTAACGCAGAACTTCTCGTTGGTGCAGCCATATGTGGCTCCAAAATACCGATCAACTGCAACGCCAATTGTTTCGACAATCTAAAATTACGGCAAAACAAGGCATCGCTAAGACTGAACGCGTCGTTTCTCGCATGCATCACTCTTGCCGGTGTTGCAGCTTGATCTTCCGATTCCTCTAAAATATCCATCACAACAATTTGTTCCAAATTTGCCATATTCGATGCACTTTCACCCAAAAAACGTTGAAAACAAAAAGGACGCTCGCCGCTTCCACTGACACCCGAACGATTTGACAGATAGCTATAAACGGAGACTACACGAACTGTCCTTCTTCTTCTTTTCAGATAAGCAAAACGGAGGACATTTCGAACGCAAGTCGAACGAACGAAATAGCTATTCTTGAATTTGGCATGCCAAATTTATCGCCTACTTTTCGCACTATAATTATAGAGTGGTCAAAAGCAGTCTAAATTAAAATTATCGCCTACTTTTACTATCGTTTCGTCTGTAGAATTTTATAGATACGCATATGAATTAATCCAGATTTTTTAAAATTGTTATTTATAAAAAAAAAATAGGTAAATTAATTTATTTTTACTAGGTACTATATTATATTTCTCGACATTTATATCCAACGTCTCATTGGTTGCGTATTTTCCATTTACGGATATAGTAAATTGGATACATATAATGTTATAGTTCTATTTAATTGGTATTGTTAAATATTTCGCTGTGTTTTATTCATTTTTAAAATTATATTATGGCAATTTATTCGCTAAATGTTACCATATTTTAAAAAAAAGTATTTGTTATTTGAAGTATTTTATTAAAAATAAATAATAGGCTGTCAGGATAAAACATTATTATATTTATAGTCTCAAAAAAGAGACGTAGAAATTCGTCTAAAAGTAAATTCCTTTTTCTATAACTTTTTCTATGTTGGTACAAATGACAGAAGCGACGGCGTTGCCACACTCGTAATCTAAAAATATGGCATGCGACTTATAAATATCGCTTGTGTTCAAGAATAGGGTCCTGACAAACCAAGCGATAAAAAGTGGGCGAAATATTTGGCATGCCAAAATTTTAGACTAATGCCAACATAGAAACACAAACAAATTATTTTGAAAATTGGCTTTAAATCATATTTTCTACATTTTCATCGAAAATAAGTGAATATTCCCTCACATCTGACTTTATCAGGCTTATTTAATATTTAACATAATTTAATGGAATATTTTTGTATCAAAGCGTGGTTACATTCCGAACATACATATTTTTAAATAACGATTATATTTATTTTTTCCGAATTACTTACTGCCTTTAATAATAAGGTAACTAATGCAAGTATTACACTGTTTTACGGGTGCGATAATTTTAATCTTAGCCGATTTTTATGAAAAAAAATTTTGATGCGGAAAGTTGGCGACAAATTTAGCATGCGAAATTCAAGAATAGGCCCCATCCAAAAACGGGCGAACACAGACAAATTTGGCATGCTAAATATTTCAAGAATTGGCCCCCTGCTTAACGAAAGGAAGTGTGTGTTCAGGATTTATGTATGTATGTATGTTTTCCGTTTCTTTATTTCACCAGAACTTCTAAACGCTTAAACCGATTTAGAAGTGTGTGATATTGTTAGAATCGTTATGTCGTCCCGAGTGTCATAGGGTACTTGAACTGTCCAAATTTAATAAAAGTAGCTGTCCAATTGTCCAAATATCAATAAATTAAAATAAATATAACTTGTTTAGTGTCAAATGAAAGGTCTAATTGAGTACATACCGAAAATATATATGTATATATATATATATGAATAAATACAAAAACCACAAATATTTCATAAAAACCCATTTTATTGCAGAAGCACCGAGAACAACCAAATATTTTGCGCAATCTCAATCGTTTTACGATTCCTGCCGCAGTGCACGAGGCCAAGCGACGTCACACTCTGAAAGCCGAGTAAATACGCCCGGCTCTCGTGAAGCCCCGTTCGTCAAGCCTTGGAAAAGGCCCGTCGACTGACCAACAGAATGTGCAATCGTCTTTAATCACTGGATGTTTATAGAGAAAACACACGTCAACGGGGACGTAGCGTAGCTTTCGTAAATTAAATTCTGTTTTAAGGAATATTGTTATAACGAACAACTTTATTCTCTAACAAACGTGACTTTTAGCGCCAAAAATTTGTTTTTATAAACACTGGCATAAATCCGAGCCCGCCCCCACTACCGTTATAATCTACGCAGTGGCAGCAGCGGTATGCGGTCTACCCGCGGAACAACGGATTGACAGCTTTTTTAGTCTACTCTACACAACGGCGGCTGCAACGTCGCCGAAACGTCTGTATATACCAAGGTATTATACTGATTTATACTGCTATTTTAATTATGGCGATACATGCCCTGCCCCCATCTCTACGTGTCCGCAAATTGTCATCTAGATTTTAAGTCAAAATAATATATTTTCGAACTTTGACAGGGCTTTAAAAAAAACTCCAAAATGCGTCTCGTAGTTTTAATCTTTTCTTGTTTAACTTTCATTGTTGATACCATTTGCTTGTTTCTGCCTGCCATTTAGCTTTTTACGATTTTTTTCAGCCGGAGGCAACTCGAAAATATTCGAGCAAAACCAAACGACAAAAAGGCAAATAAATAGCTGATTCTTTAAAAAGAATAACATGGCTTCGAATGAAAATTTATTTTTATCTGAAATTCCAGCTGTATAGCCAGCCTGCAAGACGATGTAATAGAAAACACCGGCGCAGGATCTCGTATTTGAAAACAATGCAAATTGTCAACAATACCGTGGTTGCACAACAGAAAATATTTGAGCAAAAACAAACGAAGGAAAGAAAAATAAATAGCTGATTCTTAAAAAATAATAAGATGGCCTTGAATTAAAATTTATTTAAGTTTGAAATACCCACTCAAACCCAAGTTAACAATGGCCAGTTTGAAAAAAACAGCAATTACATAGCTAAGGACCCAATATAGCCAGGGGGCGAGGCTGCCCGCTGGGTACCTTTCCCGGTGCCTTGCCGTAAGGCGATGGCCTTTGACGGGCATGTTGGCATAGCTAAACAGTAGATTTGTATTTTATTATCTCTAAGTTTTCTACGCTCATACCACTGCTGAAAAACCATCACATATCGTTATACGAGCCTGGGATGACGGGTTCGCCCATTGTAGTCGAAACCGCCTCTCTGATTGTCGTAGAAATTTTGTAGAAATGATTTTTGCCCCAAAGTTAACATCTATTTTATTGGATTCTGAAGGCCGCAAAGAAAAGCATATGGTTTTAGATTTGCAAATATGTAATAACTTGATAAATTGGAATCATTTATCAATTTCCTATCAACAATTTCATTTATTCTTCTTATCAACGCATTTGTTTTTATACAATGTATGGCGATGTTTTTAATAACTTGATTAATGGTTTCAATTAAATGACATAATAGAAATAAATCTTATATAATTGATTACTCTCAGAAGATGAGTATATTACCTATACTTCGAAATATCTTTTATTCTATATATACTCTTATATTTTCGGGCCTAGGTTTGTCTCGGATTCTGCAAATCCTATTTAAATATTATAGGTTTTGTAACCATTTTAATTTTATGTCGTCAATATATAGCAAAGATCAAATAATATTATTAGCAAATCTATAGGCAACCCTGCACCAAGACCAACCCTGCGTGAATCAAAAAATTATGAATAAACAAATAATAATGAATAAACAAATAATAATGAATAAACCGTAACACAATCGCTGTTACATTACATCACATTTTCGTTGTGTCCAATTGACGGCTAAAAACCGCTCTTGTACGTGTAAAAATATTTGTATTACTATATCTCGTTACTACTCTTCATATAACACACATAGGTAGTTAAGAATTTAACTATTATATTAGCCAAAATTGGCTAATATAATAGTTATTAGTCAATAAAAAAAAGTCAATTATTTACAACCTCTTAAAAGTTATTCATCGTAAAATCTTATTAGGGAACAAAGTAAAGGCTTATTAATTTAACCCTTAAATGCATATTGTTGCTTTTCGGCAACATACCGATTACTACACCATTCAAACTCAAGCTAGAGCAAATATTGAATTGTTGCATGACGTATCCGTTCGGCTACGTACTGCTTTATAATATGCTATAAGCATTTGTTGATAGATGGCAGTCATGTCAGTGTATTTTTGACATTTCCCAGTCTGCAGACAACCGGCGAGCAACGTGATTATATTGATTTTCCTATTGATAATAGTTTGGTTGAGAAAAGTGTTTCATTTCGGGAAAATTGTGTTTTTACATCTAACAGGTATGTATTTTTTTACCATGTTGTGTAATCTTGTATATTGGTACATTACTGTTGAAAAAAATCGAATTTTGGTTTGTTGCCGATCGGCAACACCATGCATTCGAGGTATCATTAGTTTTCTTGATTCTATACCTTATAGGCAACACAATGCGGTTGAGTTTATTGTTTTTACTTATTCTTTCAGTATGGATAGGAAAAAGATTCTAACAGAAAATGATCTGGAACGGTATTGGGAAAATTTTACCGGTTTAAGTGACGACGACGGTGATTTTAGCAGTGAAGATGGCGATGAAGACCGTTTTTTTTCCGAAACCGATGATGAAGTAGAAGTGGAAGACGTTGGAAGAAGTGCGAGCGGAAGTGGTGCTCAAGAAGAGTCAAAGGATAAAGAAGATAATTTGCATCTCTCTTCTTTCTTGACAAAACGAAGTAAGGCACCCCTAAAAAAGGATATACTTTGGAAATCTAAGTCTTTGATCTTGAATGATGATCAGCTACGTTTCCATGGAGACATAGAAGTTTCTGAAGAAATTTTAGCTTTGGAACGGCCGTTGCAGTTCTTTAACTACTTTTTCTCTAGTGAGTTGGTAACAAAAATTGTAGAAGAAACCAATTTCTATGCTGTTCAGACCAAAACTGAGAGACCACCTTCCTTCACCGATAATGACATAAAGCAGTTTTTTGGCATAATAATATACACTTCATTGGTAAATATGCCTAATACGAGGTCATTTTGGAGTGAAGAACTAAGATTTGCACCAGTAGCTGATGTGATGTCGATCAACAAATTCGAGATGATAAGAAGGTTCATACACTTCAACAGTAACTACTCATTTATACCACGTGATCAGCCAGGACACGACAGGCTTCACAAAATTAGACCTATTGTTGATTTTCTGAACGATAAATTTTGTTCGGTTGCCTTGGAGCAAAATCTCAGTATAGACGAGCAAATGTGCTCCACCAAAGTAAGGCATTATATGAAACAATATATGCCAATGAAGCCCCATAAATGGGGATTCAAATTCTTTGTTATGTCAGGCATTTCAGGATTTGCCTATAAATTTGAAATTTATGCTGGCCAAGGACAAAAAGATGTGCCAGTTGACGAACCTGACCTTGGAGTAACATCTAATTTGGTTTTACGTTTGGCTAGAATTATTCCAAGACAGAAAAATTACAGACTCTATCATGACAACTATTATACATCATTGCCTCTAATGGTACATTTGGCAAAGGAGGGAATTTATTCCTTGGGTACTATACGAAGAAATAGGGTTCCTAATTGTAAATTGCCAACAGAATCATCTTTGAGGGATGCTAATCGTGGAACAAGTCATGAATTTGTTGCAACAATTGATAGTGTGGATATTTCATCTGTTATCTGGAAGGACAATAAATATGTGTCATTAGTATCCTCATTTGCCGGAAAAAAATCCAATTTCGAAAGTGAAAAGATATGACCGCAAGGAAAAGAAAATCGTAGAAGTTGATTGTCCTTATATCATTACCGAATACAACAGACATATGGGAGGTGTTGATCTGTTGGATAGCTTTATGGGAAGATATAAAATATATATGAAGAGCCGTAAATGGTACATAAGGATTTTCTACCATCTTTTAGACTTGACGTTAGTAAATTCTTGGTTACTTTACAAACGAGTTCATTCCAAGAAGCAACCAGGATGCAAATTATTAAGTCAAGCCCAATTTCATGCAGAAGTAGCTTATAACTTGTGCAACATAATATCAGCTAGTACTAAACGTGGTCGCCCTAGTAATATTTTAGAGAAAGAAATTGAGAATAAGAGAAAGAGAGGGCCAATGAAGCATATACCACCGGCGGAAGTTCGCGCAGACCAAACTGGGCATTGGCCAATTATTGAAGATAAGAGAATGAGGTGCAAGCTGCCTAACTGCAAAGGATTTACCCATACTAAGTGTGAGAAGTGCGGTGTGGAATTATGTCTTAACAAATATAATAATTGTTTCAAACAATTTCATATGTAATGTAATGTCATACTATGTACTCAATGCATGATGTTGCCGTTTGGCTACATACACTTTTTTTTTAAAAAAAAAATGTTTCAAAATGAAATAATTTTTGTATTTATTTTTACCCATATCAGTTATGTTAAATCTTCAAGTTTTAATTTTTCATGTCAAAACAAAAAGTCATGCATTTAAGGGTTAAATAGTCAATAATTTGAAACGGTAGCCACTAAAATGTATTCGTCGTAATAACCAAAATAGTCAGCCAAAAGTTAAATAATCAAAATAAAAACCTATTATTTGTATAGTCAATAAATAATTCGAATAGAAAATAATAATAATAATAATTTTATTCATTCAAAATAAGTAGATACTAAAAGATATTCGTCGTAATAAACAAAGTAGTTGTCAAATTGTTATAAAATCATATTAAAACTACATTATACAATTAAAAGCTAAAATTGCAAATATGCGATGTAATAAAATAACCAAATAATAAGACTCCGCTTTTGTAAGGTTTTTTTCAGAATTTTTGGTAAGAAATTTTAGTAGTGAGAATTTTTTGTCTTTTTTATGTTTGTTTTATATGCTCCTATATGCATTCATTATTAGGTAATTTCTATTTTTTTTAATTATTTTAACCCATTTTTAAATGTTTTATTGATTTTACTCTATTTTTAGCTATGATTATTTAAATACTGCCACCCATTTGTACACGTTTTTTAAATATGTTTATGGTTTACAATTTTATCTTTACGATTTCATTTTGATTCAAACTTGTAATCTTCTTTTTTACTTAGATTTTATATTGGTTATAAACATTTAATTTATATATATTTAAATTGTAATTATAAATTATAATATAATTTTATTTTATAATAAAAAATATGTAATATAAATTATAATTAAATTTAATATACATTTAATATTCATTTAAATATAAATATTTAGTTAGGTGACATTAAAATAGGATCATTAGCAACAGTTTTGAGCATACCATGTTACCAGTTTTGCTACTGGATTTTTGTCTATGACATTTTTTTGTTTCTAACGGACTGTTAGCGAGCTAGACAGTAGATTGTCTGGTCTCTAAGTCTTCTGCGCTCATCCCACGTCTGAAAGAACGATATACGCCTGGGGTGACGGGTTCGCCCGTTGTAATCAACACCACCCTACTATACATGTTCACTATTTAACTGTATATTCTTGTAAATTTCGAAATAAGTTAAAATATTTTTTTGAGAATTATAGTCGAGAAATTACCATGATATACTAATTTTAGTTACTTAATATAATGTATATCAATTATTTAAGAAACGTAAGGATATACAAAAAAATATATAGCTATTGTCATAAATAAAAAAGCGACAAATATACCTAACAACTACCACGTTTATATGTTAGGTATAAGTAGCATTTATTTTGCTTTTCTGGATAAAAAATGGGGCATTTTAGTAAAATAGGTGACGAATGTTATGGTCTTTTTACTGCATAAAAAAGATAATTTTTAAATCAAATATAGTTTCTTAAAATTTTGCTCATTGCAGGGATTTTTTGTTGAAAATCTAATCTACGGTCTATAGGAAATTTAAATACTCCAAATATACTTTTACCACGCTTTTGTTTTCAAACGTCATAACACCAAAATGTATTTATTAACGAAATACTCACGCGTATGAAATTATACGTGGTGTCACAAAATGAACTTGTGCGCAATTCAAGTCCCCTCCAAAGTCTGTTATTGTATCGTTAGGCTCGTTAATTTTTGTCAGCCGAATCGAGTTATCATCGATACTAGTTACAGGTACTAACAGTGCAACAGTACGAGTGTATCAGTGCGAATATATTGCGTATATACAGAGATCTAGCCTAGGGGTTCCCAAACTTTTCAGATACCGAAGCTTTAGTAAGTAGTTTACGTTTGGCAAAGCCCTTTTATTAATTAATTTATTTATTTATAGTCAAGCACGAGATATACTTATTACTGCAGCGTTACAAAGTATTCATTCTTAGACCAGTAGCCAACAAGTAAATATATTATTTTAAAAAAACACGGCTGCCTTTACAAAAAAGGAACTATTGTATTTATAATATTTTATAATTATTTTTATTATGGTTTATTTATGAAATATTTGTAATTTATATATTTATCCACAGATATATAGGTATATTTCCGGATTGTACTCAACCAGACCTTTTATTTGACACTAAACACGATATATTTATGTTAATTTATTGACATTTGGATATTTAGATTACTACTTACTTAATATGAAATCGAAGACTATCGCGGTTGTTTGACATTATAAATAGGATAGAAAACGAATTTACCGCGTGAAATTTGTAGGACCCGACGTTTCGGTGACGTTGCAGCCGCCGTTATCTAGGGTAAACTGAAGAGCTGTCAGTCCGTTGTTTTGCGGGTAGGCCGCAAACCGCTGCCGCCACTGCGTAGGTTATAACGGTGGTGGGGGGGCGGGCTCGGAGCGCGGGAATTTTTAAAATCCGTCTTGCACACAACACTCACTGTATCCTGTTTTACGTCTTTGCGTTCGGCGTTCGGCGGCGGGAACATTTTAAGAAGAGGGTTCCACGTAGAAGAGAGTTTGTAGCCGTCATCTCTATTGAAGTTCGGAGTTCTTCTTATTTCAATGGCTTCCCGGATCATGCGAGGAAAGTAGAATTGTTCCTTGGATAGAACAATGGGATTTTGAAACTGCATCCAGTGGTTACTTCCGCTATCCAATATATGTTCGCAGATCGCCGATTTTTCTCGCTGAACGTTTTTAACAGCTTTGATGTGTTCTGACAGTCGCGTGGCTATGGGCCGTTTCGTTTGTCCAACGTAGGCTAGACCGCAGCTGCATTCGACTTTATACACACCCGGGGTTTGCAGTGGTATTACATCCTTTACAGGCCTCAAAAATCGAGCTATATTTTGGGTCGGTTTGAAGATCGTTTTTATATCGAATCTGTTTAGCATCTTACTTATTCGATCTGTCACGCCCTTGACGTATGGTAAGAATGCTCTTGATCTGCTCGGTTTTTGAGTTTCGTCCGTATTAGATCGTGTGCGTGTCTCGTGATATTTTCCGTATCCATTTTTCCTAAGGACATCATTGACATGTTCCATCTCCTTCGGAAAATGCTCAGTGTCGCATAGATCGCGTGCTCGATTCACGAGCGACGTTTGCACTGAACGTAGATGGTAGGGATGATGGTGTGAGCTTGCATGCAAATATCTGTCCGTATGTGTGGGTTTCCGATATACCGTATGTCCGAGAGTATTGTCACTTCTCCTCGTCACTTTGACATCCAAAAATGGTAAGGAGCCGTCCTTCTCTACTTCATAGGTGAAACTGATTTTTGGGTGTATGGAGTTTAGATGACCCAGGAATTCTTTCACCGTTTGAATGTTGCCTTTCAGGATGCAGAAGGTATCATCCACGTAGCGAAGCCAGAGAATGGGTTTAATTTTGGAGGTTTTTATGGCTAATTCCTCAAAATATTCCATATATAGGTCACTAACTATCGGCGATACGGGGCATCCCATTGCTACTCCGTCGATTTGTTTGTAATAATCGCCGTTCCATAGAAAGTAGCAGGATGTCAGGCAATGTTGAAGCATGTCGGCGTAGCTAATAGGGAGGTCCACATCAAAGCTGTTAAAAACGTTCAGCGAGAAAAATCGGCGATCTGCGAACATATATTGGATAGCGGAAGTAACCACTGGATGCAGTTTCAAAATCCCATTGTTCTATCCAAGGAACAATTCTACTTTCCTCGCATGATCCGGGAAGCCATTGAAATAAGAAGAACTCCGAACTTCAATAGAGATGACGGCTACAAACTCTCTTCTACGTGGAACCCTCTTCTTAAAATGTTCCCGCCGCCGAACGCCGAACGCAAAGACGTAAAACAGGATACAGTGAGTGTTGTGTGCAAGACGGATTTTAAAAATTCCCGCGCTCCGAGCCCGGCCCCCCACCACCGTTATAACCTACGCAGTGGCGGCAGCGGTTTGCGGCCTACCCGCAAAACAACGGACTGACAGCTCTTCAGTTTACCCTAGACAACGGCGGCTCCAACGTCACCGAAACGTCGGGTCCTACAAATTTCACGCGGTAAATTCGTTTTCTATCCTACTTACTTAATGTTTAGACAGTTAAAGTACTATATGGGATGACATAATACTATACTATGGTCAATACTATACTATGGTATTATAGGATGGGGCGGTTGTACAAGGTCCACTCTACACCCTCCAGAAGTAGCGCAAAAATGTATTTTTAAAATAATCGCACGTAAACCGTATCGATTTCCGTCAGACACTCTTTACATCCAGTCCGAGGTTTTGGATGTAAGACAGCTTTATATTCGCATGGCCCTAATAAATACTAAAAATAAAATGACCCCTTATAATCATCAACGAGTTGGAAAGACGAGAGCAGCAAAAACTGGTGATATGATGGTGCCAAGAACTTTGGCCAGCGTCATTTCACGTTCATTGGCCCTAGAATGTACAACAATCTTCCTAAAGCAATTAAAAGTAGTGAGAACACATCCACTTTTAAAAAATCACTAACTGATTGGTTGTTGGAGGTGGGTAGGGACGGTTTAGGGAATATGCTGAATGTTGTATTTTGAATGATAGTATTTAGTACTTAGTATTTAGTTTTTACCATGATTATTTAAAATGACTATTATAGGTATGTAAGCGTTATATCAATATGTAATTGATTTATATATGTATATTATTTATTCATTTTGGTTTAATTATTATTTTCGTATACATATACATATGTATGTGTATGTGTGCATATATGGATATATATTTTATCTATAGATGTATATGAATATCTATATTTGTATATGCGTAAATATTTGTAGTTTCATATTTGTCGATTTAAAAATAAGTACTAACTATAGTTTAAGTTGACAGTGCACACTTAATATCGCCATTAAAAGTCTGCCTTAGAACTGGCCTAGGCCTAGTTAGGCGACTGTGTCAAACATTAAAAATAATGTCGCATCAATTTCTTGCTAACATCTTACTTACAAATTTGACATTAATTGTTTACTAGATGTGCTGACTAAAAATAAATAAAATAACGATTCTAACAATACTACACACTTCCAAATCGGTTTAAGCGTTTAGAAGTTATGGATAAATAAAGACACAGAAAACATACATAGATGAAGCCTGAACACGTTACACTCCTTTTTTGTTGGGCAGTCGTGTAAAACGAGAGCACAATGCAACATCTTTGTTGAGAGGGTTTAACCATTGATTTTATAAAATCAATGGTTTAACGAAACGACGAAAGTTCCCCTATAGCGCCGCATGCGATATATTTAAGTATTTTAAATTAAACCACTCATAAAAGGATTGTTTTTTACCCAAACGGGGACTTTTGTGACACGACTGCTTATCAAAAAAATAGTGTAATATGTTCAGGGTTCATCTATGTTTGTTTTCCGTTTCTTTATTCCACCATAGCCTCTAAACGCTTGAACTGATTTAGACGAGTATCGCTAGTATATTGCTAGAATATTTAGTAGAATATTGCTAGAATAGAAGGTATTGCTAGAATTATCACATGCCATCCCGAGTGTCATAGTGTACCTTAAATGTCCAAGTATTAAGTAAATAGTTGTCCAAATGTCCAAATCTCCAAATGTTACTTAATATAAAAATATCAAGTTTTCTGTCAAATGAAAGGTCTGATTAGGTACATTCCGAAAATATATATGTAGATAACTATATGGATAAATACATAAACCACAAATATTATAAATATAAAATACCTCAGTAAAAATAATTATAAATACAATAGTTTTTGTAACGACAGTCGTGTTTTTTATTTACATATTTTTTTGCGAGAGAACAGAAACAAAATCAAAAACAAGCATTGAGTTCATAGTTTAATTTTCAATAAATCATACATTTTGTGTTAGCCTTTTTGATGGCATTACTTTACAGCAACTGGGGAGTTTTACTAATTTTATTTCAGTAGTATTGTCTGTAAAATACGTTTTATTTGAATTAGCTAGCATTTTTAGTTTTAGAAATTCTTTTGCTTTCGAGTGTATTATGAAAACAAAGACTTTTATCATTATTTTACCTTCTTTCAATAAACACTATTATTAATAATATTGAAATATTATCTATTATTTTTAAATTTTTGAAGAAAAAACAGATGGTTTATTCAATGTAAAAAAGAGAAAATTTAACTTTTTGTGACGTCTAGATTCAAGAAATGAATGAGTTTTTAAAAACATCAACCAGCGTATCTAAAGAAGATCAGAAAGATAAAATCAATTTTGTTCAGAATATTTTTTGTGATATCTATTTAGTTGTCCATATTAATTTAGTGCACGAAATCAACTCCAAGCATATTCAAGAAAAAGAGCCTAAGTTTGAGTCTCATTTACTTATTCAAATATTGCAACCAGAGAGGTTAAAAAAAATATTCAAAATATCCTAGTATTTTTTCCTGTTGTATGTTTACTTTAAAATTAAAAGTTAGCTGCTACGTGTCGTAGGTAAACCATTGAGCATATTTTTTTAAAGACTGGGGCCTAAGTTAAAAGATTACGTCAAATGTACTTCTATAGTCTTTATTTTATATTCCAGAGATTGCTGTCATTAAAAGGGAGCCAAGAAAAGAGGCGAGGTTATCACCTTTCGGCAATATCTATCACCATTCTAATAGCTTAGTGTATATCGCGTTGGCTACAGTAAAAGGAAAAAACAAAGTATTAAAATTAAATGACGCAGAGGGAAGGGAGGAGACGAAGAAAGTAAAGAAAGGTTGGCTATGTTATTGTTTGAGGTTTCCAGCTGTTTTGACATTAATCGGTAAAGCATTCCAGAGTCGTGCAGATACAAGGAGAAGATTAAAAGCTATTACCTTTTGATGTGAGTGGACGACCGTGCGCCGATAGGGCGGTAAAACGTTCAGCGAGATAAAGCGGAATACAATGCCTCGTCCCCCTGATGGTACTCCGTGATATATTTTCTGATGCTATAAATGAAGCGGATAAAAACGTTCTGTAACCTTTTTACTTTGGTAGCCAGGTCTTCTTCAGATCGAGGAAGGTATGGATGTGAGCCAAGTCCTTCATTTGCCCTTTGTCGGAGCGTCTCGTGAGCCGGGTCCGTTGCCCACTGGCTGCTCGCCCTTCTGCACATGTGGAAGCACTAAAGTGGCACGGCTTCCGATGGTCTCTCCTCTTCCTCGAGGGAGTGCACGTGAGAAGGGGGTCGCACCCGCTTCGACCAGTCATCTCCCCCTGCTGCGGAGCAGAGCCTCGTCGGGCGCCGCCTGTTTTTGCCTACATGAAAAAGGTGCGGCCTGGCTCCCGGCTGGCTTTATCGGAGCCAGAGCTGGTCATAGTAAAGGAGCAGTATCCTGCTCATGTGGTCAAAAGTGACAATTTAGCAGTCGCTAGACATTGTAAACCTTTCGATTTTCACCCATCACTTCCAGTATCAGCCGTAACCTGTTCAGCCGGTCCTCCTGCGATCGCTTGAACATCATCGCCTTCTGCAGCCTCTTCTTCTTAGACAATGTCCTCGAAGACACATACTTGTGCAGACGCTTCCGCAGTCCCTTGTCGCCCTCGATTATTGACCTCCACCGGTCAGACGTCGCTGAAGCCGCATACAGCGACTTCGGGTCCAACATCTTCAACACCATGCAAGCCACTTCCAACGGAAGCTTTGTCGAAAAGTCGCCTTCTGCTGGCGGGCTAATACCCATTAATCCAAGCATCGAACGGAATGGAATATTCGCAAATAATAATAAGCAAAACGAAAAATAATGCTTACGAATTACCGTACTTTGTGAGCTGCGGCCAGGGGGTCCCTTGAATGTTGCCGGACCGTGCAGACAACGCCATGACAATTTTTCAAATTTTCACTTTCTACACCGTTTTATACTGTCATAGAGACAACTCGTACAGCAACAAAATAATAATGATCCGACCAAGAACTTTATAATAGTAAACTAGATAAATATCACTTTATAGGGTCACAATTGCAGAAATACACACGGGAGCATTTAATCAGGGTCGCCAACTATCGAAATCTAACAGCGGGTGTATGTGACATAATTACCACATTAATAATGAATACCACATTAATAATGAATAATACAAATTAAATCTCAAATATTACAGAAATATTGGGAAGTATATGACGTTGGACAGACGTCGGGAAACTATCGTCTAGTTTCACACAGTAAGAATTCGTTTTCTCTCAATTAAACGTTTTGTCAGAATATTCATGTTTTATTTTGTACGAAACCTAACCTAAAAACTATGATGATTTGATAGATTGAGATAATGCAAAAACAAGTAAATATATTAAAAGGAATAAAAAACATGACTGCCGTTACAAAAAAGAACTACTGTATTTGTAATTTTTTTTTTCGTTTTTTTAATGACATATTTGTGGTTTATGTATTTATCCATATAGATACAAATATATTTTCGGAATGTACTCAAGTAGACCTGTCATTTGACACTAAACACATATTTATGATAATTTATTGACATTTGGAGATTTGGACATGTAGACTAATATTCACTAAATATTTTAACATTTAAGTTATCCCCTGACACTCAGGATGACATAACAATTCTAACAATACTACACACTTTTGAATTACTTCGAACGTTTCGGTTATTCTGGAATAAATACCAATATTTCACTCCTTATTTTTACACGACTGCCCAGTATAAAGGAGTGTAATGTGCTCAGGGTTCATCTATGTATGTTTTCATCTATGCAGGTTCATCTACGTATGTATGTTTAGGGTTCATCTATGAAAACGTATATAGATGCACCTTGAACACATTACAATTCTTTTTGTCAGACAGTCGTGTAAAAATATAGTGAAATATTGTTTAAATCAGTTGAGTCATTTTCTAGGGGCGTTATTATAACAGAGAACGTTTCAATGTATCTAGAAGCCAAATAATACCATAAGAACCATATAATTATCCTAGCTAATCATTTAGTTATTTATTCATGCGTATAAATATTTAATAATGGGTATATAAATGTCTGCTAGTACTTCAATTTAATTATATTATTATTATATTTAATGTTCATGACCACTGTTTTCGTTTAATGCTACTTAGAAACAATGTTTGTTTGTTTGTTTCTATTCTTTATTGTGACATTTCACAATAGGACGAGGGGAGGGGAGTTTATTGTTATAAGGCAATATCTTACGACCAACCACTACGAAGATGTATTACAGCTAGTTACGTAAACCACTATACTTTTTTTATATTAAGCCTACCTTAGTACAGGCGAGGCCTAGTTAGGATGGCTTTGAATTTTAAATAATGATGTAATATTATTGATAAATAAAGAATTTGAATTTGAATTTGAATGTACGATCAGGCGACCTAACCACCGTGCCACCGTGCCACCATGTTGTACTTGTAATTATGCAAAATAAATAAAAAAACTAAATATTGATTTTTTATTTCTGTTTGAAAGCGTAAAATGATATCACATTTTAATGACAGATTCATTATAATATTTTTATTAAAACAGTTTTTTAAAATATATAATTTAACCAAACATGTAGGTATTATACAAACTGAAAATAGAAGGAAAGTCTACTCTGTTGTGATTAAAGATTTTTTAATTCGTCGTCCAACTCGGTGCGGATGGAGGTGGCTTCAAAAGCTAGTTTTTGAGCTTCGCGTTCAGCAGCTATCCTGGCGTGTTCTTGCGCTATCTTCTGGTACAGAACAGCTTGATGGTGTTTCTCCCTGGCCACTGCTACGGTGTCACGGGGAACCGACGCGATTCCAACTGGAATAGAAATTTTGTAATGTAAGCGAATCTGCCATGGGCGAATTCTACGCGCAGTTAGTCAAGGATGCAATATCGGGTAAACTTTTATTTATTCATTATTAGATGTGCAATTTTAGTGGTAATAATATGCAGTCAGAGAGAGAAAGGGCATATGCAGATGTGTCTTATGACTATATCCTTGAAATCGAAAACTATCGCGGTTGTTTATTATTATAAATAAGCTTAAAAACGGATTTACAGCGTAAAGAACTAACGCTGGAGTCTACACAAGACCCTCATTCTGCCCTGGACAACTGCGGTTGCAACATCGCCAAAACGTCAGTTGCTACAAAGTTCACGCGGTAAATCCGTTTTAAATATATTTATAATTACATCCTATTCTTAGTATATCCCATTAAACATTTTTTATCGGTTTGTAAAGTTTTTAGATTTTTGCGATATGTTTTTCTTTGAAATTTACTTATTTAATTAACAGGAGAATAAAATGAAAGTAGCTCTTTTATTATAAGACAATTAATTAAAATTAATCAAATAGTGATCATTATAGAAAAATCTACTTCTCATTTTAATTTTGGTAATTAAGGTAATTCACAAAAAAAAACAGCTTACAAACACACTTTACATACATCGAAGAAAGTAATCCATAGCAAGGTTTACCCATTCGTGTATTTATCAATTTTATATCGCAAGACGCTTTACTCTAAGCTTGTGGTAGAGAGAACATTAAAATCACTTAAAGCAATTGAAATCATTGTCGATTAAAATCAATATCTTCTCTATATTTATTTATTTATTTATTTAGGAATTAATTACTATAAAACATTGAATGGTAAAAACTTAACCTTTTGCTTATTTGATTCTGTCACCCAACTGGGACTAGCCCGTTCTAGGGTGGACAGGAAAATAGTATATACGTATACTTTTTGTTGTATAAAAGAGAGAAAGACCAATTCTCGACAAAAAATGCCAATCGATTCCTAAATTCGCTCTCCAATACCGAATGTTCTCTCTGCGTACAACAATACACCGCTTTTATACCACCCACCTCCGTGGCGTCTGTTAGCGGGGACCTAAAGGTTCCATGCATGTTCCTGATGGCCTGTTTGTGTTGCTAAGGTAGGCCCAACTTACGGTTCAGCTCCTATCTCGTACTACCCGCAAAGAGGGTAGTTGTTGTTGGCACAACTACGCAACAATCCGTTGGCCACCCGATCCCGTGAGATCTTGAAGGAGAAAAGGGCGCCACGGTCCGCAATATCTTCAAACATGAATTACCGCTAACGTCAGGTAGAGGTCGAGCAAGCGACCTCGAATCTGTGACCAGACTGGAGATTGAGAAATCCGTCCAAATCTGGTAGTAAGGCCTTGAGGATTGCACACTGTTTTGCACTTTCCAGTGCCTTGCGGTAAGAAATAAGAAAAATTTATTTTCAAAAACCCGATCTGGGTATAGAAATTACATATAACAAAAAATAGTATTTCTACAAATGAAATTACATTTCAAATTATAAAAAAAGGAAATAAAAAACTAATATTTTAAAATAAAACATAAAAATTAAAAAATAACAAAGACATAAAAACTAGAAAAATAAAAATAAACAGAAATAATGAAAAACATAGAGAATCAGCAATTCAATAACGAAAATATATGAAAACTAGAAAAATAGAAAGCATCCAAAGAGTTCTACATAGACTACATTTAATAAGGATCAAACTATCAATCAACAATCAAGAAATAGAAAAATGCGTCGACTCTTCAAAGAACAAAAAATCAACTGGTCTCGATGATATACCTGTTAGCGTAATTAAAATCCATAAACGTGTACTGGCACCTTGTCTAACATATCTTTACAATTTAAGCTTTTCAGAGGGAATATTTCCAGATTGTCATAAAGTAGCCAAGATTACACCGATATATAAAAGACGGCGATCCCACGAGCGTAGAAAATTATCGACCCGTAGCCCTACTGAGCAATTTCTCAAAAATTTTGGCGAAGGTCACCGAAAAACGACTAAATGGTTTCCTTGAAAAATTTGTGGTCATTTCAGACAGTCAATATGGATTCCGGACAAAAAAAAAATCTACACAGGATGCCGCGCTGTATGCATGTTTCATGATTGAGAATAGTCGAAACAAGAAGATGCTTTCAGCAGGACTGTTCTGCGATCTAAGCAAAGCATTCGACTGTATAAACATCAATACCCTGGTAGACAAGCTAAACCATTATGGAATTAGAGGAGTGGCCAATTCACTCATTAAATCATACCCACAAAACAGGCAGCAAGTGGTGGAGATTAAAATAATTGATGGAATTGAGGAAAAGGCTGAGCAATCGAAATGTGAAATAGTAAACATCGGTGTGCCTCAGGGCTCAACATTAGGGCCTCTCCTCTTCAATCTCTATTGTAACGATTTAGCAACTAACATAACTTGTGCCAAGACTGTCCAACTTGCAGATGACACCACGTGCATTCTTGAAAGTGACTGTAGAACAAAAATGGAGGAACCAACAAGCGAAACACTTTTTGAAGTCAATGATTAGTTTAGAGTGAACCCGATGTCGCCGTAAGGCGTTGGACTTCTACTGGCTGTTTTTGGCTGTGGATTTGCTTGTCTTCATTAAGGTGGCATGATACCTGGCGGCGACCATATCTAAAAAACTTTTGTTTTATTATTTTTTGACAAACATAACGACTAACTTATAAATGTTTCTTAGCGAATCCTTCGATAATAAATTAATTTAAAATTTAGACTCAACAAATTTGATAATTGGAAATACAAGAACGGTTTGAAATACAAGAATGACAGCAAGCACAGTAAACACAGTCAGGCCATATACATATATATATATATATATATATATATATATATATATATATATATATATATATATATATATATATATATATATATATATATATATATATATATATATATATATATATATATATATATATATATATATATATATATATATATATATATATATATATATATATATATATATATATATATATATATATATATATATATATATATATGTTATATAGATAGATGTTATATAAATAGCTAAATAAATTGCTATTAGTTTCGTCGTCAATGCCATTAGCGCCACCTGCATTTCGCCGGCGCAGAAGGGTTACCAAATCGTATCATGGAATTGACCAATCTAACATCATATATAAGCAATGGTTATATCTTT
Organism: Micropterix aruncella; assembly: GCA_944548615.1. Taxonomy (NCBI): domain Eukaryota; kingdom Metazoa; phylum Arthropoda; class Insecta; order Lepidoptera; family Micropterigidae; genus Micropterix; species Micropterix aruncella. The sequence goes on along the minus strand of OX155969.1, from coordinate 17,765,372 downwards.
AATTATATTTCAATGAGCTAGAGTGGCCCATGGCTAGAAAAAAATATTTACTTGGGAAATAAACGATTTTTACCTTCGGGATGCGGATGTTCGGCCTGTTCCTGGGCAATTTTATTGTACAGGTAGAAGTGTTTTTGCTTTTCCAGTTGAACTGCTTTGGTATCAGCTGGATGGTCAGGGAGGGGATCGCTCACGATTGCATGGAACCCGTATCTGTCGGCTGTGTAGTCTACTGTGTGGATCTGGTTCCACGGGTTCAGCACAGAGTAAGAACCTGAAAATAGAAATCATCATTTATTTATTTATTTATTCATAGGGAAACATAAAGCGCTTTCACCCATACATAAGAAGGGCTCGAAAACAGAAATTACTAATTACAGACCCATTTCGAAATTATGCGTTATTGCCAAAATATTCGAACGAGTCGTCTATAACCAAGTATATGCAGGTCTCCAAAACTCTATCAATCCGTCGCAACATGGTTTTATCAGGGGTCGCTCGACGGTGTCCAATCTTATCCTTTTTAATGACTTCTTGACTGAAGCTATGGATCACGGCTATCAAGTAGACGTAGTCTACACTGATTACAGTAAAGCCTTTGACAGGATTGACCACAGACTACTCTTGAACAAGCTTAAGTTTATGGGTATACAAGGGGACCTCCTCCGATGGTTCTCCTCCTATATCAATAATCGCTCCCAAGCTATCGTCATCAAAAACTATATTTCTAGTTGGGTTGCTATCCCTAGCGGTGTACCGCAGGGCTCACTACTTGGTCCATTGCTGTTCTTAATTTTCATCAATGATATAGCTAGCTGTTTTCTAAATAGTCACTTACTATGTTTTGCTGATGACATGAAGATTTTCAAAATAATTAAATCGGTCGGTGATGTCGCCGACCTTCAGGCGGACCTTTCAAGATTGGACAGTTACTGTCTCTCTAATAAAATTGACCTCAATCCATCCAATTGCACCGTTGTCACCTACACCCGTAAAAAAAAATATTTACTCTAGCCTCATACTCATTAAAATTTCATAACTTGCAGAGGTGCAGCGTGGTTAAAGATCTTGGTGTCATTCATGATTCTCATCTACTGTTCGATAATCACGTTCAATCTATTGTTTCTAAAGCTTCCAAAGCTTTAGGTTTTGTTATGAGGAGTGCAGCTTGCTTTCACCGTGCTAAAACTTTCAAGATCCTTTACTGCACTTTTGTCAGAAGCATCTTGGAATATGCATCTCAGGTATGGAACCCTTGTTATGACAAATATATAAACAGAATCGAGCGCATTCAAATGAAGTTCGTGAAATATCTCTGCTTCCGTCTGAAAATCCCATACAGCTCATCTAACTATTTCAATTTATGCAAGAAATTTCATATCCTCCCCTTGATTAAGCGGCGTGAAACCGCGGACTTAACCTTTTTGCTAAAAATTACCTCCAATAATATTAACTGTCCTGACTTACTAAATAAAATTAATCTCCGTGTTCCTTCCAAACTCAATAGATTTAACCCTGCTCTTCATGTTCCTCATGCTGGTACCAACTATAGGCAAAATGCATTTCTGTGGCGAACAAGTGACAATTTCAATGACATGATCAAACGCTTTGACTTTGATCTATTCTGTACGAGTGTTAACTCAGCTAGGCAGCGGCTGAACAGTGATTTTTTTAGCATTAATTGTTGAATAATTTTTGATGCATTCTTAATCGATAGCTTTAATTGAAAGATCACATATGTTTCTACAACGTTATTTAAACGTGAAAACCTTTAATTGGCTCTCTGCTATGTTACTCCGGCATTGTTAAATTATAATTAGCTGTTGGTTTTCCTGAAAATAAATAAATAAATTAATTAATTAATTAATTATAACAAAAAATATTGGTGGAATGTTTCAATAACCGATTAATTGTTTCCTACAGTAGTGTCTTACAGTATTTCCTTATATGACAAATTATCAAAAATTGTACCGAACTAAACGAAATTAGTAACTAACTACATTATATTCTAGTATAACAATAGGACTGCTAACTATATTCTAGTCAATGATCAGAGACTTATGTTTCCTAAGAAGCTGATCTGGCGTCACCTATCCTCAGAAACGATCCGTTAGCCACCCGATTCTGAGCGAACTTGACGGGCAAAGGACGCCACGGATCCGCGATAAATTCAAAAACGTAATTTCCGCATACGTCAGGCATAAGCCACGCAAACGGCCTCAAATCCGTGACTGGGCGACGGAGAAATTCGTCCAATCAAAGGGCGAGAGGTTGGCCCTTTGGGTGCACTTACCAGTGTCTCGTGGTAAGGCGTTGGACTTTTACGGGCTACTGGCGCAGCTTGACTGTGGATGGAGTAATCCATCAAGTAATTACATTCACTTCAGGGAGACAGAATGGCGCGATATCGTCATAACTCCCTGGAGGGGCGGTTTGCTCATAGTAATGGACACCCCTCAATGAGCGTCCTTCATCTGGACATCTGGGGCGGCACATTAAATCTCTACAGACGCAGGAGCCATGAGACAAGAGAAGACAGAAAAGAGAAAAAGAAGTGATGAAGAAGGTACTCCCACCTTTAACAAAACCCCTGCCATCTCCAACTTCAGCATGTTTCCTGTCGTAGTGTCCGGGGAATCTTCCAGCAGCATAGCTGAAGAGGTACGGCCTCGGCGGTGGTGGGGGAACCTCCGGATCTTCGATATACTGCCGCTCATCAACGATGGAAACGTCAGGAGCAGCGACAGATGACGTCACCAGGACGGCCAAGATGGCCGTAGTTACGAATGACAGCTGTCAAAATAAATAATACCCTTTAAATAGCATTGCATATGATCCTTTATATGACTATAATAGCATTGAAAATGAATGGTTTTTATATATAGAACTGATTGATTACGAAAACCCAATATTTAACCAATGATAATAATAACATCATCAATTGATTATTGCCATATACAGATAATTGTATATAGGCTGATCACAGAAATATTACGGAGATATTAAAATGCTATCTACTATTTTCTTAGAACTCTGAAGCGCCTAATTATTATGTACTCAACCCTGTATACCAAATTAAAATAGACATCCTTTTGTAAATAACACAAAAAAAATTACTGTGATTTAAACATTCGTTTATTATTATATTATTATTCTATTTTGAAATAGGATACCGTGTATGCGTGTTTAAAATATCATCTAATAGGCTAGGTACTGATTATAAGAGAAGATAAGTCAAAAGAGTGCCATCTACACGTTGCGTTTCAAATTAAAATCCAAGTAGCCAAAACTTAATATGGCATCGAGCAATCTAATAACCTATATAATCAACGATCGTATGTATGTAAGTTCTTTGGCTACCTATCCACATATAATTTATAGCAAGATCATTTGTAAAATGCTATTATAACGCTCACGGAAAGGGCCACTGGGCCTGAAACTTAATTGATTATTAGAGATAAAGCTTGAACATTCCGAAAATTAAAATGAGAAGCTAGTTTGTTATTTGTATATGTAAATAGAAATCTAGGAATCCGTTAAAAGGGAATATATGCAGTATAGGAACCTTTCCCAAAAATCAAAAAAAGAAACACTAGTAGATTTAATAATTCTCATGCTAAATGTGATACAAAAAGGCCTCGGGCGCGAAATAATTCGAGACAAAAAAATAATAATAACAAAAGATTACTTAATGAATATTACACTGGTTTAAGACAATTTACCCACAAATGGCGGACTTATCGCTATTGCGATAACATTGTTACATACAAAAAATAAGTCTTTTCTCAGTTTAAAGGATTGTTTTAAAAAACTAACTTAATCTACCGCCAAATAGGTTTATTTTTTTTTTAAATAACACCCTACCGAAATGGATGGGTTTAATACTTTCTTGAATTCCTATATCTCGCTTATTTATTGAGTATAATGATTTTTGCAGATTCGAAATCAGCATGGTGAATATAGTCGGGTGATGTAAGAAAATCAACAATGTAGAACAGGTTCCTATAATGCATTAATATAATTTATATTTTGTAGCTTTTTTTATGATTCTCAAAGGAAAAGCATTTTACTGAACTTAATTAATGGATTTTTCAATACATGTTTGTTCACATCTTTTGCTACATATCCACATATAATTTATAGCAAAATTATTTGTAAGAATGCTAATAAGACTCTCACTGAAAAATCCTTGTGCGTGTCACTGTGCCTCAAATTTAATGGATATTAGAGATATTGAGCCTGAACGATTCGATAATTAAAATGACGAGCTATTTTTTTTTATTTGGGTCTATTAATAAATATCGAGAAATCCATTAAAAGTTTACAAAAGTGATCTGGTCGTTTACAGGTGAGGATGTTATTTCTATTAGTATGTGTATCAATCACTTACCATTATCTTCAAATTTCAATGTTATAATTATTATTACGCAATGCAGATGTCAAACAACACAATCACATATGTTCACTACCAATTATGGCACTGCAAGTTCTTCGAGGTCCGAGTCACATGAATGTCGTCTTATCACAAATAAGTCAGATATCGTCACCGCTGTTTTTCCTAACTATCCGGTATTACGAGTAATGTCGCTTGTTTTCGGTGCTGACGCTTGAAAAACAACGATTTTGCTCATTGACTAGCAACAATTCGAGCGCGAGTCGAATATTTCTCGCGTTTTGGTATATTGCAAGCCGATATAACACGAACTGATGCAAAGTCAGGTGTACATAATCAATGGACTTCGTAGTAACAAAAAAAAAGGTTACCCCAAAACTTTCCCTGCAAGCATACAACCCCCTTCCTCCCCTCTCCCTATCTGCTATATAAAAACCGCTTATATAAACCGCTGTACATTTTGTCTGGTATATTTTAAACAAATATTGTGAACAAGTTATTGAGAAATGTAATGAAAGAAATAAAGGTTCTACCTACTTTTTGAATAATAAACCAAAGGATAAAATGGTATTTTTCCAAAAATTATCAAGTACGGAAGTATTTACAGGCACATACGGCAGTATTTACACTTTTTTGCGTCGCATGTATTCAAGATATTCCAACCAAAATTTCACAACAGGATTTCGGTCCAACAAGGCATCTGTATACCGAATTTCAAGTCTCTAGTTAGAGACTAGTTAGTAACTCTAGTTCGAAATATTGCAGTAGCAATATTTCGAAATTAAAGTATGACTGGCGCGCCCTCTGGTGGACGGATTTCAACTACAATCTTTTCAACTTATCCTACCCTACTCTACTCATTTCGTTTAGTTCCCCCCCCCCCCCGACTTGCTTGATCGTACGGCTGAAAATGTGACTTAACATTCTAGTGTAAATCATTTGATTACATTTATTAGTGTAATCGCTTAGTAAAACAAAATAAGTACACATGTGTATTGTAAAACATGCTATATAGGCGAGGAAGTATGTACATTTATTTAGTGTAAATTATTTATTTAGTTTAATCATTTATTAGTGAAATCATTTAGTAAAACGAAGTAAGTATCCATATTTATTGTGAACCATACTAGTTAATATAGGTGAGCAAGTGAGTATATAAATTAAGTGTAAATCATTTATTTAGTGTAATCATTTATTAAAGTAAATCAAGCTACTTAATATATTAAAAATATAGGTTACCTTAGGTTGGTACTAAGTAAGTACCAACCTAATTTATGTTGGTACTAATAGGTACACCTATGCAGCGTAAATCAAGCTAGATAATATAAGTAAAATATACGATACTAGTACAAGCTAGATAATAAAAGTAATATATACATTGAAAAGGTACTAGCTTTAGCCGAGAACTCTGACATGTAATTTGTATGTATCTTTTTTATGAAAACAGGCTACTATGTAGAAAAAAACACGCATGGAAATTTCGCCTACCATTTGGGGTTATATTTAGGTTTTGCAAAGTTCAATTTGCTCAGCCGATTAACAGATTAAAAATAATAATTACTTATTAATATGTACAAAATATCACAGAAGGATTTTAATAACCATGGCCATAGCCATAAACAATTGAGTAACCAAAATATGTGCTTGTGTCTTAAAAATACTTGCACTATTCATTACTATTAGTTTTAGATTAAGTGTTGTCTGAAAGGTTTGCAACGCCTGCAGTCTTTTAAAGTCACCGTCTGGCTATTTAAGCAAGTGAAAGTGAAGTGGCAAGGTTTTTGCCTCGACTGTGTTTGCCAGCTAAAAAAGACACCGACGCAACGTCAAGCCAGTGTACTCGATTCACTTGTGTAATGTGTACCTATGCTTTGTGCAGCGGCATGCAGTAGCCAGTACAGCACTGATTTATGGGAGGAGCGAGAAAAAATATTATGTATCGAAGAATGTTTAGGAATACTGGATTATTGAAATATGCAGAAAATGGCAAATAGAGTATAAAAACCCTAGTTTAATCTTGCAAATTATTATCGCACAAAAATTAATCACATAAAAATCCATCAGCAAATACTACATATAACTTACTACCAAAATAAAGTTTTTACTAGGAAACGGATATAAAGATCACAGCAGAAAACGGCTGTATAACAAAGGAGAAAATGAAGTAGAAACCCTATTTTTTAAAATCATCCTAATTATGTAGGTACCTCTATTATTTAATCAAATCAAATCAAATCAAATCGCATTTATTGTCTTCAAAAACTTTTATATAGTTGTTTAGACATTTTATATAGCCGGTTAATGTTAAAATAACTTTAAAATGTATACCTACTAAATATTTCATTAGAGACTCACCACACAATTGAGTTATATTAGATATTTATAACTACAGCTAGTCATGAAATTATAATATTAAAATTAAATGGTCCTATAAATAGGAAATATAATTGATTATGGGAGACAATTAGAAATAATAGTAATAATATAATAATCAATAAAATGGTACAAATGTCAAGTTAAATAAAAAAAATCGAGATGGAAATCATAAATGCTGTTATTTCCTATTGTGCAGTGTTTCTATATCGTAATAATATTGTATATATAATAATATTTTGTTACAATAATATCTTATAGCCACTAAGGTAGGATCCACTGGCTCCTTACAGAGCCAGTAAATTGGATCTTAGCGGTGACGTTACCGTCAGGGTAAGGTAATCATGGATGAGATAGGATTATACATACATATGATTGTAGGTAATAATATGAAGAATTAAAATATATACATACATAAACGATTAACTAGACATATTCATGTTTATAAATATACACACACATACGAGGTGCTACCCAAAAGTTCGGGGAATTTGAATGTCGCGCGCAAACCATTGGTGGTACGACCTGCGGTCGCTAGATGTGGCTAACAGTACTCTTTGTGAATCAGTATGCCAATGGCCCTGCAGCTGAGTGGATGCATTGTTGATTTTCGTGAGGTTGTATAACATTGTGTTTTTGTGTATCGGCGATTTTCTAAATGGCAGATTTTAAAGGGCAAAGAACCTGCAATAATTTTGCTTCGAGTTTTAAAAAACTGCTGTAGAAACCGATCACATGCCTGTGGAAGCATTTAGCGAGAGCACTATGTTTAAAAGTAAAACTTTTTTGTGGTACAAACGATTTAAAGATGGACGAACGACAGTCGACGACGAAGAGCGTTCAGAAGGTTAGTCAACAAGCACAACACCAGAAAACATCGCAAAAGTGCTAGAGGCGATTATTGCAGATCTAAGACGAACAATCCATTATGACATTACCTTGTTTTAGGCTTCCTAAAACACGGTAGTGATTCCCCCACTCACCCTATTCGCTTGACCTCGCCTTGTGCGATTTTTTTCTCTTTCCCAAAATAAAATTTCAATTGAAAGGCCGTTATTTTAACACAATTGAGGAGATCCAGGATGAAACTCTGAATGTGTTTCGAACACTTACACTTGCCTACTTCCAGGGATGCATTGAATTCTGGAAAAAACGCTGGGATCGCCGTATCAATGTCCAAGGAGACTATTTTGAACGAGATGGTGGAAATTAGAAGTTATGGTGTTGGTGAGATGGTGAAAATTAGAAGTAATGAAATTAGAGCTATTTTATTTTTATGGTAAAATTCCCTGAACCTTTGGGTAGCACCTTGTATATACTTATAGATAAATATATATATATATATATATATATATATATATATATATATATATATATATATATATATATATATATATATATATATATATATATATATATATATATATATATATATATATATATATATATATATATATATATATATATATATATATATATATATATATATCAAATAATACGATATACATTTGAAAATTCGTGAATTATTTTAATATATATTTGTTAATATTGTCTCCGTTTTCTGTCGACCCATAGTCCAAAGTGACTTAGTTAGGTTTTCCTTTACTCCAAAATTAGTACTAGATCACAGCCCTGCAGAAAAAAACACTATTAATTTTGTTGTAAAGTCCAGAAGCAATTTAATAAAAATGTTTCTAGGCCAAACTTGTTCGCCTATTTGGGATAAAGTGCTGTCTGTTTGCTGTTACTCTTGTAACAGCAAACAGACTTGTATGGTGTGTTGCATATAGATAATGATTCTCATGGTCATGTTAGAAGCGTATGATTACCTTGGTGAATATATGACGAACGGCTAGCACTTTAGATTCTTTTTTACAACTTCTGCGAAGGATACTGGAAGGGCTTTTTGTGGATTACTCTAAATTGCGACTTTTGGGTCTTTGTAAGAGGATCCTAACCTAACCCACCCCTAGCTATGATTCCAAATGCTAATAAATTATGAGCCAATGCGAAGTACATCTTTTTTACCAAATCTTTGGACACGGCTTTTCTAAATTTAAATGTATGGATAAGTTGTTGCAGTGCACCTAATGCGTAATCACCTTTATCATTTTTTTATGACACGGCGAGGACCTAATTATATTTCAATGTGCTGTAAGATAATTCTGACAAGGAAATCGTCCGTTGAAACTGACAGTTTTTCGCTCAGTCGGTGAATGTATTGCTTAATAACCGCGAACGGACGCAACAAGCGTTGAATTTATAATTATAGGTAAATGGCAACGTTCTTATTCATCATTGAATACATCCGCAATATTCATAATAATTAAATGACGTAAGCTTTACGTTATTTAATTACAGGATGAAGTTAAACCTTCGAATTAAAACAATTCTTTGAAATAATTACGAGAACGAAGAGGAAATGTTTGTTTTTTTCTACGTATCCACGCGTTGATATCTTTCGAAGGTGGGATAGATTTACACGTGTTTCACTTTCCCGGTAAGGAAAGTATTGTGGACGCACTGCTTCCTTCACTATTCCTCCACGATAGCGCCCAAACGCTTCATCTGATTGAGCTGAAATTTGGAATTCAGGCAACATTTATTTATGGCATGAGTTCAAAAGATTCGGTCCACCAGGGGGCGCGCTAGGCACACTTCAATCTCGAAAAATTGGACTTAGAGATTTGAAATTCGGTACACTGTCGAACCAAAATCATGTCGCGAAATTTTTATCGAAATGTCTTGTATACGAGCGACGCATTTTTTTAAATACCGCCGTATTAAAAAATACTATCATTCATTATGAAATCGGAGATTATCATAAATATTATCATAAAGATTATCATATTTGACATTATAAATAGGATAAAATACGAAATTTACCACGTGAATTTTGTAGCACCCGAAGTTTCGGCGACAATGTCTATCTACCATATCGCCGTTGTCTATCTACCATAGACAACGGCGGCTGCAACGTAGCCGAAACGTCGGGTACTACAAAATTCAAGCAGTAAATTTCTTTTTTTATGTTATTTATAATACTATATCATTTTTGGAAAAACATTATTTTAATACCACGGAAATACTACAAAAAAGCGTACGCTATAAAGGTAATAACATTTGAATGGTGAGTATTTTTCCGTAGGTATTGCGCAATTCCTTTTTCGTTTCGGAGGGATAAGTTTTTATTCTCCGATGTTCTTATTCTTCCGTGAGTTTCTATCCCAACTTATCTAAAGTGTTTTAACTTTGAAGACGATTGTGCTTTAAAAGATATCTAAGTTTCGGATGAAAATATCCTTCTTTTTCCAATATTCTTCTTCTGTGGGTTCCTATTCCGCCTTATCTAGGATGCTATAACTTCGAAGAAAATATAGCAAGTAGTCAGAATGAATAGTTACGGACGAAAATATTCTTTTTCTTCCGTGGGTTCCTATCCCGCCTTATCTTGGGTTTTGGGGGTGATATTGGTGGAAGGTTTGGAAGGGGGGGTTGGTTTTAGGGGGTGTTACGGGGAAAATAGCGGCGTTTCGGGGGGGGGGGTGGTAAGAGAGAAAGGGGTAGGAGAGGAGATAGAGTGTTAAAAGGGTGGAGTTGGGTGGAGAGAGCGGGGGGTAGAAAGGTGACGAGGGGTTGGAGGGGGCGGTTTAGGTTGATGAGGAAAGGGAAAAGAATGGGGGAGGGGGGTATAAGGGGAGGATGGAGGGTTGTAGAAGGTGGAGGGTTTTTTGGGAAGCAGTAGGGTGCGAGGATTTAGGGGGGTGTTTAGGGGGTTTAGCGAGCGAGGTTGGGTTGTCTGCTTGGCGGAAAAGTCTTGGGGTGACATAACCTTTTTTTTATTAATATAGGGCAATTCAGTAATCGTGCAAAAACACGATTTTAATATTTTAGTAAATTTTCTGTTTTTGAGATCCAATGAAACCATAAAGGGTTTTTTTAATAAATCAGTTGTGTCACCCCAAGATTCTCCCGGCAATAGCCAAGAACTTATAGGAGGATTTTGATACCGGGAAGGAGGTCGACTTAATTGAAAGTCGGCGAAGAGCGCGGATAATGAGACGGCATCGCATTGAACAAGTTTGATTTAAACGTTTACGCTAATATACTAACCGGTGAAAATTCAATATGATATTGTAACAACTATTTTAAATTCTATAATAACTGAAGTACTATACCGGTTTAATTTAGGGTTGGGGTGAGATATTGCTCGTCAATAAGCCTGCCTATTGTACACACGATTTTACTGCAGATAATGAAGTAATTTTCGTTCATTCGTTTTCGATTTATATAGGGGGAAGCGATTGCAGCGGCCCCTATCGACTGCCAGCCAGTAGCTTATGTATTGCGGCAGCGAGGCGCGTCAGCAATCTCGCGAGCGGAAGATTTAGACTTCAGCGGTTTTTAAAAACTTGGTGTGTCGCATGAACGCATTCGTCACATACAAACTTATTTAAATATTATTAGTGCAGATTGTAAATACTCGTAAGATACTCCAACGAAAATTTCACAATATGATTTCAGTCCAACAAAGTATACATATGTGCAAATTTCAAGTCTCTACGCACAATATTTCGTGGATGATATATGACTAGTGCTCCCTCTGGTGGACCGTTTCAACCACAATCTTTTAACCTTGCCATGACTTAATGATATATACCAAATTTCAGCTTAATCGGATTAAGCGTAATCGGCCTAGTGATGTTAAGCCAGTATGACCCATGCGGTCAGCCGAACTCACAGGTTAACACCCATCCGGCAGCCTCCAAGCAGAAGTGCAAGCCCAGGTAGGATTCCGTGCCTGCGGGCCAGTTCCCCTGGGAATCGTAGTTCGGGCGCTCCTGGACAGTTTGCGCACCCTTTGGCGTCAGCTAAAGGCTGCGCATTCCAACAGATAGTCGTGGGAGTCTGGAATCGGCTTTGTTTCGTATAAAGTGGGGGCGGTTGTTTACCTTGTGGTAGCCGCTCTTGAAACGACCATTCGGCTACCCGATACCGAGTGAGCAGCAGGGCAAACAACGCCGTGGTTCTGATATATTCGGTAGATACCGAATCACCGCTACACTAGGGAGAGGACAGCGCAAGCAACCTCGAACACGTAACCAGTCAGGAGGCCGGAGAAATCTGGCTGTAACTGAAATGCTGAAAATAAGGGCGCGAGTGGCGGCCCGAAATTTACTGTCGCGTAAATTTATTTTCTGATTTTTCTTCACATTATTAAATACATAATGCTATAGAAGATTTAACCTAATTTTATGAAACGTGCGCTGATATCAAATAGTAAGGTAACCGATATAAGGTAAGATAATTAAAAAAAACAATATTGCAGAGAAAATTCTTTAAAATCTAAAAGTAAAATAAGATACAAATCAAGAACGCAGAAAAACGAAGAATTATCCAAATTACAAAATTAAAATTCAGGCTTGCTACAATGTCTAAAATAAAATACCTCCATAATTATTACCTAATTAATTATATTGTGCATTTCATATCACAGTGATTTTAAATTAAGTACAACTAAGAAATAAACGATTGAAATTTAGTCTATATCTAGTTTTTTGAAGCTTCCTTCCACTCCAAATATGCTTCCAAAGTCCTTAGGCTTTCCTGGTCTGAGAGCCTCGTCGACTCTCAGGTTTTCCTCGTCCATAAGCACCTCGCGGTTTTCGAGCAGCTGTTTCTTCAAGTTTTCTGGAAATAAAATATGTTTATATTGTTATGTAATTTCTTGAAACTCACACGAAGTGTCAATTACAAATTAAGTCATTTAATATCAGAATAGACATCTCCTAGTTTGAAGAAAATATTTCATAAGATTTGATGGATTTCTTATTTACCGTGGAATTATAAGTGCGCACAAAATTTTAAGGGGTTATTTTACGCATTAAGGCGAGATGATACCCGGGAACGACCATATCTGAGGAATTTTAGTTTTATTAGTTTTTTTGAAAAATATAAGCATTAATTTAAAAAAGTTTCTAAGTGAATCCCTCCTCCCACCTTAAGCTTTGCGGTAGAGTATGGAATTTTTTGATACATAAAATTGTTAAAGGGCGATGTTATTAATATGATCGTCAAGTTTTGTGAAGAGTTGTTCAATAGATTTAGTATACATTGATGGGACATGAGTGTCCCTGTGGTCCATAAAAATGCAAAGTTACAACTTTTTCTAAACCTTGATTATTTTATTATTTTACTTAGAAATTAGTTTTATTATTTAACTCAGTAATAAGTTATTGGACACATATATCCCATGGTCCTTGAAGGGTTAAAAACCTTTATCTTTTTCGGATTTGTTTTCCTTTAACTTTGGATTTACTTCTTTTGTTTACATGTAGGCACATTGTTATTTAATCAATAGATATTGTAGTCATCCTATTTTTGAGACCTATTTTTGAATTTTTATTTCTTTTTAACCAACTCTGTGATGACGTTGTAAATTTAATATATATATACTGTAATTACCTATTATGTGATATTATTGTTTTTTTGTCATTATGTGTATTTAAGTGGAAATACATATTTTTATTGAAAATATGGTACACTTTATAGCTAACCAATGCACATGATGTAGAACCCATCGATTTTGTACGACCTACTTACAGTTCTTAATAAAATGTGTTATATAATCAATAACCACTGGTTATAAATAAGATAAAAAACGAATTTACCGCGTGAATTTTGTAGCACCCGACGTATTGGCGACGTTGCAGCCGCCGTTGTCCAGGGTAGACCACTGGTTATTTTCATTTAAAGCTGTCTCATTAAATATGTACTAATATTAAAAATTGTAGTAGATATTTTGCTGTATTAGCTTTCTCTTTTACTTGCTTGTTTGGGTGATTTGCAATTTTTGACTATATGTAAACTAGTGCACATATAAAACACATGAAAATGTATATAGGTACATACTTTCGTCAGATTTTTTTTCATCTATCGTTTGCGCTATTGCTTGCGGACTCTTGTTTACGCGTAATTGATAATTACGATCGCAAACCGCTTCCTTGTAGTACGTTTGTCAACAGGAATAACATCCATTTTAGGCAATTTTCCATATAAATGAGGCTCTTTGAAATGTAAATATTTAATAACTAGTTTGAGCAGAACTAGTCTTACCTTTAATCTTTTCAAACGAGTGGTACTCTCCGTCGGCTTCCTTGGGGAAAGACTTCTTGGGTACGTGCGCATATATGGAGTCCACCGGCTTCGGGTGCAAGAACAACATGTTCATCAGCTCTTTCTTTATGAAAGGCTTCAACATTGCCATCAGTTTATCCATGAAGTGTGGGCAATTCATGAAATGGACACTTTTCAGTCTCGTGGGCATTGCATCCTGAAATTTAGAATTATAGATAATAATTTAAGGTAACGGCCAACACATCAATTTTACGAAGTTTACAATTCTTCCGATTTTAGAATAAAAGGAAGAAAGATAGAAAGAATACAAAACTGTATACGTTATAATATGACAGTTGATAAATGGTAATGGAATATTGTGTAATGAATTTACTATATTAATTTCTAGATAATAGGTCTGATTATAACTGTTATTTTTGTTTGGGGATTTTTTCATCTAACATTCGAATGATGGAAATAAATAAATTAAAAATAAAATAAAAATAAACCAATAGTACTCAAACAAATTTAATATAATAAAGTGAGAGGAAATATAAAATAAAATACTAATAAAAGAAATAAAAATAAAACAATAATCACATGGAAAATTATTTAAATAATTGGGGTAAAATAGTCAATTTTAAATAATCAAATTAATAACAAAAATAATTTTGCCTCGACAAATTATTATGTACCTGTCTTAAATTCATGTTTGTTTGGTAATAAATCAAAGATAAAATCCACAGTATTTTATAAGATAAATCAAGAAATATATAAAATGTATATATACAACTATAAATCTGCAGTATTGGCCCCTAGGGAGGTCAACCCCCTCCCCCCTTTTCGTGCCTTTTTAGAGGTCCGTCAAGTGCCCTGTCCTTCACAAATCCAGTCTGCTCTTTCGGAGTTTATTAAATGTAAATATTGAACCCTATTATGAGTATCTATGCAGTCTTTCATTTAAACAGGATGTTGATCTCTGCTGTAAAACTCTCGCTGGGAACAACCAACGACTGCTTTAAATGCGGTTACCACTGCCTTTTTGTTAAGCGTTATATAAATTCCGTAAAAAAGAAGAAGTGTGAGGATATAATATAAAATCAAACAACATGCTGGTTCACTTATTCAAAATTAGCGATGTTCAAAAAGGTATTAATTTAAAAGATTACAGGTTTAACAGGTAATAATTTAAAACGTTAATCAAACGGAAATTAATTAATTCAACACTCTTTACTGACCTTCGCTATGGTCTGGTCCTATTTTGAATTTGAAAAACTAGGAAAATTACTAGGATTCGTAAAAAACATGTATAGTTCGTAATTTTGTGGATTGCTTAATTCCTGCAATATATAATAAGCCAAAACGGTTTTTTTTTATTCATTTTTAACCAATGAGTCATCGGGTGTAGTGCTATACGAGTATATAATCTCACCTGTAAGTACATGAGAACCTGCTTGATCATCATTATTTCCAGCCTCGCCAAGTGTCCCAGGACTACGCGGTCCATGTCAATCACTAGGATGAAACCATTCCAGGTCCCTTCTTGCCACTGCATCAGGTCAAAGGCCAGGCAGAACACCTTGACTGCAGTAGGAAAGAGGAAGTTCTTGGGTTCATAGTCTAGGAGCCGACAATAAATGGTCCTGTTGCCTGTGGCTTCGTCGATGGGCAGAAAAGCGAAAAGGCTGAAAGAAAAAAAATGGTGAGGTACTAGTACACGGCCCGGTGGCCTAGTGGTTAGGTCGCCTGGTCCCGGGTTCGATTCCCGGCTGGGTCACCATTTTCCGTTGGGATCAAATTAACGGAATTGCATTTTCAATTCTGTCGATCGAATGCAATAACAAGACACACGCTTACAGACATGTTACACGCACACATGCATATAACACGTCACAGTAGGTTTGGTTGTAAGAATGAATGAATGAAAATCTCTTTATTGCACAATAAAATAAGGTACAATGGCGGACTTATTGCTACACTACAGCAATATCTTCCAGTCAACCAACATGCTGGTGTGAAAAGAAGAGTAGGCAACAAATTATAGCCTAAAATTAAATTTGAAATTATAGCATATAATATATATTGTGTGTGTATGTAAGAGATTGTCATATGACAATAAACCCGCCCATTGTGACATTTTCAAAATAAAGAGTATAAACAAACAAACAAACAAACGAACAAACTAGTTGACTCGCGCGCCGTGGATTCCATGCCTCAAGAAATGTGTTTTCGCTAGGAAACATTCTCACATATCTGACTAGGAAAGAACCTTATACAGTCCGATTATATTAATATTTTAAATAACCACATTCCATGCGCATTGTCTCTCTTTTATAGAACAGATATTGTTTAAGTTTTAGAAATTTAATTTGCTGTTAAAAATGTTATACATTTTTGTTGCACATAATATATATATTTTTAATATATTCTTTTTTAATCCATTTCTATAGACGAGTAGATTTTTATTAAAATTCTCTTAAAGTTTTGGTTTTTTTTTTCAAAAATATTTTTAATTAACGTGAAATATAAAACAGGATAAGATAAATTTACTGATACACGAGTTACTTAGTCATAATTAAAAAGTTAGGTTACTAGATTAGGTCAATTTTAACTACAGTTGACTATTTTATTAGGTGTAGGTATATTCGAAAACTTCATCAAAGGAATAAAAACTTTCTAATGGAAAAACATTGGCGGATGATCTTTAATAATTCTAATGTTTCAGAACTGTGTTGTGTCTCCACATATATGAATTGTGTCTCCAAATATATGAATGTTGTATATTTTATTTTAAAATGTGAAATTTAGTATTTCTAAGTCTCTAAATAGTTCGCCAAAAGTTTTCATATTAAAATAACAATATTGACACCGAATAGTAATAAAAGACAATTACAATTATAGAAAGACTCTCGCACCTCACTATTTCTTAGTATTCGATATTTATGTGATATTTCGGCGATTATTATACCCTAGGTAGTCACATCGGCACTTTATTTTTCTACCGATTTATTAAATAAAATCCAATTTATGATTTTTAGTATTTACACCCTTTTGTATTTCTAGTATTTTTTAACTTTAACATTTTTTACTCTGAATGTAACAGACTTTATGGGGTTATATAACTAAAGTAAGTAGCATCAATTATATATCGTAATAGACTGCTCAACCCAGTATTACGATTTGGCATTAGGATTTTAATACGAGACGCAAGGTGTATGTATTATAATATATGGCACTCATGGCTAGAAGAAACATTCATTAATCTTGTCTTATGATCAATATGGCGGCGTTCGTGGTATAGCAATATGGCGGCTCACTATAGATGGCGCTCTAAAAACGCCTATTCGGTATCCTATCTCTAAATACAATAATAATATAATAGCAAACGTTTTTTTTAATCATAGCTTTTATTATTTTAATATTATTATTATTTTTTATTTATTTATTTATCCGCAACATACATAATTTTATTTAAACTATTAATAATAATTGATTAAAACTAATAGTGGAGTAGGAATGAGTAGAGTGTTTAACTTATCAGTATTTTTTTACTGATTAGTTACCTTTTGGTACAGGCCATGTGGATTAGTCTTACTAGGCCTAGGCCTGTGTCAATACAGTAGTATTTATTTACTATTAATGTATACATATTTACTAATAACCTTCGAATAGGATATCAATTTCTAATTTGGTATAAAAAAATCAATTCGTAATAATTACGCACTTTGAAGTTCAAATAGACTAACAGGTGGCATTGTATCTCTCCGTATTACGTCTGTGATGTAATGACACTAATAATTGAATGATAGTATTGTTATTATTTGTTAAATTATTGATGTATTATAATACATCACTTCTTTATCAAAAAAAACATTTATTATCAAGGTTTTTATAGAGGGCCAAAAAAAGGCTATTAGTTTCGCCGTTCAATGCTATCAGCGCCACCTTAATGTCGCCGGCGCAGAAGGGTTTCCAAAACGTACTATGACTTGAACAACCAGATGCTATTGATGAAAAATATAATATAGCTCCTTCATTCACTAAGTTGTTATACAGTGATAAGGTATAAAAAGTATAAGAAATAAAATATAAAAGTATAAGAATATAAGTAAAAGTATAGGTACATAAAAGTATAAGAATATAAAAGTATAAGAATATATAAAAAAGTATAAGGAATAAAAACCTACACTGATTCCAAAGTATGCTGAACCTTCTTTTCCAAGCAATCGCGGTTCTTGAAAATTGCATCTACGTGTGTCCTCATGGAATAATTGAGATCAATCACAGATTTCGTGAACTCTGTTTTGTATAGGCAGCTGTGGAAGAATAAGATTGCTTGTAATTCTGAAAACAAAGAAAAACGATGATTAGTTAGTTTGTTTGTTTGTTTGTTTGTACTCTTTAATTTGATGTACACAATGGGCTGGTTTATTATCATACGACCAACCCTACTATGAAGTGTTTATATACGTGTGTATGTGTGTGTAACATATGTGTAAGTGAGTGCTTGTTATTGCATCCGATTGATAGAATTGAAATGCAATTCCGTTAATTTTATCTCAACGGAAAATGGTGAACCAGTCGGGAATCGAACCTTACAATGTAAGATCAGGCGACCTAACCACTATGCCACCGTTGCTTGATAAATTGCATTAGTTGCTTCCCTGCGTATCAAATCTGCGTTCCTGCGTATCAAATCTACACACACTCACTGGAAAAAGAAATGGTTACGAAACATAATGTGGCTCCAAAATTGCGGGCGCTTTTGTACTGTAGTTAGTATTTACCAAATTTGGTGTTTATAATTTGGTAATGAAATTTTTTAGATACTGAACATTTTTGTCGTGAATTTTCTACCAACGTGAATAACCCCAAATATCTCGCCAAGTTTTTTGGTTTCATTACTTGAACATTACAAACGGAGTAGCGCCAGACACTTCCTGCAGGCCGCTCTTCGTTAGCATGTCTATGTTGACTGTGCCCTCTCTGTATATACTGGAATGTTGTGAATTCATTAAAAATAATTCCGATATCTACTCCTCACGAAGAGATGTACATTCAAGGGCTACGAGGAATAGAAACCTCATAAATTGTCCCTCAGTGAGGACAGAAATAAGTAAAAAGGGACCTGAGTTTTGTTGTGTTAAATATTTTAACGCTATTCCAAAAAACATCAAATCAATGCAACAACCAGGATTCAAATATACATTAAAGCACTGGCTCAAAAATAAATGCTATTAAGAGGCCGTACACGAATTTTTTCTCATTTCGTGAATTTACAGAATTTTGCAGAATTATTATAGAATTTTGATTAATTGACCTTAAACCGGCGACTGTTTGTGAATTTTTGCTGTAACAGGTTTAGAATATGATATTTACGAATCGTTTTGACATCTAAGACGTATAAAAAAATTACAATGTATTATTTTAAAAGTCCTCTATATAATAAGTGAATCACTTTTTACTACTTTCAAATAAAATTGTTGATAAAAAAAATATTTAACTTTGTCAATTTTTTTAGAAAATGGGCGAAGAAATGCTTTTGATTTTGGCCTTTTAGAACTCTCGTTCATAACATAAAAACAACAGAAATAAACTTTAGTTCAATATCAATCCATTTCCTCAAAAAAAAAATCAAAACATTAATCAAAATTGGCAATAAAGTCTTTTAAAACAATGTAATTCTCGCGTTATGATATTCGCCTATGATACGATTCACGCCTCAAGTCAGCTAGTCCCCGCCGAGCGCTTCCAAAGGGTGGACGTATCTCTTTGGCTCCGAAAATCCTACCTACCTATAGTTATATTATACCATTGATTATAGAGGTATCACGGCCCACATCGATTTCGTACACGGCCTCTTAAAGCTCGAATGACTTTTTAAACGATAATGACAAATAAATAATATAACATATTTTTATTGTAATTCTCCAACATTTAAAACTTTAAACATGTATATTTAATTCTAGCTCTAAATCTGACAAACCGAAGATAGCCTAATAATTCCAGATTGACATTTTAATTTAAAAACAAACTGACATTTGATGTATATGTAGTAATAGAAATTTACTAAATTTGTAGATAATAGTTCTAATTATTATTTTGTTAATACCTATGTCTAAAACGTAATATTTTCGGATTTGTTTTTCCTTCAACTGCAAGGTGAACATATTTAATTATAGAAAAATACATATTGTACGCCTGATTGGTAAACTGTATAGCACATGTAATAGTACCTATCCATTTTGTACGACCTACTGACAGTTCACAATAAAGAATTATTATTATTATTTATTATTATTATTGGCATCCACAACTAGGGCGTGTTTTACGGATTGGCCTCCGCTTATGGACAGAGTAGCTCTTAGAATATGTTATTTGCATGAAGTAAAGTAAAGTAAGTATTTATTTTGAAAATAAATACTTACTATACTTTACTTCATGCATAATGTTAATGTTATGTACATTATGTACGTAATAAGTATTTTTTTGTCTGTTTTATCTATTGGCACCTAAATTTTTACACTTCCACGACGGTTGGCTGTAAGAGATTGTATTACAGGCAATAAGTCCGCCTGTTGTATTTTTTTTCTTAAAATGTGCAATTAAGAATTTCTATCTAACTATCTAACATTATAAAACATCAAGTGTAAAAGAATTCACTATCCTATTTGTCGATAAAATCATTTCATTTATTACTGAGTCATGACATAATTTAATAATAATTAAGCAGTCAACAAAATAGAAATATTTAAAATGATACAATTTAGAATAATCAAAGTCAAATAATATTATTATGCAATGTCTCATAAAATAACAATACAAATTGAAAATAATAAAAATCTGATTTAATAATAGACATTCTACAAATCAATTCAAAATATCGAACCATAATTAACTATTTAAATACACTATTTCACTACTTGATAATATCGCCCGTGGTTAAATGTATGAACTCTTCAAAGGTATAAAATGTTTTTCTATAAGGTTTTTTTTAATGTTTTAAAAAATATATAGGTATATTCGTTCATTTGCAATGTAATTAAGATATGAAGGTAACATATTTTTAAAAAGCAACAGAGTATTCAGTGCCTTGTCTCGCTACTTTTAATTTGACACTAGGCAATAGGAGGCACTTAGCCTACTTAAACTTGAAAGCAATCTATCATGATTATCCAATGAGATTCCGCAATAAGCACCGTACCGTTTGTTACTCTCTCAAAAAGTCCGAAAGCTCGACATGATTGGACCCAAGATATACTGTCGATTATATAAAGTCAGCACCAGTGAGGTTATATTTAGAAGGCATTTACAAACTATTCCTATTAACAATGATGTTTTTTATAGCATTTATTTTTTTCTTAAGAGTTATTACCAGGCAACAGCTACTTCTTTTTATGGTAATAATGATATTCTTACAACTAATCTGCTACAAGTTATACATGAATAGGCAGCCGAAGACGCAACGTACGATTTATCTATGAAAGACTATCAGCGAGTAATCTATTGAAGAAGTTCCGTAAAACTGCTCTAATAAACTTGTTTTATCAATACACATGTTTAACAATACACACAGTAAGCCAGAATACCTCCAGTATGGTGTCCCTCAAAAGGCACTGTTCTCGGGCCCATTTTATTTCTTATTTACATCAACAAACTCTCCAATCTAGTCGGCAAAACAATTTCCTTCGCCGATGATACGGTCGTTATTTTTGAGGGCTATAACTGGAATGAAACATTCTCCGTAGCCAATGAGGGTATTAATGAAGTACATGAATGGTTAGACAATTCTCTACTTAGCCTGAACATACATAAAACTAAGTACCTTACGTTCAGCAACAATAGTAAAGGCCAACCACATTTAAACCATAGACTGACCATTCATGACTGCGACAGAAATACTCAGCATTGCAACTGCACTACTCTAGAAAGAGCACAACAGGTACAATACCTGGGTATAACGATCGACAATAAGATGCGTTGGCAGCCACATATTGATAAGCTGGCGATGAAGGTGCGCAAACTCGCATGTATATTCAGGGAAATAAGAGATATTGTGGACCCGAGAACACTGAAAAACACCTACTATGCATTGTGTCAGTCAATACTATGCTATGGTATTATAGGATGGGGCGGTTGTACAAGGTCCACTCTACACCCTCTAGAAGTAGCGCAAAAATGTATTTTAAAAATAATCGCACGTAAACCGTATCGATTTCCGTCAGACACTCTTTACATCCAGTCCGAGGTTTTGGATGTAAGACAGCTTTATGTTCGCATGGCCCTAATATATACTAAAAATAAAATGACACCTTATAATCAACGAGTTGGAAAGACGAGAGCAACAAGAACTGGTGATATGATGGTGCCAAGATCTTACACAACATTTGGCCAGCGCCATTTCACGTTCATTGGCCCTAGAATGTATAACAATCTTCCCGACGCAATTAAAAGTAGTGAGAACACATCCACTTTTAAAAAATCTCTAACTGATTGGTTGTTGGAGGTGGGTAGGGACGGTATAGGGAATATGTTAACTGTTGTATTTTGAATGATAGTATTTAGTACTTAGTATTTAGTTTTTCCATGATAATTTTAAATGACTATTATAGGTATGTGAGCGTCATATCAATATGTAATTGATTTATATATGTATATTATTTTAGTTTTTATTTTTATTTATTTTGGTTTTATTATTATTTTCGCATAAATATATGTATGTGTATGTGTGCATATATGGATATATATTTTATCTATAGATGTATATAAGTATCTATCCATATTTGTATATGCGTAAATATTTGTAGTTTTATATTTAATTTTGTCGATTTAAAAATAAGTACTAACTATAGTTTAAGTTGACAGTGCACACTTAATATCGTCATTAAAAGTCTGCCTTAGAACAGGCCTAGGCCTAGTTAGGCGACTGGGTCAATCATTAAAAATAATGTCGCATCAATTTCTTTCTAACATCTTAATCAAATATGACATTAATTTTTTACTAGATGTGTTACTACTACTAAATAAAATAAATAAAAAAATAAATGTCAATATATAGGTAAAAGAGAGTCAAAGAATTTGAAGAAAGTATACTCTAAATAAAGGAGAGTGCCCATTCTAGTATGAACATATGTACACTTTTCAAAAATGTTGTACCTCCATCCAATGACGTTGCATTTATTCAATGACATCAGAGTCTTTGTAGAAAATTACATCAAAAACGGTCTCCGCATTTCAGAAATATTAACAAAATAAAATTATAATATTTTGAGGTTACATTCATTTGAAGAAATGATAATATATGCAACCTAATATATATTTTAAAAGTTATCTTAGAGGTTTTTACGGCTTTGACGAGTTTAGTAGTTATAGGTCTATAGTGTACCTAAATTAAGTGTTTCAAAGCTGTGCGATTACGTAAAAGCAGTCAATTTCAATGTTTTAAACAAAACAGTCAAGTATTTGTATCATTGTCAAAATGTATTATCAATCTTTATATCGAAAAAAACATAATCGGTTGGTGGGCCGATAAATAAAAACGTAATTTTATTTTTAATAAAAAACGTAAGTCTAGCCTAAAAAGAGATATTTCAATTCGTTTGACCTTCAAAACCTTTTAACAATACGTACTGTTATTACAATAGAAAATACTGTAGTAGTAATTGTACTGTAAATACTTTAGTCGTAGATTAACCGACAATAATATTATCCGAAACGGCTTCCCCCTCACTCTTAGTTCGGTTAACCGGGGTTGTACTATCGGTCTAAAATTATATTCTTCATGAATTTGCCGTTCATTATTATTTCTAGAATATGTGTATTCACTTAACTCAAATTATTTAAACTATGAACAAATTTATTTATTTATTTATTTATAACGTACAAGAACAAAAAAATACAAGGACATGCATACTGTTGTACATGAGGAATAATTAAGAACAAACATTATTATAGCGAAAAACATAGCTCTATGCATATAAATATGCTAGCATATCCGAATGAGGCGAAATCGCACAACCAACTAGACCTAGAAGGTCTGTCTCTGGCTGTGCTGTGTTATACCAACTGTATTTTTGTAACTCGCGAACTGACGAAGGTGATCAATTTTAAATATTTCTAAATCTAACAAATGTGTTGTTTACACAAATTAAAGTAAAATTTAAAGTAGAAAAAATAAATATATATGTATGCAATTAAGGGCTAAAAGTAAAGTAAACTTTACATTATATACAATAAATTTAAGTGGAAAATAAGTAATAATATATACAAATATATGAATAAACACCACATTCTAGTATATATGTTTAAGAAGATATGTAATATTGCACAATTTTACAAATACATATTTTTTTAAATATTCACCCTACAGTATTAATAAGGTCTTTAGTTTTTGAACGCCCAATATCTAGAAGCCAGTTTTTTACTTTACCTTTAAAAGTTACATAATTTTTCACGTTTTTCGTGGTTTCACATAGTGAGTTATAAACTTTCGGGGCGATAAAAAAACATTGTCTTCGGGCAAATGTGCTTTTAACCTTTGGAATTGTGAAAAATTCCTTACCAGCATTTCTCGTTAAGTACAATTGTTGACTTCTTGCTCTGTACTCTTTAGTTTTGTGAAAGCTTACAAGGCACTGCTTAATAAATAGCTGGCAGATATCCAAAACCTTAAACTCCGCAAAGAGCTGGTTTGAACTGTACCGAGGAGGCTTTTTGTTTATGACTCTTATTAGTAACTTTGTGCTTTTAATAGTCGGTCCATTGTTGTTTTTGTACATGAGCCCGACGCTATAATTCCATGCACCCATATACTTTGACCAAGAGCCATATACACTAATCGCAGTGTTTCTTTACTCAGTACATTCCTAAGTTCGCGGAACACGTACAGTAATTTCGTCGTTCGCGCCGTAAGCGATTTTATTTGGAATTCCCAATTTAGTTTGGAATCTATTTCTATGCCTAAATATCTATTTTTTTTTTCAATGCTTATATGCTCACATTTGCAACTATTCTGGGTTGAAGATACACTGCAGTTAAATTGGTGAATTTTTAAGGGTAATACGTTGGAGGTTAGGTTGGGTCTGAGTGAAAATGCTAGGTACTTCGTCTTCGAGATATTGAGTGTCAATATATGTCGATCAAGCCATGTTTTAATGCTGTTCAGGGTGCATTGCGCGTCTGTAAACGCTTCATCCCAAGTATCTGCCTCAATTATGACAGCGGTGTCATCTGCAAATGAGATTATGGCTCCTTTACCTTTAAGTGTCATATCACATAAATCGTTGACATACATCAGAAAGAGTAAAGGACCCAATACGCTGCCCTGCGGCACCCCATATAAAACATTATGTTTATTGCTTTCCTGATCCCCTATCGCAGTGATCTGTGACCTGTTTGTAAGAAAACTTTCGAGCCACTCATTAGCTTTACCAGAAATACCAAAAAGGTGAAGCTTTCTTATTAGGATTGTGTGAGAGACTGTATCAAAGGCTTTAGACAGGTCGAGGAAAATACCAAGTACTTTTTTCTTTTCGTCAAGTTTTTTGGCAATAAGTTCTGTAACCGAACTTATGGCCTCGTTTGCTCCCCGACCTTGTCTAAAGCCATATTGATTGTTTGATAGTAAGTTCGCAGATTCCAGGTGGTGCATAAGCCTAGATTTGGCCACTTTCTCGATCACTTTTGATACTACACTCAACAGGGAGATCGGGCGATAATTACTAATGTCTTCCTCGTCCCCAGATTTAAATATTGGGGTAACTCTGGCATATTTTAAACACTCCGGGAAAATTCCGCTTTCGAAGCTCCTGTTTATGATGTGCGTAAGAGGGCCAGAAATAAAGCTAGGCACCGTTTTAAGCATGGCCACTTGAATTCCATCTTGACCCGGGGCCGAATCGTCCTTGAGGTCACTTAATATTTGACAGACTTCTTTGATATCGACTGGAGTGAATTCAAAATTAAATGAAGTTTGGCTATTGGCTCGTACATTAAAATTATCAGCTAGAGCGGACTCAGTTGTTTTAAGGTTTGAAAATATATTTACGGCCAGGTTTTGTCCAATGTTACTAAAAAAGTCGTTTGTGTAATTGAGAATTTCTGCAGGATGTTCCTCTACGTGTTTTATATCCCCTTTAATATTGATAGATGTTATTTTGTGACGCTGAGTTTTACCATATGCAATTTCTTTTATAATACTCCAAGTTTTTTTTTGATCGCCATTTACTTCTTTAATAACTTCTTTATAGTAATTTGTTTTCGTTTTCTCGATTATTTTTTTGCATATATTACGAAATTACAAAAAAAAATATTTGGTCAAGGGTATTTTAGAGATTTCGCACTCAATTTTTTAATTTTTTAAATTCGTCTTATATGCACTTTTTTACTGTTTGTCGAGGTCAGCGCCAGCCTTGGACTGACCTCCGCATGACGCTCATTACACGAGCTAAATGTTACAACACTACATGAGGATTTACCTCATAACCTCATTTTCTGACACGATAAAGAAGCACATAACATGATTATGGGTTATCTACCATCTAGGATGTCATATTTCTTATATTTTAATTGCAGGTGATAATGAAACGACATGACATAAACACGCAAGGTTGATGGGATTTAGAAGGTACTTTGTGAGATGTAATCATTTGTCATTGCGGCACCATAACGCGCCATAAAATATGTCGTAACATATTTTTGTGTTTTTGCTAAGACCTAGGGACGGTAAAGAGGCTTTTTCCGAGAGGGTGATATTATCATCCTTACAGATGAAATTAGGAGAGGAAGAAGAAAGAAAGGGAAAAATTGGTTACTTCTTAGAAAAGTAGAATTTTTTGAGGTGAGTCTTGAATGGTTGTAAAGAAGACGAGTTTCGTATATGGGTGATCGTTCCAGAGTTTTGTACCATGGACACGGAAAGAGTTGGAGTAGAAATCAGTATTATGACAACGAATTTTAGTAAATTATCAGGCTGAACGAAATGCGATACTATGGGTACTTATTGGTACGAAGTACGAGACCGTGGGAACTTAATGGTTCGAAAAGCTCGTGGAGATAGAATGGTGTTGATTGGGAGTGTATTAGATAAAGGAAAGCGAGTATGTATATGAATATTTCTCCTTTGGCGTATCGTTCAGCGGACTCTTAACCCTTCGAGTAGCGGCATAATTTCATGGCAGACTGAGGCAATTTATTGGAATTTCTTGCAATATCGCCGCGCTCGACAAAAAGTACTATAACTATGTAACTACTATAGAAAACGTAAAAAGAATAACTGTGCAACAATCACATTGAAATTTCGTATATATAATATTAAAATCTCATTTTATAAAACAATTAGATAATTATGAATAAATATGAGACAGTCGAAAAAGTGAAAAAAACTCGGCATTTCTAACTTGTACTTGTCTTACAGAAAAATATGGAACCCTATTTAGAAATTGTAAATACTATCATGATATTTATTAGATTCCCTATCAAAAGTAATATTTTGTTTTGCTTATTTACATACAAAAATATTTAGATATTAGCTCATAAAAACCAATTAAAAATTTGATGATTTCTCGAAAAAAAAATATGATGTTTGACAATGGATTTTTACCAGAAATATCCGCGAAATGGCGCGCGAAAATATTCTAGCGGACCTCTCTGTATCTATGGTAATAATGAGATATTAGCTATGGATTTTAGGATACGTTCGGGTGTTCTGATGTCCAACCAAATTTGGTCGTTACGTAACCGAAGGGTTAAAAGTAACGTTGAGTATATATGTTACCACCGTCTTGTAAATTTTGTGAATAATTTTGTGAAACCTCGCAAGGACATATATATATTTGACATCCGTTACAGAGCTCTCGTTGTGTTCTTTTTCATTAGTATTTCTGCACTTAATTACACGATTTCCTTGAAAGTATCAATTAAGTATGTCTTACCAAGCTGCTAACTTTCCTAGAAGTGGCTGGTAACTCATTATCTGCTATTACCTATACAGTAGTGTGCGAATTAATGTAAACACTGTGTGTGTATGCGTGTGTGTGGGTCTGTGTGTGTGTGTGTGTGTAATTTGAACACATGTTTAAAAGTATCGAATGGCCATTAAAAGTTATAGGTGAAAATAAGCATATTATTTTGATAAGAAATATATTCACAAGTAGCTTTAATGAATTATTGTAGGTTTTGGGCATGTAATACTTGAGATTCTGAAAGTTTTCAATCATTTATGGGGCTGATCATCATACAGTCTTATTGAACAAATTATATGATTCATTAACATTAGATATACTTCCCATATATGTATTTCCAGTTGTTCGTATTAATCAAAAAGTCTTTGGTTTTCCGGGCGAAAAACT
This sequence comes from Micropterix aruncella, assembly GCA_944548615.1. NCBI lineage: Eukaryota > Metazoa > Arthropoda > Insecta > Lepidoptera > Micropterigidae > Micropterix > Micropterix aruncella. The sequence goes on along the minus strand of OX155969.1, from coordinate 17,737,142 downwards.
CTAATCTTTTCATTGTAATAATCACTCGTTCGCTTTAATATATTTCCAACGATAATACATCGAAATTAGTGATCTGAGAGGTTATTTTACAGGTTTAGTTTTAAGTTACCGGCACCCTTGAAGGGGGTGAATCAGTACGAGCAATTAGGCAACTTTTGTTTTAAATTTTTTGAATAAAACAATTAAAATAAAACAAAAACCATTCTTTTTATTTACCCTGTATATTGTGTCAATACGAAAAAAAAAAAATTATCCAGAAAGTGCACGATGTACCTTTTTGTGGATTATTCCATAATATATAAGTTAAATTGTATAGTTTGGCTATATTTTCCATCATTTCTTACGAGTATATTTGGAATTTACCAAGAAATTATTGTAAAAATCTCCACATGCAAAAATGTATTTATTGTTACCATTTGAATTAAAAAAACTGTCAAATTTATCCCAAGACTAGTTCGACAGCTTTTGATTCACTTTTCGATCGATATATACTTTCTCCATGTTATCTAGAAGTTCGATATTGACAATCGGCCATATAAAAGTTGTGTAAATTCACCATATGATAACTATCCGAGTTTAACCATGTTAGACTAAAGCAAAGTATGTCTAGTGTTTTGCTATTTGTGTTAGAAAAAGTTCGACATCAGACATTTTGTTGGTGATATCTGCAACATGCTTCGAATACCAGGGTGTTATGTACGCACGAAAAAATATCAGCACCACTCCAACAAATTCGGATGTTCATTCGCACAACACGCGAAACAAACAAGACTTGCGTCCTTGCAAAGTGCGACTAAGTAAGGTTAGAAATAGTTTCCTGTATCAGTCCAATATATTTTATAACAAGATTCCATTGTGCGTCAGGGGTCTTGGAGACGTTCAATTTAAGAGCAAGGTCCAGGATATGCTTATTAAGAACCCAATGTATTCTGTTAAGGGCTTTGAGAGTATTGATTTTCCTAATCTTCCATAATTATTTATATTACAATCTTTTCTTATTTTTGTTTTTTTTTTTTATTTTATAAATTTGATTATTTACATTACTATTTACATTACAAGCATTGATTATCAAAGATGGATTATAATATAAAAAATTATATTGACCATTTCTATTGCGACAGTGTTATTGATTTAATTTTATATTTTTTATAATCTTAATTTTACTGTTTTATAACCGACTCTTCGTTTTTATATTTTGACTATCTGCAGTATTTAAGCAGTTCCAATTATTTTAAAAAGATCTTAAATCTTTATTTTAAATTGAAATATTAATTGTTTTAAAGTTAAAAAATAATGGTCGATATAAAAAAAAAAATACCACATAAGGTATAATACCAGTTACTCAACTTGACTATACCAAGAGTAGGGATTCCTACCAACTGGCTTATTTGAATAAATAAATAAATAAAAAATAAAATAATTATTCCGTGAAAAATTGAGGTTTTTTGATTTGTTGTAAGAGATGGACGATTGATCGTAAATGATGGAATATGGCTCGGAGTTGACGTACTTATTGCAGGACTTTTTGCCTTTTGCTCTTTCATCGCTTTTTCGCCTTCTCTTTTAGCCACGATTATTTCGTTTTGAAATAAAGACGGTTTTTATGGACTCCGCTTCGAGCAGCATTTTTTTATGTGTTTAACGGTGAGTGTACATTAGGCGACGGGATGGTAGCCACAGCTTTCTCAGGATGTGTTTTCGTGGTGTGGCTCATGCTGTGTTTTCCTCGATGCAAAAACTTCGAGAAACTCATGGATCCCCATCCATACCTTTAAAAGGTCAATCAAGCTAATGGAGAATATCATACGAATTACAATATTGACTAATATTTCTACATTAGCACTTGTATACGTTTAAAAAGACAGATGTTTTTTTTTTAAATTACTACATGTGTTGACATTAATTCGCAAACCACTGTATTATTATTTTTACACGACTGCCCAAAAAAAGAAGTGTAATGTTTTCAGGGTTTATCAGTATATGTGTGTATGTTGTCCGTTTCTTTATTCCACCATAGCTTCTAAATGCTTGAACTGATTTAGAACTGTCTTGTAGTGTTGGAATCATTACGTCATCCTGGGCGTCCCCGTAATTGTCTCTTACGAATTTATTCCATTCTGATATTTTGGAAATTTATAAAATTATGTAATTGTGCTTGGAAAAAAACCGTATCTGCTAAGTATCCGTATCCGTATCCGTATCCTAAAATCGTATCCAGTTATATTTCTGAGGAATAGTTCATTTATTACAAGACTGCCCAACATAAAGGAGTATAATGTGTTCAGGGTTCCAGTATATATGTTTTCCGTTTCTTCACTCCATCATAACCCCTAAAGGATTAAACCGATTTAGAAGTGTATGGTATGGTTAGCATCGTTATATAATTCCAGGTGCCATGGGGTACCTAAACTGTCCAAATGTCATATAAATATTTGTCCAACTGTGCAAATGTCAATAAATAAAAATAAATATGTGATTTGTATCAAATAAAAGGTTTGATTAAGTAGATTCTGAAAATTTATAGATAAATTGGAAAAATTCATAAACAACAAATATTTCACAAAAAAAACATTCTATTGCTGGAGCATCGAGGCGAGAGGATAAATAAACGTCACGGGTGGCGCGCGATCTTCAGGAGATACCTGGCGCATGCCGCATAGCCCTGCGATGTCACACTCAGCATGCCGGGTCAATAGGCCCGGCTCACGTGAAGGCCCGCTAAAGGGCAAATTCCCAGCGGAAGACGTTACAGGCCTTGGACAAGGCCCGTCAAATGACTAACAGAACCCGCAATCGTCATTAGGCATTGGATTTTTATAGAGATAACACGCGTCAAGGGGCCGTAACGGATCTTCCGTAAATATCATTTTGTTTATACGAATTTGTTTCAATGAAGAATATTGTTTACTCTCTTAAAAGACGTGTTTTTGGTAGGAACAAATTGTTTCTAATAATTGTAAATACAATAGTTCACTTTTAGTACGGCAGTCGTGTTTTTAAATTTTTTAATTATTTTTGCTGTTGCCGCTTAACCGACAAGTCCTGTTATAATCCCAAGAAACTTGATTATATTATGTAACAGTAAGCGTAACAAGATTTCATAAGTTTATATTATGAATTCATGTTTGAACGACGCGACTTGGTCACGGCATACCGGGTAATTTAAATTTATATGCATAATATTATGCTGATTTTATTCAGTTTGACCTACAGTAACAAAAGATCAGTCTCTAGTATTCAACTGGTCAGTAATAGAAATGTCAACTTTCATTTCATTGAATTAATCGAAAAAAAAACGAGACACTCGAAAAAAAATAGTTGTTATGGTCCAAAAATTCGAATTTCCTTTTGTTATTGTTATTGGTATAAAATCACGCTCCGGATCGTTTTGTCCATGTCCTTTGGGCTGCAATTGCTTAGTTTTCTTGTAATTTTCACTTGTTTCTACTTATATATCGTTCTATTTATATATTATATTTTCTTTAAAGTCGAATAGCGCATTATATGATCGCTCAATAGGTGGAAACATATAAATAGTTTATGTTTATTTAATTTTGATTTGGTAAGTATGTTTTGTTGTATTGTCTGTTTCCCGAAAATAAGATAAAAATAATATATAATAAATAAGATAAAAATAAAATAAAATAATTCCGTAATGAGGATAAATCTAATCTCACCTGAGATCTTTGGTAAATGAGGTTGTTTTTGTATCCATTCCATCAAATGTTGAACATCGGCTTTATGTAATTCAGGATGTTTCTTATATTCCTCTTCAACGTCTTGAAACACTATCGGCGCCATTTCTCCCTGAAAAATCCTGATCTGGAAAGTAGTAAAAAAATACATATTTATTTTATTTCTTTATTTAATTTTGTTTGTTCATGAACAGTAACTTATATGAGGTACAAATATTAAACAATCTTAAAAGTACGTAACAATCAAGACTGGTTTAACCCTTTGAGAACCATAAGCTATGCGGTAGAGTATGGAAGTTTTTGATAGATAAAACTGTTAAAGGGCGAAGTAAATAACATTTATGTCATTTATTCGTCCACAAAAAAAAATACACCCTTAGCACTTAACATAGATTGTGTTGCTCCTAACTAGGCAGAGCCTGTTCTAAGGAGAACACCAATATAAATGATTAAAAAATACATAACTTCCAAACTAAAAATAAAAAATTTGAATCAAATCAAGTTAAAATGAAATTCTCACTACACCAAAATAATATTAGAACTATAGACAAGTAATACTAAATATTAATAATAATAATAATATATAATAGCAATAATAAATAATCATTTATAATAATAACTAATAATATATAAGAATTGGTTCTAAAGATTTTGTATAAATTGATGATAAGTGTCCCTGTGTTCCATAAAGATGCAATTTTATAAGTTTTTCTAAAATTTGATTATTTTAATATTTAACTCAGAAATCATACGTACTAAAAGAAAGAAAATGAAATTTAAAAAGTCGCAATAAATATTTCATTTATTGATTTAAATTCACCAGGGTTCGCGATATTTTGAAAAAATACTGTATAATTTTAAATAGTAATTTTATTTATTTTGCTAATATTAAGTTTTTGATGTCTCAATAACATGGAAAAAATAAAATTTATGAATTATTCGTATTCGATAATCTATAAAATGATTTTCAATTTATGGGACAAAAATGTCCCATTGTCCCTAATGGGGTAAAACCGGTGTTTTGAGCTTTTTATTTATAAACATTAACCCAGGGTTTCAAACTGATTTTAAAAACATGTATATTGTCTGATATGTATATTTTTTGTTAAAATAAATGTTATGATATATTATAATATATTCCCACTTCACGTAACACGATCTCTTGCGGTTCCGGTGCGGTCGAATAAAAGACGTTTTATATATTTTTATATAATATTCATAATGGAAACATTAAATAACACAAACTGCCACCCTAAAAACTATATTTACAATAATTTAAATTCAGTCAATCAAAATCGTAGTGCGTAGTTGTTTTAAAGTGCGTCCAAACGCTTAATCCGATTGAGCTGAAATTTGGTATGCAGGCAACACGTAGTCATAGCAAGAGTTGAAAAGGTTGTAGTTTGAAATCAGCCCGCCAGAGGGCACACTAGTCATAAATCAATCTCGAAATATTGTACTTAGAGACTTAATTTAGTACACAGATGCCCGTTGGGCCGAAATCATGTTGTGAAATTTCGGTCGGAATATCTCATATTCAAGCTACGCTAATAATATTTAAATTCCGCCATACATTTGAATGATTGTAGCGCGATGGCGTCGTTCGTCGGTGATGTGATTTTTGTGCGACCGCATGGTCAAGTCCCGTGAGCAGATCCCGTCCCGACGGGCGCAGGGGCCGACGCCGCCCTTCGCCGCGCACCTTGTCTACCCCGCCATATTAACGCCATCTGTTGGCGCTCGTCCCGAAACCACCTTTAGGCGAGAACCGCGCCGCCCGAGGCACTGCCATGAAGCCCAACTGCGTTCGTTCACCGGCCGAGAGAGGGCGCTCATCGATTTTATTTATAAAATTTATATTCTGATAAAATCAAGCCTTGGCTACTTGACGGCAAAGTGATGGTAACAAAGCCATTTTTTTTTCGGTGGTCAGCTATCAAAAAAATCGATTACAAGACTGAACATAATGAAAGCATTAGCATTCATTATATACAAGATATAATCATTTTTAATAAGGTACGATTAAGGAAATAGTGTTTTTTTTTAATTTTTTTTTAATATTTGTCACTGTTAAATTGAGTGAGTATTTAATGTAAAAATATTATCAATAGGCATATTTTTAAATAGCACACAAAAGTCTTTTTTTCATATCCATTAAATAACGTGTTATTTTACGACCCAAGTCATAAACGGTAATTTTGAATTATATACAATCGACTGAGCATAATAAAATGAAATAACAACTCAAAAACCGTGGTTTTTTCCATTCGTGATTTTTTGTAAACAAATCGCATTGCTGTAACGTAACCATCACATGCATCGGGTTTCAAATATCACAATAATTACAGCAAAATAAAGATATTGTTTCTTCTAATCATCGGTCGTAAAATGATATCAATGGCTTAAATATACATTATTTTTATACGATCTTTGAACGTTTTCAAAAAAGTTTCTTCCGTTTTTCACGAAAAGTTGGCTTTGTATCGGATATGTGAAATAAATAGCCTTTTCCGTTGCCGCATCAATATGTATTTTATGTTACAATGGATTGCGGAGAGAATATACATCTATTAATTAATAAATCATAAGTTTTAAATATATGAAAGAAAAAAATCAACAAGAAAATTTTCCAAATACCTATACAACGTTATACGTGACTAATTTTGTACTACAAGTATTGGGTACTTGGGAACTATAAACTTTACTTAGAATTACTGTCCGGATGAAAAAGAATATGTACCTGCACTGTTTATGAGGTTTTTACTGCGTTTGAATAGCATGTATTTAAAATTAATGATCCTTAGCGGTTTTTTATTTTTTATACAGTAATTATTGAAGCTAGGAAGGTCATTTTGTACCTAGGCATAGTCTTTGTTTGAAATCAGCATGTCCTGCTACTATATTTTAGCCCACTATACAAAGTCTTTCAAAATACACTCTGTCGCTATATATAAAAAGGGTTTTTTTTTATTTTCATTAATTATCTTTTTGCAATTTTATTCAAGGTATTATTATTATTTATTTATTATTTATTAGTTTCAAATATTATTCAAGAGCATTACAGACGAATCCAATTCGCCCTTGAATATTAAAGCTAGAGTGTAAGTCTAAAAATAAATGATTTTCATAACTAAATTAATGCTAACATTGAACAAGAAAATAACATAAAAATATAAAACTAAATAAAAGACAGATTATGATAAACATGAGATAGCAGGGAGTTACCTTTTTAGCTGCCAAAGGGATATACAAAAGATGTCTATTTCTGTGGCTAATGAATTAAGAAGAGCTATAACCCTTCCCACTTGCCTGTCTACAAAAATATTTGTACGATGGTACGGCACATTAAGAGCCGTATTACAAAATAGCGTAGGTATTCTTTTAAAATGAGTTGATAAAATGAACGCATTTTTTTTTGGATGTAACTATAAAAGATAGGATAAATAAATAAATAAATAAATAAATAACTATTCAACCCTGGGAGAAAATTGCGGCACTGAGCGCTCTTCTCTTGCGCAAGCAAATATATACACAATTTCTAATTGTTTTTTGCAGTGTTTTCTCCTTTCTAATGACAATAATTTATATTATGTCGTATTGCTAAAAGAGTGAACTTTAATATAGTATAAGTATTATATAAGAATCTTATTTTATTTCTGAGAAAATTAGAATGATACAGGAAGATTTTTTTTAATTTTGTGTAATTGTAAGTAATGTATACCTTGGATATGTGGTCAAAAAACGAAAAAATAAAGCCGTAGTGTACATCAAGAATACATGACGGACATAAAAAAAAATAGTATACGGTTTTCGTTGTAGTGATATTACTGTATTAAGGAGCTCAAAGTTTGCCTTCCGAGCGTTTTACGAATAACGACTTTCGGAAAATGGGCTGAATAAGTAAATAATATTCGTTACATCTAAAATTAAAGGCCGCTATGGTCAACATCAAGAAATGGTCCAGGTAATTCAGTAATTAAAGTTTGTAGAAATCTCTTTATTTCTTGGAATTAGAACGCCAAAAATCCACTTTTCTTGCCTTTCTGGAAAAAATATGTGATAAGGCTCTTAAACAATATATGCGATCTCCTCGCTGTGTAATTTACCGGTACGTACAATCCAAACTTACATAGTATCTCTGGCAAGTAAATAGTTCCTTGAATTAATTTATATGCAAATATAATTATGTAAACATATTGACGCGTTTCAAGACTGTTGTATCCTACCATTCCTAGCACAAAATCGGACGGAAATAAGTATGGATAAATAATGTATTTTTTGTAATAAATATATCTTAAAATTTTTCTTTGAATACGCTCTACCATCTGAATGTATTTGTTTTCACTTGTACCCCAGATGACCGAGTTATATTCAAGGTATTTGCGTATGTGCATATGTTATGTTAAACGATGATTTCCTTTGTAAGCTTTTTTATAAATAATCTACCTACCTGAATATACATTCAAGATTATGGTTATAAATATGAATTATTCAATTGAGAATATTATTAGTTAATTTATTTAGGTATTGTGTTCATTTTTAGCACATAAAATATGCAAAAACTCTGACAACAATACAACCCGGGGAAGGTAAACGTATACAAATGTTCACTTTAAGGGAAAACTCTGATAGGTATTCATTATTTTATTTATTCAGGCAATTTACAAAAAAAAAATGCTTCAAAATACACTATATACACATCGCAGAAAATAACCCATAGGAAAATTTACCCATAGTCGTGTATTTATAAATAAGATGTCGCGTGTCACTCTACTAAGCTAAGCTTGTGCTAGAGCGGACATTCTGTTCTTACAGTTCTGGTTGAACACCATTATCATGCTCATTTTGTAAGGTCATGTTTTGGATCTTTTCACAGGGCTGGTGTTCTTCGATTTGCATTTGATCACCAAGAAAGCTCGACTGTGCAACGTGCTCGATTGATCAACGACAAGTGAATCAGATCCACTGGAGGAAGGACCTTCGGGAGCTGCTGGGTGGTTTGCGCATCACATTGAAAATTAGTACCGATCCTCAAAAATGTGATTTCTGAAAACTTCAATTTTGTTAATTTCACTATAGGGGATTGCATTCAACAACCGCATTATCTCTGTCCCCAAATACAGAGATTCCTCCCGGTAAACATCTTTTTTTTTTAAGATATTTGATAATTTCTAAAAATACTCATATCCTTATATTTTCACAAAGCCACACACTAAAAAATCTAGGTACCGAGAAAATGTGTAATCGCTACAAAGGCTTTTGTAAATAAACATAATACAATTATTAGTTATTCATTACACGCCTATAAACACTCTTTCAAAACTGACAGTCTTGCGGTATTATTATTTATTGCTGTTTTTGCTTTCGATTCTTTTTACGTATTGGTATATTTTCCTGTTTAAGCTAGTTTGAGTTTTCCTTAGACTTTTATTATTTTTGCAATTAATTGCCTCTAACTGTGCGTTCAGCGCCTTTTTTCATCGCGGAACCTCGTAACAAACACAACGCTAGAAACCAGTTAAAGTAAGCGTAATCGATCTGTGTAACTAGTTTAGTAATCGCAAAACCGCTGATTAATAGTCAATCGATTTATGCATTTAGTGAGTTATTGAGTTAAATTTGGAATATATAGGGCGCGTTACTCCTTAGCCATAGCTTTCGTTTTAAGGTTTAAACAAAAAAAAATACGTGTGGCACTCGGGGACTGCCGCGGTAAAGCTATTGCATAGCATTTTTAACAACTTATGCAATTATAATTATTTATTTATTTTTTTTTTCTGATATCAGATAACTGCGCTCTATCGAAAAACGTTGAAATTATTCCGAATCATTTGCGGCTGCGGTATCAAATGATTCGGAATAATTTAAACGTCTTCCGATAGAGCGCCGCGCACGAATTTTTTATTCGATAAAGCAAAAAAACCGGATTATTCGAAAAAAATCGTAGATAAAAAGATAGATAATTAAATTATCTTTAAAATGGTGCAGGTTTCATAATAATACGCCAGATAGTATTTGCGTAGTAGTCGTTTTTGTGTTCAGTTAGACCTAATTTCACAAATTAATTACACTATGTAATATAAACAAAATCTAAAATATTCAAACCTAAGAATATTAGGAAAATGTTCTTGTTAAACATATATTTTTGTCGAATCGTGAGCATTACTCGTTTAGACGTAATTATCAGTTTAAAATCATTAATTTTCGTTAAGAAATTTCTTCATTCGGTCGCCGCGCTGGCCAGGCCCGCGATAAAAGCTATGCAATAGCTTAAAAAAATTTTTTTTAAATAGTATAAAAGCTATTAGCACGATGAGCTATTTAGCGGTAGGAAAAATATCGCTATATTATTTACTAGCGACATTTTACCTGCCGCTGGATGTCGCAGCGCGCTCAGCGCTTCTCAAACTTCTCTTCAATAGACAGGATTTACAAAATAAACAAAAAAAAACGTGTGGCACTCGGGGACTGCCGCGGTAAAGCTATTGCATAGCATTTTTAATAACTTATGCAATTATAATTATTTATTTATTTTATTTTTTCTGATATCAGATAACTGCGCTCTATCGGAAAACATTTAAATTATTCCGAATTATTTGCGGCTGCGGTAGCAAATGATTCGGAATAATTAAAACGTCTTCCGATAGAGCGCCGCGCACTACTATTCCAAAAAAATCGTAGATAAAAAGATAGATAATTAAATTATCTTTAAAATGGTGCAGGTTTCATAATAATACGCCAGATAGTATTTGCGTAGTAGTCGTTTTTGTGTTCGGTTAGACCTAATTTCACAAATTACACTATGTAATATAAGCAAAATCTAAAATGTTCAAAGCTAAGAATATTAGGAAAATGTTCTTGTTTAACATATATTTTTTTCGAATCGTAAGCAGTACTCGTTTAGACGTAATTATCAGATTAAAATCATTAATTTTCGTTAAGAAATTTCTTCATTCGGTCGCCGCGCTGGCCTAGGCCCGCGATAAGAGCTATGCAATAGCTTTAAAAAATCTTTTGTCTCACTGATTCACCCACTCTTGTAGTGGTAGCTATTGTGTATGTCAACAACTAAAAACTCACCCTGTATAATTGAAGCATAATCGAAAATCGGAAAAAGCAGCGTTTGCGCAAGGGACTACTTTACATAGCCGGTAGATTTTTCCAACCGTCACAGAAGGGAAAAATCTGAATACATAAACTCGATTACTGTTTTCATTAGTTTGTGCTTGCCATGAAAAAGTATAATCGATGCTTAAATTCAAGTTTTTTACAACTCTTGAATATTCGATAACTGGTTGTCGATTCGAACCGGAAGCAATAAAGACAGATCAATCGACGACGATAGTTTTTGTCCGCCAGACACAATTGATTGGGATTTTGGCCGATTTATACCACTAGCCCGCCAATTTACCTTTTTTTGTAACATCCATGAAACAAATGATCTTTATGTTTTTATGGGTGCTGGACACGGAAATGATAATAAAAATGCAAGTTTAGCTCTTCCTTTTTAGTTATTGAAGCTTTTCAGATTTGCCTTTAAAATCCCATGCATTTATTTACCTTGTAGTTCTCCCTCGGTGAAAGGTCACTGATAGCGCAATCGCTTGTATTTTGTTGCTGGTGATTACCTGATGAGCGTTTAGTAATAATCCACAAATATTGATTTACTCCACTTTCCCTTGTAATATTTCTTGCATTTCAGTAATTTCTTGGTGGAAGCGTTCGCCATGTTCGTCGCTAACACCACCACGGTTTTTGGGGAAGAAGTCCAGGCGTGACCGTAAGAAGTGTAACTTTAAAAACATGTTACACTCCTGACTCCAGTCTGTCGTAGCATTGCAGAAGATTTTTAATTTTCTGCCTTATAATCTCCAAGGAAGTTTTTGGACATTCAAACAAAGGAATCCCAGGCTAACTTCTCAGCACCTTTGAGAATGTTATCGAAATGTCCATCGTTAAACAGTCTACGCATTTCTGGACCAACGAAAACCCCTCTTTTATTTTAGCTTCACTGAGATGTGTAAATTTCTTAGACAAATACAAAAATGCTTCCCCAGTCTTATCCATCGCTTTTAAGGAGTTTTTCCTAAGGCCCAGTTTTATATGAAGAGCAGGGAGTATAATTTTACTTGATTCGACGAGAGGTTCATATAAAGTATTGTGTGTTCCAGGTTTAACTGGTTGACGCACGCAATCTTTCTCTCTGTAGTAAGTCTCTCTTCTCTCTACGTAAATGCTTATCATTACTTGATACGCAGCCCCCCCCCCCCCCCCCCCTATATCGAAAAGTACAGCTAATCGGTGATTTTCATAGACGTTTTTCAAAGAATTCGAAACCTGCAAACAACGCATCCTATACAGGATGGTGTATAATAAAGTACAACACCCGAAAGAAGCTTTGGTGGCCAGTCATGACCTATGCAAGACAGAACATCGCAAACAGCTTTGTAATTATATTTAAGACCATTTAATAACATCCCCGAAATAGATTTAGCTAATTATTATGCAGGATTGAAATAAATAAACACATGAATCAGATTTAGTGTCAAAAGAAGGATAAAAGGAAATGGTTCAGGTTTTTAATTTGATATATATCGTAATTATGTTTTTTTATCTAATTTCGAGAATACCTACATACATCTAAACCGTAGAGAACATGTAAACAGTAGGACGGTGTCGACTACAACGGGCGAACCCGTCCCCCTAGGCTGGTATAATGATATGTGGTAGTTCTTTCAGCCGCGGGATGAGCGTAGATGACTTTAGAGACCAGACAATCTACTCTCTAGCTCGCTAACAGCCCGTTAGAGACCAACGCCTTGCTGCGAGGCAGGGGGAAACGTAACCAGCGGGCAGCCTCGCCCTTTGACTACCAGTTTTGGAAGGATATATCCGTCTGGAGTTAACCTTCAGGATACCTCCATCCCCCCGACTGGTTACGGGTCCGAAGTCGCTTACGCGGCTTCTACCTTTTGTATTACAGTGGTAATTCAATTTGAATGTATCGCAGTCCTTGGCGATCTTTCCCCGTAGTGCCACACACGATCAATTGGTCCAAGGTCATTTCAAGAGTGGCACGACAACAGGTCAACATCCACCCCCGCCGCTTAGGAGACAGTATATAACTATAGTCTCCAGACTCCTTCAGCAATTAGTCAGAATGCACAACCGATTGGCGTCGCCGAGCGGTGCGTAAATCGTCCAGTAGCGCCGGGATGCAATCCCGCCAGGAAAAATCGGTCCACCAGCTCTGAGGCCTGAGACACGGGAGTCTAATCCGGGGTAGCCTTTCACTCGAGGAGGCTTCTGAATAGGAGCTGAATCGTGAGTTGAGCCGATCCGAGAACAAAATGGATCTTGTGGCCCAAGCTGCACGAAACCGTTCACCACCCCAATGTAGGAACAATATTAAATATGTCTGTCGGATTATGATTATACTAGATATAATTGGACACATCTGTTATTCTTGTAAACGGTTTTTTTTCAAGTCCAGGCTCCTTACAATGTCTGCCATCCCTTTTTATATCTTTAGTGGTTGTAAATCAACCGGTTATATAATGAATATAAATCACAGTAGCATCTTAATATTATAGACATAAATTTAAATTTAATCTGTTAGTTAATTACATACTCGTAGAAACGCCAAACCTGATTTTTTCGCATTTTTTGCGATAAAACCAGTCTGAATGATTTCGTTTAGGTAAAAGTTGGTATTAGATCTCATCATGTGGCATCCTCATGATAAATAAATTAATAGTTTAAAAAAAAACACTAAAAACACGCTTTTAGGCACAATCATACCCTTGGCGGTAGCATGTAAGATACGACCGGCACGACCGTGGCTATGATACGATATTCCATCATGGAATGCCAGTGCCTATCTTCCGGCTTCATCATCAGACCTTGAAACCTAATCGTGGTCAAAGTTCATTCCAAGACTTTTATAACAAGTCCAAACACAGCTATGATACGATGTTCCATCATGAAGTTCCAGTTCATATCTTCCGACTCCATCATCAGATCAGTTCGACAGTACCATATTATTGTATTGTCATCAGAACTACACACATCTGCCAATTTTCATGACGCTACGATCCTTGGAAGATGGTTAAATTAGTTACCTTAGATTCCATTACATAGTTAGTTACATACAGGTTGACCTAATAAAAGCGTGTTAAAATCGATGGCTACTTCCTCTTCATATTTACGCAAGATGACATATAATATAGTATAGTAAAAAACTCTAGCTTGAATAGATTTTTTTTTTAAATGGTTGTGTAACACTAAAACTTTGCCGGCAGGTAACCAAGGACAGCGTGACGTATTTTTTTCACAGCAGGAACTCACACAGTGTCGGCGATGAAAGGTCGAATATATCGATAGTCAACGACACGAATCGTACGTCGGCGACGAGCGCGGATAATGAGAATGCACCGCATTAAACACGTTCGATTCAATCGCTTACGCAAACATACTAACCGACGTCAAAATGCAACGTGATTTCGGCAACAAGGGGTAGAAACAAAATGTCATAGGATGACTTGAAAAGGTCGCAGTTGAAATCGGTCCATCCTGATGGACTGATTTCAACAACACTCTTCTGAGACGCACTAGTCATATTTCAATCTCGAAATATTGGACTTAGAGACTTGAAATCTGGTACACAGATGCCTTGGTGGGCTGAAATCTCATATACAAGATACACTAATATTATTTAAATTCCGCCATACATTTTAATGAAATATAAACGCCATCTGTTGGTGCTCGCCCTTAACCCGCTCTTAGCCGGGAAACGAACTGTGCCGCCTGAGACGTCTTAATGGAACCGAATCGGGTTCGTCCGCCAGCCGAGAGCGGGCGCTCATGGATTTATTTATAAAAGTAATATTCAGATGACATCAGTCCTTGTCTACTTGCCGGGAAAATCTTGCAAAGGACACAACCGATTTTTAGATATGTTTATGGTATTACGCATACTTTCCTCGAAAGACTCTAACGAACCGTGAATTTCGGTCCGTGGTCCTTGAGTTTAGCGCGGTCAAACACAGACAGGCGCTTTTGGGAGCTTTGTTATTTTTTGAGATATAATTTATTTAACATGTAGTTAAACATTATATAAAGCTGTATGTTTCTACCTTGCGTATACAATGCGAGTTTTTAATTAGTGACATCCTTGAAGTGGGTGAATCAGTACGAGCAAATAAGCAACTTTAATACAAACTTTTGGAAAAAACAAAAAAATAATTTTCCAATAGCGCAACGCGCTCAACACTTTTAAAAACTTTTTTTTCAATATATTAAAAAAAAAACTTTTTCTTCTGTGTTTTCCTCAAAGTATTCTATTAAAAGTTCCTTATTAGCTCGTAATGATTCAACCTACTTCAAGGATGTCACTAATTAAAACATAACCTGTATAAAAAACGAATACCTACTGAAATCTTTCTTCGTCTTTGTTAAACGTCGTTAAACTACGTTAAACGTCTGTTTGGGAAAAAAAACCTAAAATAATACATTAATTTCAAAATTAAATTCAAAGTACCTAGGTAATTGCCGATAAAAAATATTCCATGATAAAAAAGACATGTAATTAGTTTTATATTACAAGTTTATCAAATCAGCAGAAAAAAACTTGGTAATGAAACAGGGTAATAATAAATTTGACTCATACTTAGTTACCAAAATTTATGAATATAACTAACTATTTTTAGATAGTCTATTATTCGCGAGTTTACAAGGTAAAGGTCCCACTATAGGGAAATCCAAAACTATGGCAGATAGACAAGATGCTGAAAGTAGTTTTTATATCTATATTGGAGAAATTAAAAGTGACATTTTTTTAAATTATTATTATTCATACTTTTTGAGTGCCTCGTTGCGTGTGTTTGTATGTTTTAAGTGTCTCATTCAGAGTCCTATTAAGATTAAATCATCCATCCTCCAAAGTACGTTTTTATTCTCAGCCCAAGGGAAAGTATAAGATCACGCTAAAAACAATTCGAGATGAAGACGAAAATATCCATTTGGACGCCCCCTGAGACGATTAGGACCATTTTCAGATTGAAGTCTGGCTGTGAGTCTATGTGTGTGTGTGTATTCCTCCACGATAGAACCTAAACGCTTCATCCGATTAAGGCGACATGATACCTGGGAACGACCATATCTGAGGAATTTTAGTTTTATGAGTTTTTTGAAAAATATAAGCATTATTATAAAAAAGTTTCTAAGTGAATCCCTCGATAAGGAACCAATTTAATATTTTGACTAAAAAAGTTGCTCATTGCCTTGGACATTAAGGCTTTAAACTGACTTCTAAAACTTTCAGGCGCGTTTACTCCTACAATGTAAGCGGTGAGTGTGTTTTATTATAATTTCATTATATTGACTGGTTAATTCTCTAGGGCAGCACTTAGCCACATTTTTTTAGGCCCTAAATTAATTACAATTAATTAAAACGTGAAGGGGTCTGAGAGTTACGCTAAGTATGCTTTGCCATTAACACCCTTATACCACCACTGCGTAAAGATAGTTATTCTGTGCTAGCGCTGCGTTTGACCGTTTCGTATGCGTCTGGTTTCCGGCGCTAGCGGACGTGGAATCTGCGCTTGACGCTTTGTCAACGCTGGATTTTTATTGGTCAAACCCTACAAAATTGACTCCGCCTATTTTTTCGCGTATCCGCCCATTTCGGATATTTTTCTGAGGTCTCATGTCGTCTTAAGCTGAAATTTGGCATGCAGGCATCATTCGGTCATGGCAAATGTTTAAAAGATTGTAGTTGAAATCGGTCCACCAGGGGCGCGCTAGTCATTTCAATCTCGAAATTTTGCAGTTAGATGCATGAAATTCGGTACACAAATGGCTTGTTCGACCAAAATCACGTTGTGAAATTTCGGTTGGATTATCTTACATACAAGCGACGCAATAAAAACAGCTGTATTTAAAACAATACTGTATGTTAATTGCGTGTGTTCACGCCAGTGAGGTTTGTGTGAGAATTAGCGTAATTTTCCGCCTCCTAATCACTTGTCTAATCCAATCCCTTTTATAAATTCTTCCGCTCCAATCAATATTGTCGGTACCCATTTAAACATGTCGCGACCCGCGCCGATCTGAGCCGCCCAGCGCTACGGATCGCCCCGCCGGAACGACGGGTAGGACAGTACATTTGTTGACTTGGCGAGGCGCGTCGTCGAATGTATTCGCTCCGCAACAACAGACGAGATTATCGTTTTTTCTCGTCGCAAACCGCCGCATCGCATCACACAAACCTTTGTGTTGATTAGCCCGCATCGCAATTCGTGTGAAACCTCAGTGAGTGACAGATAAACGAGAAGCAGTGCAGTCCAGCAGCACATACGGAACAAACAAAACCGTAAGTACCGACATCCTGTCTTTCCACTTTAAATATCCGCTCCTGGGTACTAAGGTACACCAGGTGGTCCTTCAAGCTAGCAAACTCACACGGATCTCACGCAAAATCATAAACCGCCTAGAGTGCTCTTCTGAGTAACGAGACCAGACCTCTAGGTACCCGCATCATCATAAGTTGGTCCTTCGAGCCGGATTTGAATCATTCAAAGTAAATTTTAATAAACCATGGTTGGGGTCACTTTGGCCCGGACGTGAATCATTCAAAGTAAATTTTAATAAACCATCATAAGTTGGTCACTTCGGCCGGATTTGAATCATTCAAAGTAAATTTTAATAAACCATGGTTGGGGTCACTTTGGCCCGGACGTGAATCATTCAAATTAAATTTAAGTATATCATATTTTAGGTCTCTTTGGCCTTTTTTTCGCATAGTTTTTTCGCATATATTTTTTTCGCATTTCAATAATCTATTCGCATATTTTCGCCAGTTCACCCTGTTGTGTGTTAATTAATTACTTACATTACGTAAAATACTAAACAAAAGAAAAATAATACAACAATAATTCAATTTATTTCATTTAATTATAATCAAAATGCCTCCGAAAATAGAAAATCAGTTGAAATTATTAGAGTCTAAACGTCAATCCTACTTCTCGCGTTTGCAAAGAGTATACGATAAATCTAAAAATATTACAGATGATATTTCGCGAGAATCGTTTTTAGCGGATGTAACGACGTTGCCAGACTTACATCATAAATTCGACACATTAATAGAAAATATAAATTCTTTAAAATTGGATTTAAATCCAGAGTTTGAGCCAAATTTTGAACCATGCATTGCGTTCGAAGAGCTATACGGTATCATTCAACGTAAAAAAGAAACAATAAATAAAAAAACCACACACATGCAAAATTCCAATATTTCAAAATTACCACGCTTGGAGCTGCCGTCATTTAACGGTAACTTTCAGAACTGGCCTGTATTCTATGAGGTTTTCCGTACGTCTATCCACGAAAATTCGGAATTGTCAGACTCTCAGAAAATTCAGTACTTAGTAGGAAAATTAACTGACAAAGCGCAAACAGTCTTTGCCGGCATTACGCCCGCAGCAGAGAATTACTCCATAATTTGGAATACATTGGTTACTAAATACCAAGATGTACGTGGTACTGGAACAGCATATTGCGATATGCTTCTGGATTTAAAGCCTATAACCCAATCAACTTCAAATAATCTTGAGTCATTTATTGATCAATTTTCAAGTTGTATTTCCGCATTAAAACAACTCAAAATACCGGATTTAACCGAGTTTCTGTTAATTCATATTGGCATGAAAAAACTCGACCGGGAAACCGCACAGGAATTCGAAATGTCTATAAGAAAGACAGATATTCCTAAATATGACGAGTTTGTCACATTCATACGTGATAAAGCAAAAATTCTGCAGCGAACTACGATCAACAGGGTGTCAATTTTGCGCCCTATAGGCAATCAAAATAAACCGAACAATAGTGGGTACAAACGTTCAGGTCAGTCATCCCATGCATTTGTTGGTATTGAACAAAACCCAAACATATGCTCATTCTGTCAAAAAAATGACCACGACGTCCTTTATAAGTGCGCCGATTTCTTAAAAGAAACGCCCGAAAATCGTTTTAATTTTGTGAAAAAACATAAATGTTGTGTTAATTGCCTGAGTGCAAAACATGCTACGCACGCATGTAAATCCGATAGTAGGTGTCGTCGGTGTAACCTTAAACACCACACACTGCTGCATTTCCAAAATACACCATCCGCGAAAAATTATGAAACTTCAGCTTCACCAACGGACGTTGCACTGTGCACATTGTCTTCTGTTGGGCCAAGGTGCCATACCTCCAACATAAATCAAGTTATTCTTTTGGGCACTGCTCGTCTTAACACCATAACCGCAAAGAACCAGATATATTCTGTCAGGGCTTTAATCGACAGTGCTAGCCAAAATAACTTTATAACCCATGCATGCTGTAAACGGTTAGGTCTAAATCCTCTACCGAATCGCAATCATGCATTTGTGAAAGGGATAGGGGGGAAGACACATCCGGTAAACGGGATTACATGTGTTACTTTAAGTTCCCGTCATAATAATGACGTAAAATTCACCATTCAACCGCTGATCGTTGACCGAATTACGGACGAGCTGCCTAGTGCGGTAATTGATGTTTCGTCATTAAGTTACTTGCAGAATTTGCCGCTGGCTGATGACAACTTTGGCACGCCTGAACCCATTGATATGATACTCGGAGTTCAGATCTTTACGGAGATCCTATTGAAGGGAAAGATACTCGGCTCAGTAGGTCAACCACACGCACTTGAAACAAAACTGGGATATATTGTCATGGGGACTGCCCCAATATCCAATTCCAGCTGTTCATTAAACAATTACGCTTTCTGTTCATTTAATAATATGTCCATGGAGAATCTCATGGCAAAGTTCTGGGAGCTAGAAGAAATCCCTACATTAAAATTTCTATCACAGTCAGATCGGAAATGTGAAGAAATATACTCAAACACAACGACACGTGACACATCAGGGAGTTATACCGTGGCTTTACCATTTAAGGACGATGTTGATACACTCGGGGACTCTATACAAACCGCAACCCGACGATTCTTATCCCTCGAAAGAAAATTAGCCTCGTCGCCATCGTTGCGTCAGACATACGACGGAGCAATTCGGGAATACTTAGATAAGAGTTACCTCTCCGAGGTCCTGGAAGGCCTAGGAAACTGCGGCTATTATATCCCGCATCACGCAATTATTCGCGAAGATAAAACCACTACAAAATTGCGGATAGTAATGGACGCTAGCGCCAAAACTTCCAGCACAGTATCGCTAAATGATATTTTATATGCAGGAGAAAATCTCCAACTCAATTTGTTCAACATTCTCCTGAATTTCCGCTTATTTCCCATCGCAATAAATGCAGATGTTCGACAGATGTACTTGCAGGTGGGTATTCTGCCAGAACATAGAAAATTTCAACGCATCCTGTATAGATTTAATCCAAATGAACCTCTTACTACCTACGAGTTTACCCGCGTATGTTTCGGCTTAAAATGCAGCCCCTTTCTGGCACTTCGCACTGTACGGCGCCTAGCCTCAGACGAATGCAGCCGCTTTCCTCTAGCGTCGGAAGTAGTGACACGAGACATATACATGGACGATGTAGTCACAAGTGTCATGACACCATCAGACGCAATCGAGTTGTCAACTCAGCTGATTAAATTATTCAAGGCCGGGGGATTTGACCTTGTAAAATTTTCCAGCAATTCGCATGAACTTCTACAGAGAATCCCCGAGGAACACTGCCTTTCTCAAGCAGTGGATTTTAAGGAAGAAAATTCTATAAACATTCTGGGTCTTCGTTGGCTACCTGCGTCTGATGTATTTACTTTCGTCGTTAATCCTGAAATAACTAAATGCACAAAACGCAACATTTTATCTTGCGTAGCCAAGCTTTGGGACGTAATGGGTTTTGTTGCACCAGTTATATTATACGCAAAGCTGCTAATCAAAACTTTATGGCTTCTAAAATTGGACTGGGACGATATGCCTCCTCAAAACATCATTTCTGCATGGTTTCAATTCCAAGCAGAATTGCCAGAGTTAGAACGCCTGGAAATACCTCGACACTTAGGAGTTATATCAAACGTCACCCTAACTTTAATTGGATTTGGAGATGCAAGTGAAAAGGCCTATGGAGGCGTGGTTTATTTACATGTGTCCTACGCAGATCACAGGCCAAACAAGCTCACTATAGTCTGTGCAAAGTCTAAAATCGCTCCACTAAAGGTTGTATCTCTTGCACGCCTGGAGTTATGCGCAGCTCTCTTACTTTCAAAATTGATAAAGGTAGTTGTCGATACGTACAATCCGAGTTTTCGACTTGAAAATATATTCGCTTTCTCTGACTCTACCGTCGCTCTAAGTTGGATTCATTCATCCCCGCATCGGTGGCACACCTTCGTGTCAAACCGAGTCGCAAAAATTCATGATAACCTCCCCGCATCCACATTTTACCATATATCAGGTAATGAAAACCCTAGCGATTGTTTGAGCAGGGGCTTATTACCTTCTCAACTAATTGATCACCCGCTCTGGCTACATGGGCCTCCATGGCTTCAGTCAGATTTAAGTGTTTGGCCTATCCAACCATTTACGCACGACAAGCAGGTAGCAGTTCCTGAAGAAAAAACAGTGGTTTTAAGCACAACATCAGCTGAAGAACCATTAATGTACACATTAGCCAAACGGGTTTCTTCGTGGTCTAGACTACTCCATATAGTTGTCTATGTACTTCGCTTTACAAAGAAGTTACCAAGATCGGCCAAAATGACAGTTTCTGATTTAGATGCTGCAGAGTCTCGCATTTTAATGGCAGTTCAAACGGTACATTTTTCGGAAGATATTAAAACCATAGAAAGAAACCAACCAGCGTCAAGCGCTCTACGCAAGCTCAACCCTCACTTAAAGGATGGTCTACTTCGAGTAGGCGGTAGACTGGCGAACGCTGAACTGAGTGAGGAAAGTAAGCATCCAGTTTTACTTCCTAAGCGCGATCATGTAGTCAATCTAATTATAGATTACTACCACAGTCGGTACATGCACACTGGTCCCCATTTATTGATGTCGTTACTGCGGCAACAATTTTGGATTCTGTCTGCACGAAACATTGTAAGGAAACGCATTCAAATGTGCAACACATGTTTCAAAACGAACCCTAAAGTGGTATTTCCGATAATGGCCGATCTGCCAGCATGTCGCGTACGTCAAGCAAAACCATTTTGCCACACGGGAGTTGATTATGCCGGTCCTTTCACAATAGTACTCAATCGTTATCGCGGGTGTCGCACACAAAAGGCATATTTATGCCTCTTCGTATGTCTAGTAACCCGCGCTCTTCATCTCGAACTTGTCTCTGATTTAAGCACAGAAACATTTCTAAATGCATTCAAACGCTTCTTATCCCGGCGAGGTCCATGTAGTACCATGTACTCAGACTGTGGGACTAACTTCATAGGAGCAAAGTCCCACCTAGACTCTTTGTATTCATTTCTCGCTTCGGACGAATATAATGGTGTTATAAATAAACACCTCACGTCTTCCAAGATTGAATGGAAATTGAATCCACCACGTGCCCCACATTTTGGTGGTATATGGGAGGCAAATGTCCGTTCTGTAAAAACTCATCTCCACCGAGTAATTGGTACGCAAATTTTAACATATGAAGAGTTATACACCGTCCTCGCTCAAATAGAAGCCCTCTTAAATTCACGTCCACTTTCATTATTAAGTGGTGATCCATCAGAGCCACTCGCACTAACGCCCGCCCATTTCCTAACCTTAACACCACTAACCTCGCTACCAGCTGCCTCTGTATCAGAACAACCACTTTCTACGATCAAACGCAAATTTATGCTGGACCATATGGTGCAAAATTATTGGTCTCGTTGGAGTCTGGAATATCTACATACCTTGCAAGTACGGCAGAAGTGGAATACCCCGTCTCATCCCATTGTCAAAGGGATGGTCGTTCTTGTGAGGGAGGATAACTCTCCGCCTCTTCAGAGTTACGGCACAGATGCCGTAACTCGAGTGGTTCTTGTCCGGACCAAGTCTGGGGTTTACAAGCGACCGGTGGTAAAGATCTGCCCTTTACCAACTCAATAAACTTTCAATTAGAATTACCGCATCCCGCACAAATCAATAAAACCGCAAATGTTTAATTACTTATAATTTTACCAACCGCATTTTTTAGTGTTAAGTTATATTCTTTAGCCATTTAGATAGCTGACATAATAACCGCTTTATAATAAATTCATCACATCGCTTCATTGAGAACACACACAGGGTCGATTGGTGCATTCAAGTTAATAGATTGGGTATTAATTCTCACATGACATAAAGGTTTATACCTTTCATTTGAAAGGGGTCCTTTCAAGGCCGGGGGAATGTTCACGCCAGTGAGGTTTGTGTGAGAATTAGCGTAATTTTCCGCCTCCTAATCACTTGTCTAATCCAATCCCTTTTATAAATTCTTCCGCTCCAATCAATATTGTCGGTACCCATTTAAACATGTCGCGACCCGCGCCGATCTGAGCCGCCCAGCGCTACGGATCGCCCCGCCGGAACGACGGGTAGGACAGTACATTTGTTGACTTGGCGAGGCGCGTCGTCGAATGTATTCGCTCCGCAACAACAGACGAGATTATCGTTTTTTCTCGTCGCAAACCGCCGCATCGCATCACACAAACCTTTGTGTTGATTAGCCCGCATCGCAATTCGTGTGAAACCTCAGTGAGTGACAGATAAACGAGAAGCAGTGCAGTCCAGCAGCACATACGGAACAAACAAAACCGTAAGTACCGACATCCTGTCTTTCCACTTTAAATATCCGCTCCTGGGTACTAAGGTACACCAGGTGGTCCTTCAAGCTAGCAAACTCACACGGATCTCACGCAAAATCATAAACCGCCTAGAGTGCTCTTCTGAGTAACGAGACCAGACCTCTAGGTACCCGCATCATCAGCGTGTTTGTATATTTATTGACAATACAATTGCGTGTTTGTATGTTTTAAGTGTCTCATTCAGTGTTTCATTATGATTAAGTCATCCAACCTTCAAAGAACGTTTTTTTTTTTTAATTTGATATTAAATCTATGACAAGGCCAATTTGCCAATGCTGCGAACTAGACTGTTTCCAAGTTAGTAGAAACAGAAAATACAGTAAGTCTAAAGTTGCTAAAAATTTTATAATAATTGAGGTACGATAAAATCAAAATATTTGAAACGTCTCTCTAACATTACTCGAAAAAAACGTTTGATAATAGCACTTTTTTTTAGAAAAATATTTTTTTTGTATATCATCAAGCAAATAAATATCACGGCACCTTGTATAATATCTTGCCCTATTTTTAAATGATACATTAGGTTTATTTTCAAAGATATTTTTTAATGGTTTGATGAGTATTTCTATCGGAGCCAGAGGCATCAGTGAAAATAAATTTCTAGAAAACGATACAAAAACCTATCTTCAGCAGGCGCAAAATATGAGTTTTTGATTGTTATACATTATTCGTAGTTAATCTTTGATTCTGTATCTCGGGAGTATAAAACTCAGTCTTTAGCGAATAAGTTCAATTATTTTTTTTTTAAATTACAAAAAAGAAAAAAATTGTTAGGAATTATTTTTACACGATGATTTTGCATAGCATGTTCCAAGGATAACGCCAATTTGATATGATATGATTTTAAATTTAACATTTTAAAGTTTAGTTTTATGAAAATAAATTGTTTTAAGAAATTGTTATAGTAAAAAAAAAAAGAAAAACAAAATAATCATTAAAAAATCTGAATAATCATTACATAATAAAAGTAGTAGATACAAAATATTATGTTATAAAAATAAAAAACTGAATTCACTCTTGTTTGCATATAGGTAATTTATATTGTTAGAGATGTGAGGGTGTGTATATTGTGTGTGTGTAAATATGTTGTTATTTTATAAATGTCATGAAAATACTTTCAGTTTCAGTTTTACTTTTACTAATTAACCACTGAATAGGTCTTTTTTTAAGAACCACCTGAGTCAGTCCTGAAAAAACCGAAGGGTTTTCCTAAAATATTCATTTATCTCGGAGCAAGGTGATATTGATGTTGATAATGATATTGATGTTGATCAAACGATGTAAATCTTCTGAGCACTATAATATATAGTGGTACCTGGGCCGATCTTGTTATCTTAGCAGGGAACAATGTCTCTGCTTACAATACACTGGCATATTAGGAAATGATAATAAAGAGACCCTACCAAGACCCTGAAGTCATTTGTTTTGTGTGAGAGTCGAGGAGCCAATTATTACAAAAATCTTAATGTTGATATAACAATGTAAGATTTGGGTAAAGCGATACATCTTCTGTAAAAGTATCGTTTTGTTTTTTTTTAAATGCACCTTTTGTACTAAAATATTGAAGAAGGTCTGTATTTATAATTATCAGTACGCATTTAGATTTATTGATATTTGACTTAATAACTTACAATTATTTGTTTATTTTACTGTAATTCCTAGAAAACTCTTATGATCTGAATTTAATGAAAATGATCATTCTGTAAAAAAAGATATTTGCTGATATATAATTTAGAGCAGTGTTTTTCAACCTGTGGGTCGCGATCTCCCAGGGGGTCGCGAAGAGTACGGGGGGATCGCAGGCTATCTAAAAATAATTATCGTAAATATTACAAAATCTTTATTGATAATATGAAAACATTTACAGCTTCAGAAGAGAAACATATTTATTATGTGTTTTTTGCTATTTCTTTTACAAAACTTTATGTTGATCTAAGATGGAAACAGGTAATTACAGCTTCAAAAGTGAAAAGCAGGTAAAATTAATGTGGTTTTGCTCCATTGTTTTTACAAAAAAATATTTATTAAATGCTTACAGTTACATATACTAAGAAAGTGAAAATCTAAGGGCGGGGGGGGAGGTCGCGTAAGATATTGTTTTTTTTTTACCTAAAAGGTTGGAAAACAATGATTTAGAGAAAACGTGATTTTTCCTCAATTGTGATTGTTATTTTAAAGTTTAACCCGCTAATAATAATCATCCCCGGCCCGAGGAAATTTGGCGCTTCAGGCAAATGATCAGAATGCCCCCCCCCCCCCCCCCCCGCCTATCTTGGACGGATGTTCTTCTCACTCGCGGATGAACATTTTGTGGACTTCAGCGATTTTATTGCAATTTTCTTGATTGATAAAAGCTTCTCTAGGCACCCGTAAGCGAACACTTTGTTGATTATATGTTCGTTTATATGTTTCTACTTTTTATTGTGAAATTTCACAGTAATCATAATCATACGACAATCTCTTACAGACAACCCTATACAGTGTTTATACGTACGTGTGCTTGTAAACATGTGTCTTGTTATTGCATTCGATCGACATAATTGAAATGCTATTCCGTTAATTTTATCACAACGGAAAATGGTAACCTAGTCGGGAATCAAACCCGAAATCTTACAATGTAAGATCAGGCGACCTAACCACTATACCACCGGGTCGTGTAAGATTGTAATGACCTCATATTGATAAAATACCCGCTAGGCACGCAGACAATAAATTGGAGGTTTGGCGTTTGATGCATTTATTTGATTGATTGAACTTGATGAATGTTGGGATTGATGAATGTTACCTACTGCATACCTACTGCAATCGCCCTTGTCGCGTAACCTGTACTATGGCGCAGTGTGTGCAAGAAGTACAGATTAGGCGACAAAAGCGAGGCGGCGACTTGACCTACGTGGAGTGGGTAGTGGACGGAGACAACCTGGGCCGGGTTTCAGCCCGACTCGCTATAAGTCTGCGCCATAGCCCACTAGTCCGATTTACTAACGGGGACCTAGCGGGACCATGCATCTTCGGCCTGATGGCCTGCCTGTCTTTTCTAAGGTTTGCCCAACTCACGGCTCAGCTGCCATCCGGTAGCCTCCTCGAAGAACCTGGAAAGGGCCACTGTGAACTCTGCAATCGGCTCTAAACTACAGTCGTTGGCGGTTGGGATCGGAGGTTCGAATTTGGAGGTTCCGCCTCGCTGTAACGCTCTTACGGGTTTGTCGGTGGAGTTTGACAGTGGACTGTCTTTTATCTGCTAAAGTCTTTAACGTTTACTCCATGGGAGATACCTAACGCCGTTATGACCTAATAATGCCGTTAATACCTAATACCCTGACCTATAATGACCCAATGCCGTTAAAACTCTCTGGGGTGACGGGTTCGCCGTTGTTTTGACACTCCCAGTTGCAACTTATGTTGCAGTGAATCCTAACATAGCTCGCTTAATTGATCATGAATATGATACATCCGAATATATGGCTCCTTAAAGAGGCTTGATGAAAAAAAAATATTCCATCAATATTTTTACTGAACTACCAGTAATGCATTCATTATCTACACAAAATATAAAAATGCATAATTCATTCTTTAGATAATACACTGAACTTAAAATTTAAATATTTTATCTTTCAAATTTAAAACTTCTTAAGGAGCTATCGATATATAAGGAAACACGCAAGATATTCATACTTTAATTTATGTATTTTATTTACAATAAATTATGGAAATAAGAAGAGCAGGTAATTTTTAACTCTTTTGAGGCAAAAAAGGTCTGTCTCCTCTGTGTCACAAAGAAGCACAATAAAAGCAGGTACGTGATATCTTTTCAACATTCGGTACATAGCAATGAGGTACATGTACAAAAGATACAACCGCAATGCATTGCTTTCAGGAGATGTAATAGAGTACCGATCATATTAATTGAATCGATATTATTTTGTTGCATTTTTCACATTTGGCAATATTATTATTTATTAACATTACTTTTCGTTATATTTTTAATGTATCGAACAGCCAACATTTTCAAAAATATCTGTGTGTTTAAAATATTTCCCTAATTCATATATGCTTTGTGAAGGATGGATTCAACCCTTCCTCGTAGTCTTCATTGTTAAAACTTCATGAGAGGACGGGTGAAAGAAATGCCCATCGGTTAAAAGCGTTTTTCATCAAGATTTGGATCCTTGCCATGCGTTCAAAATAATAAAACAATGTTTTATTAAGAAAAAATAAAGGTTCTGGAATGGCCTGGAAACTCGCCTGGCCTCAATCTTATAGGAAACTTATGAACAATCTGCAAGGTAACACTTTGAAAATGGATTGCAAGACGAAAATGAACTTATTTGCTACATAATTCACATAGAAAACATCGTTCAAATTTGTAAAAGTCTGGTGAAATCGATACTCAAATGTGTTAAATTAGTAATAGAAACAGGTGGGACGGGACATATGCAATATTAAGATAGCATGTACCATTTAAAATTGCAAAGTAATATTTAATAAACTGATTTAGGCTTAGCAAATATGTTGGTTTAATTAATATTCTCTGGATTTTTTATTATTAGCATCTCGTAGTAAAACACAGTACTGAAATCCCGTCTGGAATGCCAATGTTATGAAATATTACAACTTGTAAAAAACCAATATTACATGCAATCAAATCCATAATCACGACACTAAACCAAAATAAAGAATAAAGGCATAAAACATAAATAACTTTACTTACATATTAAAGTTTACCACAGTATTACTTCCTTGAAAGTAATTATTGAAAAAATGAGGAATCACACCGTTATTTTTTACTTCCGAGTTTAAAATATACAGGTAATTAAGACATTCAAATTTTGGCGGTAACAAAATTATGACCAACGCGTCCGAGCGGTCGCTGCTCGCCAATCCAACTAACCAACGCAATCACATGGCAAAGCCAACGGCTGTCGGAGCAAAGCTTAACTAATTATACTTAAGTGTCGTTTTGCTGCAAGCCCAAGTACGATATGCGGTGGAAAACTTATACCTAATGACTGCACGGAAACATACCGACATCGTAATTAAAGATACGAAATTTTCGAAAAGAAAAAACAGAAATTTCACAAAAAAAACGGAATTTTGCTAAAGTTTGCATATACTAATTATATATAATAAAACAGCTTTTGTAAGCGCTTTTAAATTGTATTTAATTTGTATTTATTGATGAAGTGTATTTATTGATAATTACTATAAAACATTATTTTTGCTTATAGAATAAGATCCGAATGGCAAAACCTTAACCTTTTGCTTATTTGATTCTGTCACCCAACTGGGACTAACCCGTTTTAGGATGGACAGGACTCTAATTTTACAATAAATTATGTAAAAGTTTTATGAAAATGCTCATAAAACTAAATTGCCCTAAAATATGATCCTCAAAAAAAAGAAACAATCAAATAGAGTCAGACAATCAGAATTGACATAAAACTAAAGAGTAAGGTAAATCTATAATAAAAAAGTCAATAAGTAATATTTAATATATTATGTTAGAAATATTAAAAATAATAAAAAATACCTAGTAAAAAAAAGCAGAAAAAAGTAAAATTCAATGTCAAAACAATATCTCACAACAAAATAGTTGTCAATCTAACATCAATGTTAATCTAAAATCAACAATGTTACTCGAACATCGTTGTAACAGCTTACATTGTTGTAATTTAAACATTTGACTCTGTTAGAGCTTTATTTCTGTCCAGTAAATATATGTCATATATTTACTGTGGTTTAGTGGACGTTTAGGTCAACACCCATCCGGCGACCTACGCGCAGAAGTGCGAGCCTGGGTAGGACTCTGGCCTGCGGGTCAGTCTCCCCTAGGAGTCAACCTTCGTTTGCGCATCGATTCGATTGCGTCAGCCAATCGATTGTGCATTCCGGCTAACGGCCGAGGGAATCTGGAAACATTAATCTTTCGTATAGAGCGGGGGTAGTTGTTAACGTTATGGCAACTGCTCTTGAAACGACCACTGGGCCACCCGATCCCAGGTGAAGAGCCGGGCAAAGGATGCCGCGGTCGCGATAGATTCGGTAGACACCGTATCACCGCTCGGTAGGGGAGAGGACCGCGGAAGCGACCTCGATCCTGTTACCAGTCAGGAGGTAGGAGGTATCCTGATGGTTAATTACAGGCGGAGATATCCTTCCAAACTGGTAGTCAGGGGGAAGGCTGCGCGCTGGGTTCCTTTTTTCCGTGCCCCACCGTAAGGCATTGGCCTCTGACGGGTGAGTGGCGTAACTAGACAGTGGACTGTTTTCGTCCCAAGTCTTCTACGCTCACCTCACGGGAGACAGAACGATCTAATATCGTTGAAACTTCCTGAGGTGACGGGTTCGCCCGTTTTAGTTGATAGATCTAGTTGCCTATCTTGCGAATAACCGGAAGAGGGGAGGGGGCTTCGGGATGTATGTTTCCAAGAGAGCGAGGATAGTTGTCGACTTGACGTCTTATATCCTTGAAACGATTCGTTGGCCACCCGACCCCAGCGACCATGACGGGCAAAGGGCGCCTCGGTCTGCGATATATTCCAACTGAATTACCGCTAACGCCAGGTAGACGCCGCACAATCGACCTCGATTCAGTGCTGAAGGACAGAGAAATCCGATAGAAATCCGTTACATCCATGATAGTGAAGACGCAAGGTCGTCCTGCTGAGTTCACTTCCCAGTGCCACCCGGCGTGTTGGCGTAGCTAGACGGTGGACTGTGTTGTCCTTAGGTCTCTGACTTCACAGCATGATTGGCGGGTTCGCTCGAATTAATTGACTACTCTCTAGTGTACCTAATAACTAATGGGCCCCTAATGGGGAGCTAATGGGCCCTGTTAGAGTTGGCCACAAAGACCCATTTGTTTAGGGTTGGTCACACTCACGGGTCAACACCCATCCGGCGGCCTCCACGCATAAAGCGCGACCCCGGGCAGGACTCTGGCATGAGGGCTAGTTTTCCCCAGGAGTCAATCTTCTGGCGCTCCTGGGTGGTCTGCGCACCGTGCGGCGTCAGCCAATCGATTGTGCATTCTGACTAACAGTCGGGGGAGTCTGGAAACAGTACTGTCGCCTATCGAGCGGGGGTAGTTGTTCACCTTACGGCGACTGCTCTTGAAACGACAATCGTTTCACCGCTACGTAAGGGAGAGGAACGCGCAAGCGTCCTTGAACTCGTAACCAGTCGGGAGACCGGAGTAATCTCGTTGAAACTGGTAGTAAGGGCGCGAGTGTCGGCCCGCTGGGTTAGACATACCTAGCTTTCCTTTCCGCAAAATAATATATTACATCAACAAATAATTATAGTGACACGTTTCGAAGAGTCGCCGTTACCAAAGAAAACTAACGCGACTTTCTCGGACACCTAATCAGCCACATATGTATATAGCGACTGTCCCTTGACGTTCGGCTTTTCGTGTTAATTCGGTTACGCTCGTGTAGCCCTGTCCTCTTCTATCTGTCGGAGGATTTTTTTCTAGACGTGACGGGAATTCTCCTGGCAGAGACGTGATGACACACACTGCGCACGCGTTCAAAAATCAAGTTAGGGTGCTTTCCGAAATCAATTAAACAATCGATAGTACGACGCGACGCGCCCTAGATGCAAAGCGCTTTTTTAAAAACATGAATTTGGCGCCCCCCTAAATTTCCGACCGGGTCCAGTACCACGGTTTAGTTTGCCCCCCCCCCCTCCCCCGCCCCCTTAGATCAGGGGCTGATAAATTATCACGCATTCGAATGCGATCGTGTGCAGATCATGATCGCCAATGCCCGATAACGGACGTGGCGAAAACAAGAAGAGAAGAAATTCGCATAAACTACACTAATAGTATACAGGAAATAAAATCTTCTCCGTGACATGTGCATTGGAAATTAATTTATTCGGCAAAATTAAATCTCTTTATTATAATTGAGGATGCAAAGCGACCGGAAAAGTTGATATTTAAAAATAGCCTCCGCTCAAAAATTAAAAACTAATCATCGCTGCGGTGATTTTTTTCGGTAATACTGCCAGCTATTAATTCCTTGAATTTGTCGATTATCATTTGATAATAATTAGCCACAGTGGATTTTTTTGAGTAAGATTAGTTTGGCCTTGCACGAAGTAATCGGTTACCTATGTTTGGTTTGTTGTAGTGGGCACAGTACGGTCACAATCATAATCATAATCGTAATTATTTATTTCATCTCCGACATTACATAATATGTGCATTACATTAACACTAGAGTGCTCGCGCGTAAAATTGTTGAATAGTTTTTTATAGTCAGGGAGTTAGTGAATATTTTTAGGACATGAGTCCTAAAAATATTCACTAACTCCCCGACTATAAAAATTATTCAACTATTTAAATTTCCCAGTTTGTGGTAGTATAGTGATTATTGTGATAGTTTTGTTATTGTTATTGTGATATTTGTGATAGTGATTATTGTGATATTTTGTGAAAATAATTTCCCAGTTTGTGAAAGTAATTAAATCTGCTCTATTATTGATACTAATCAAGAAATTCCGAGTCTGGCAAGGATAATGCGATTGGTGGGTGGACGGTAGGTGCAATCGAATTGTACTTATTTTCCCGGTTATAAATGTTTTCCATTTACTAGGGTCGATCATTAAATGCACAAAAAAAGCAATCTGACTTATTTACAGTTGAACGAAGCTAGTCTGGCAGGAATATTTCAACAATTACAAAAACTGGAACAATCGATGTGATTTAGGATACGTCGCCGTTATTTTTACACGTTTAAAACTCATAATACGAAATGATTATATCACATATTATTATTTAAAAGAGACTTGCTACTTTAAGAAGTGTCTGGCGGGGTCTAGAAATTAGACAAAAATAAAAACTTATTGCTTCCATTATCACTATCTTGGTTTTTTTGTACACGATAATTGATCTTATAATTCCACGAAAAAACACTGGCTGATGTTCGCAATAACTAAATCCTCGCCAGACTCTACTGAAATTTGAGGCAGTGTTTAATAAGTCCGACCCGTTTAATGCGCGTTACTCTGACGCGCTTTAGATGAGCGTGGCATAATGTTAAGAATCATATGACCAGTTTTCTAGTCTGCAAAAAAAAGGCCACCATTTTGGATGCTTTTTAGGTGCCAGACACGTTTGCAATACCTACCTATAGATCAGCCAGATATTTTTTTCTAATCCATGTTGCACTCGACTTTTTTACTTGACATGACCATGTTTTACTTGTCGACCATGTTTTACATGACAGTAAAACAATTTCCATTAGTGCTAAAAAAAGGTGTAGCACATCTGTATTATTCAGAAGCATTTTCCAGCCTTACTTATTAGAAACCCCCCTACAAAATACTTAAAATTAGTGACTGAATAATAGTATCAACGTTTTGTGACTGGGAATCAAGGCGCGAGCACTCTATTGTTAAGATATGTCAACGAAGTAAAGTCCAAACAGCAAAAAATTGCAATCGGATTAGCTTCATGAAATATTAATATATCGTTATTATAGGATACCTATTATATTTTTATGAAATGTAAAAAAATGACAATAGTATTTATATTTTACGTTGAATAATTAAACATTATAGAAAAAAACATATTGTAACCAAAGCATCATAGCAAAAACAACATAATAGTGTTAAAGTAATACAGTCAAGGGAAATGTTTGCAATACCTATAGATCAGCCAGATATTTTTTTTCTAATCCATGTTGCACTCGACTTGACAGTAAAACGATTTCCATTAGTGCTAAAATAGTGCAGCACATCTGTATTATTCAAAAGTATTTTCCAACCTTACTTACTAAAAAATCTCCCTACAAAATACTTAGTAATCGTATCAACGTTTTGTGACTGGGAAAATCAAGGCGCGAGCACTCTAGTGTCAACGAGTCCAAACAGCAAAAATTGCAATCGGATAAGCTTCATGAAATATTAATATATCATTATTATAGGATTCCTATTATATTTTTATGAAATGTAAAAAAATGACAATAGTACTTACTTATATTTTACGTTGAATAATAAAACATTATAACAAAAAAAACATATTGTAACAAAAGCATTATAGCAAAAACAGCATAATAGGGTTAAAATAATACAGTCAAAGGAAATGGTCCGACATATAACGATAATAAACACAATGGGCTCGATTGCTTTTCTTCGTGAACTAAAATCGGAAATTAGCCCGTGTGAACGAGAC
Organism: Micropterix aruncella; assembly: GCA_944548615.1. Classification (NCBI taxonomy): domain Eukaryota; kingdom Metazoa; phylum Arthropoda; class Insecta; order Lepidoptera; family Micropterigidae; genus Micropterix; species Micropterix aruncella. Next base: position 17,703,445 of record OX155969.1, on the reverse strand, counting down.
AGGGCAATATGCTAGAACGAAATGTGAGATGACCGGTTGTCACTTTTTCGCAAACCCCTCCTGTTGCGAGGTAAAAACTCACCTATCACTTTTGCGCGCGACATATTCGGGCAAAAAATCGACGCGAGCCAACGGCCTTGAGAAAAACGATCATAACTTATAAACCACTAAACGGATTAAAAAAAGATAAAGAGAAAAATGATCGCATTGAAATTTGACATATAAAACATTATAACCTTATCTCGTAAAATAATTAAGATAATAATGAATAAATATTACAAAATTGGCAAACTGAAAAAACTCGCCTATAAAATCATTTCGATTTTTTTGTCACCAAATACGTAAAATATGCAAAAATTGTAAATACAGTTATGTTCTTTATTAAATGCTTTACCAAAACGATATTTTTAAGCTATTGCATAGCTTTTATCGCGGGCCTAGGCCAGCGCGGCGACCGAATGAAGAAATTTCTTAACGAAAATTAATGATTTTAAACTGATAATTACGTCTAAACGAGTACTGCTTACGATTCGAAAAAAATATATGTTAAACAAGAACATTTTCCTAATATTCTTAGCTTTGAATATTTTAGATTTTGTTTATATTACATAGTGTAATTATTTGTGAAATTAGGTCTAACCGAACACAAAAACGACTACTACGCAAATACTATCTGGCGTATTATTATAAAACCTGATATTTTAATTATCTATCTTTTTATCTACGAATTTTTTCGAATAATTCGGTTTTTTTTGCTTTATTGAATAAAAAATTCGTGCGCGGCGCTCTATCGAAAGACATTTAAATTATTCCGAATCATTTGCTGCCGCAAATGATTCGGAATAATTTCAACGTTTTCCGATAGAGCGCAGTTATCTGATATCACAAAAAAATAAACTAATAAATAAATATAATTGCATAACTTGTTAAAAATGCTATGCAATAGCTTTACCGTGGCAGTCCCCGAGTGCCACAAGTATTTTTTTTTTACTTATTTGCATACAAAAATATTTATTTATTCAGCCAAGAAAAATTTTATGTATTCTCGAAAAAAAAAATTTTTTAATTTTTAATTTGTGACTACTTATGGTAATTTTTTATATGAAATTCTTTCAAAATAACTTTATTACTACATCACACTTCTTAGAAATCACACCAGAACTTTGAGCTTTGTCTGATATTATAGAAAAATCTAAAGTTTTGAGAGTTTCCGCGTCCGAACTTAATAATAAACTTTGAATGCTCATAATATAAAATTCGTTAGATTTTTTCAATTATATTGTCTTATCATAGACTTATTATATGTCTAATAACGAATTACTATACGCCAAAGAGTCACATTTCATCGAAAAACTATGGAAAATCGCACTTTATTCTCTCATAGTAATTATCAAAACAAGTTTCTTTGCGCGATTCATTTTACAAAACAAGATATAATTTTCAAAATACGCCTAATTATGTGATAACTTAGGATGTAAATGAAACAATACTTATTTTGTTAGTAAATTAAAGCGACATTACGTCATATTTCGCAATATATCGGGATATTTCATAAACATTACAAAATAATAACAACCATTTTTTCGCGAGCCGTTTGTTGTCGCCGAAGTGTTTTCTTTAAAAATTCGTGAAAAACAGCAAATGTACTATCTCAATTGACTAATCCTCATGCCTAAACTACTTAAAAATGCAAATTACTCACTGTTATCCAGTAAACACTGCACTGTTATCCACAAAACACTGCACAAAACCACCATTTCGCGGAACTATACGCGGCCGCGGCGCTGGCCGATGGAGACTGCCGTTTTGACGTCTATGCTGACTTTTTAAATCGCCGTTCGATTTTTTCGCCGCTCGCCGCCGAATTAAAGATTATTTGGCCATATCGTTCCGCCGTCAGAAAGCATTAAGTACGACGTTTCGAATCGTAAATTGCATTTTTCGCAGCGGCGAGCGCGACATCCAGTAGCGGATGTTACGTGCTTTAGGCGGCCGCCATACATGTCCCGAAATGGATGTTACGGATAGAGCGGGTTAAAACTGCCCGCCAAGGTCAAATCTTACACCGCACGAAATACACTCGAATTTATTCGGACGAGTATACGTTCGACAGGTAGTATTTATCGACGATCGTTCGTTTCATATTCCGCTCTAGCGTATTGCTCTGTTTCGTTCGCTTAAACTAATTTTAGTTTTAGTTCACAAAGAAACGCAATCGGGCCCAATATGACGCTTAGTTTACACATGAATAAAATTTATATAAAATTTATATAAAGCTTTCTGCAATAATCTCAAAATCGGTCCATTAAAAAGTCGCATGTTTGTCGAGGTTTTCCTTTAGACATTTTTTTAATTCTGTTGGTATCATCCAGTTCTTTTGTGGTAGGGGGGTATTAAAAACATTTTTAGACTAAAATACAAAAACAACCGCTATTATTTACTTAGCTAAACAATGACTACCCATACAATTACTTAGCCATACATCTACTTTTCATTCAATGCTAACGTACGGCGCAGAGTTATGGGGGCGAGCAGTCAACAGGCAGAGGGCCTTCGTTATGCAGAAACGTGCAGACCGCACAATAGCGCGTGTGGCGCTTGATACGCCAGCTAGGCCTCTGTTTAGAGATCTCTGCATCATGACGCTGCCGTCCATTTATATAATGGTAGTAGCGCTGTTCGTTCGCAGAAACCTAGTCGATTTTGAAGTGAATGGTGTGCATCCCCACTATCCAACAAGATCCCGTAGCATGCTACTTTCGGTAAGTCATGCATTATTCAAGTCGGAGAGGCTAGCCTATATCGCCGGCCCAGCGGTTTACAACAAACTCAGCGAGCACATTAGGCAGGCGCAATCTCTCGACGTTTTTAAGAGACACCTTAAGAGGTACCTCACAGATAAGGCGTTTTACTCACTGAAGGAATATTACTCGAGTGAAGTCTAAAATGCTTTAGTGGCTAAAGTGTTTAATGATCTCTTTGCATTTTGTGTTGTATTTCCTATTTTTTCATTATTCTTGTGTTTTTTAGTTTATTGTTATATTTTCTATATGATAAAAAAATGTTTGTTTGCTAATATATATGGATGTTTTCTAATCTGTATCCGACTTGTATATCAGTATACTAATAAAATTAATATGAATAATATGAATATGAATATATTATTTACTTAATAATACAATATTATTTTTATTCCTCGGGATGGGAGCTAATCAGCCCGATGCAGCTGGGCCATTTATGACCCATGTTTTGCGGTCGTTTCAACTCACAGGTCAGCACCCATTCGGTAGCCTCCACGTAGAAGTGCGAAACCAGGTGGGACTCTGTGCCACCGGGCCATTTCCCTTGCAAATCGCTCTTCAGGCGCTCCTGGGCAGTTTGCACGCCTGGCGGTGTCAGCCAATCGCCTGTGCATTCCGACTGATAAGCGAAGGCGTCTGGAAACGGCTTTGTTTACTATAGAGCGGGGGCGGTTGTTAACCTTATAAATAGGATAGAAAACGAATTTACCGCGTGAAATTTGTAGGACCCGACGTTTCGGTGACGTTGCAGCCGCCGTTGTCTAGGGTAAACTGAAGAGCTGTCAGTCCGTTGTTTTGCGGGTAGGCCGCAAACCGCTGCCGCCACTGCGTAGGTTATAACGGTGGTGGGGGGCCGGGCTCGGAGCGCGGGAATTTTTAAAATCCGTCTTGCACACAACACTCACTGTATCCTGTTTTACGTCTTTGCGTTCGGCGTTCGGCGGCGGGAACATTTTAAGAAGAGGGTTCCACGTAGAAGAGAGTTTGTAGCCGTCATCTCTATTGAAGTTCGGAGTTCTTCTTATTTCAATGGCTTCCCGGATCATGCGAGGAAAGTAGAATTGTTCCTTGGATAGAACAATGGGATTTTGAAACTGCATCCAGTGGTTACTTCCGCTATCCAATATATGTTCGCAGATCGCCGATTTTTCTCGCTGAACGTTTTTAACAGCTTTGATGTGTTCTGTCAGTCGCGTGGCTATGGGCCGTTTCGTTTGTCCAACGTAGGCTAGACCGCAGCTGCATTCGACTTTATACACACCCGGGGTTTGCAGTGGTATTACATCCTTTACAGGCCTCAAAAATCGAGCTATATTTTGGGTCGGTTTGAAGATCGTTTTTATATCGAATCTGTTTAGCATCTTACTTATTCGATCTGTCACGCCCTTGACGTATGGTAAGAATGCTCTTGATCTGCCGTAAGAATGCTCTTACCATACGTCAAGGGCGTGACAGATCGAATAAGTAAGATGCTAAACAGATTCGATATAAAAACGATCTTCAAACCGACCCAAAATATAGCTCGATTTTTGAGGCCTGTAAAGGATGTAATACCACTGCAAACCCCGGGTGTGTATAAAGTCGAATGCAGCTGCGGTCTAGCCTACGTTGGACAAACGAAACGGCCCATAGCCACGCGACTGACAGAACACATCAAAGCTGTTAAAAACGTTCAGCGAGAAAAATCGGCGATCTGCGAACATATATTGGATAGCGGAAGTAACCACTGGATGCAGTTTCAAAATCCCATTGTTCTATCCAAGGAACAATTCTACTTTCCTCGCATGATCCGGGAAGCCATTGAAATAAGAAGAACTCCGAACTTCAATAGAGATGACGGCTACAAACTCTCTTCTACGTGGAACCCTCTTCTTAAAATGTTCCCGCCGCCGAACGCCGAACGCAAAGACGTAAAACAGGATACAGTGAGTGTTGTGTGCAAGACGGATTTTAAAAATTCCCGCGCTCCGAGCCCGGCCCCCCACCACCGTTATAACCTACGCAGTGGCGGCAGCGGTTTGCGGCCTACCCGCAAAACAACGGACTGACAGCTCTTCAGTTTACCCTAGACAACGGCGGCTGCAACGTCACCGAAACGTCGGGTCCTACAAATTTCACGCGGTAAATTCGTTTTCTATCCTATTTATAATGTCAAACAACCGCGATAGTCTTCGGTTGTTAACCTTACGGCAACCGCTCTTGAAACGACCAATTCGTCCACCCATCGCGAGTTATAGGCGGGCAATGGGCGCCGTGATCCGCGATAGATTCGGTAGAATCCGAATCACCGCTACGTAAGGGAGAGGACCGCGCAAGCGACCTCGAACCATTTAGTACATTTAGTTGTAAATCTCATTGTTGTAAAACATACTTAGGTACCCCGTGTTGGAGTAAGCACAGTATACCAGACAGTAGCGTCTCTTAGAACAAAATTGAATTCGAAGCGAGCTACCTCACGAGTCCTAAGAGCTCGCATATGACCGCCACATGTCTGCTACTCCGCCGACGCAGATGTTCAAACGTTCGAGAAATTAGCCAAGCTTCGCCCGCGCATAATGCCAACCAAAGGCGTTTGCTGAGACTTATCCCTTCGCTCACTTCCCTCGCACCCTATCCCCGCAACGCCCTGTCGCTCGAGAGTGCATCTACTGTTCTCTTGGTATAGAGTGGCGTAATAGTTTTGAAGTTCTAATGATGGGGCCACACTAACGGAAAACGTCAATGCCCATTATCGCAATAAATATTGCGTTAATAATTAACGCTTTAAATTGAGTGGCCAAACTTGAACGATCAGCGTCATAGATCGATATTGATCATTTGCATTAAAAAAAAACTTGCAAATCTGAACATCAATTTAATAAATAAAATTGATAAGCGCTCTCTCTAGGCTGGCGGACGAACCCAGTTGGGTTTCATTGCGACGCCTCAGGCGGCGCGGTTCGAGTCTCGGCTAAGAGCGAGTTTGGGACAAGTGTCAACAGATGGCGGTAATATTATGGCCCGCTGATGCGTAAAAGTACATCCACTTGTGTGTCATTACCTCCAACCTGAGGAGGTAAAACAATCTGGCGCCAAAAGCCTGTTGCGGTTCATAAATGACACGAGGCTTAGCGCAGAACTATAGTAGGTGGCGAACACAATAGATCAGCAATGGTCGCAGTGTTACAAGGCTCATAAAGACCTTAGAAAAGCCCCACACAACAAATTAAAAAAAAAGCACATCACCAGCGGTGGAGTAATCTTACATCAGAGGTGCGGTCGATGTAGTGTATGTCATCACTGAACATTTAGAGATATTGAACGAGAGATTTTTATTCTGGCCCCAAGATCAAACGGCGTCAATATTGCGCTGAAAAAGCTCGCAGGTTTTTAGTGGACATGTACAATTTAATATCGTTGGCGAACATTAAACATTGATATCAGTCTTTGGCTACTTGCCGGGAAAGCATAGGGGTGAACAACTGTTTTTTCTCATTTTCATTTGTTCCTGTCTGGTTGTTGCTCTGTGTTTGTATATGGTTGTCATATTTAAACAAACTTTATTATCCAATATGTCTATGGTCATGGTGTGCCTACCCCCTCTCTCGAGGTTTGTCCTCTAACACATACAAGTTGTCATAAGTCCATTGTAACACCTATTTATTTTAAATCTAGACCATAAATACCTCCTTTTAAAATGGTTGTGGTTCAATTTCAACGCAGTCTTGAATGTTTCCTCGTATTTCCTTCCGTTTCTTATTGTGTAAGGTGGGAATAATTATTTTTCCAAGGCTTCACAAATTAATAATCACGTTACGATATAGGAAACAAATCAGTGAATGTAATTACATTAATAATTATAATGAGCGAATGTACTGTGAATGTACTACTTACATAATATATTTCAATGTAACAGCCACAATGTGGATTCTTCTTCTTGAGTGTCGAGTCCAATATCATACATGGATGACACTGACAGCGATTCTCATTCACCCTCTAATAATAAATACAAAGGAAAATGCCATCAAATCCATTGACCTGGGTCAGGCCCATCATTATTATTATTATATTATACACTAGCAGCTTAAGGCTGATGTGTGTATATCACATGCACTTGTTTTTAAACTTGTGACTGTTTTGCACTAAGAAAAATGTCCAGTTTTAAAAGCTATTGACAGAGATAGCACTGATCACTTCCTCTGGCAAGCATTCCTACACGATTTGTCAAAAAATATTTCCTGGGGTTCGATGCTGCAATTGTCTTATTTAGCTTTAACGAGTGTCCACGCAGTTGCTTATTGGTGTTCAGGGTATACATGCTCTCGAGGTTGGGCTCACTGTAATAACCATGAAGCATTTTGTAGCTTTCTATTAAGTCTCCTCGCTGCCTACGTTCCTCTATTGTTGTCAGGCGAAGTTCTTTCAGTCGCACTTCGTATGGTTCGTTCCTCAGCGATAGCACCAACTTTGTTGCTCTTCTCTGAACTCTTTCCAGGTGCTCTATATCCTTCCGAAAGTAAGGATTCCATACCTGGTAGGAGTATTCAAGGAGCGGGCGAATGTAGGTTTTATAGAGCTTGAGGAAGTATAATATATCATTATTACGAGTAAGAATAATATTATCATTATGATTTTAGAGGGTGAGCAGTGGATGCCCACTAGTAATTATTTTCCTAAAGCAGTAGTTTTCAACCTTTTATAAGTGACGGCATAGGCCCAAGCTAGACATAACGGACGTAGGACTCGTACACGTCGCGGACGCGGAGTCCGTTTTTGGGAATTTTAATACAAAATCATCAATTTATAAGCTAGATATGCCAACTATACAAATAAGTTGGCTCGCTATGCTGTTGGTATGCGAGAGAATAACACGCCAATATGGTTCGCGGCAGCTCTCACACCGTAAACGGTCAGCTGTCTGCCAGCGGACTGCGACCAAACTACTACTGGCTATCTCTCAGTAGTGTTTTTGAAGCGGTAATTTTCGAGCGCAAAAGGTCCATCTAGGCCCCTAGGGGATCATATATCGATGTACAAAATGTATAGAAAAGACGCGAAGCAAAACATAAAGGACATGCAGTTTCAGTATGTTCTTAAAAAGTCGGGACAGCGTCCCGTCTGCGGCCTGTCCCGAGTCTTACGTCCGTTGTGCTTGGCTTGGGCCTTACTTTTAGTCAAGTCACTTCAGCCCATCTGCAATAAAAACATTCAGAGCTACCGCACACGGCATGCAATCGTTTATACAAAGCGAGTTATAAAGCGACTGATTACTATTGCTAAAATGTTCTTTATCAAAAATGGTCAATATAAAGCAAAAAAAATGGATTCTGGTAATGGTCTTTAAAAATATATTCTGTCTCAAATGGATGAATTAACCGCTGGAATGCCAATACCACCTATGGGTGGTTTTCCTTTCGTGACAATTCGCAGGCGGCCGATCTCCGTATTTATGCAATTATATGCGGTAAAAGTCGCTTTCATTGAATAAGCCACTGTTATATATTAGTATGCGCGTACTAACTTCACATACAAACAAATTCTCGAGAGTTGAAAACATGCCGACGTGAGTTTCATTCCCATGACTGGCTTTCTAAAGGGCTTTAGAAGAAAAACAGTAAATATCAAAATTTTTCTTTATTTTAGTTAATGCAATATAGATAATTTAATTTTAACAGTACATGCAATTATTTTGAGTATTACATATCTTTCAAGGTATACTGGTGAAATTATAGTTACAATATTATTATTTAAATTATTTCTCAGTACAGTGGGCTTTCAATCTTAAGGTGGGTAGCCATTAGGTTTGCGCATAAACTCTGCTCTGCGCATCTGCAATTGCTCCAGCAGTGGATACGTTTGCGCTACTGGAGCGTGCTACGTTGCATGCTCCGAGGCGAGCGCTCCACGCGGTGGCGGTAAATACTGCGAACATAACGAGGAGCGCAGTGTGTTCATGGACACGAGCGTTGGTGAGTACGTCTCGTGCATCTCTGTTCGGCGTTCAGTAAACGCAAACCCATCGATATGAAGTGGGCCAAAGAGAAATTTCATGCTCTATTGTAGGAGTACCAAAATTATTCAGTGCTGTAGGATCCGAAGGATGAGAAATTTAAAAATAAATTCTGGCGACGTTATGTTCGCTCAACGTTCCAATGAAAACTGCGGATCACTCGTTGTTCTTAAGTTGACGCGTGAATCTAGTGGATACCCACCTGAGTAATTAATATGAATTTAGTGTTGTATAATTAGGTGCGACTTCTATATTTCATAGTTTATATTAATCCCCTAAGGCTGTGACTACTTAGTTCTTTGCAGTCTTTGCTTAGCAGCAATGATAGCCATAAAGAAATTCAATCTTTGGAAGAGTCCCTTATAACAAAATCAATTTATCACATCAATGCACAATTTTATTTTAGAGATACATTAAGGTACAATTTTTAAATTATAATAATATCTACAAATCAGTTGCCAAATAACAAAACTAGCTGTCTGCCTAATGTTATCTTTTGTGAAGTGAAAAAATGTAATCAAAACACTGTCTCTTTTGACAATTTGGCTAGGGTTGCCAGATGTTTAAATCTTTTATTACTCTCTCTTTTGGCGATTTGACTAGGGTTGCCAGATGTTGTTTTCAAACTATGAAGCAGTACCAAATTGGTTAAAAATCGTGTGTAGTTATATCTAATACTTTATGGAACGAATCTTTAACATTAGGGGCCATCCACATATTATGTAATCACCGAGGGGGAAGTGGGGGTTGGAGCTGAGGCTTACGCTCGATTACGTGGGGGGGGGGGGGGTGCCCGTCCTGATTACAATAATCAACTTTATTCACCGCGGTACAATTTTTTTGGTCTAAACCTGCACAGAAATAGCAGTGCCACGCCAAAGATACCGCTTCGAGCGATGTGCTTGATAGTCCAAGCGCTCGTCTACGATTGAGTGGCCCGGGCTTGTTCCTGTGCGCGCTGCCAAGCCGGTGGCCGCTCTGCATGGCGGCGGCACGACTCGCTGACATTTACGTGCTTGTCTGGCTCTTTAACTATACCGGATTTACACATGGAGTTTCTCAGTACGTACGCCAAAACGTTCTCACTCCTCTCGGGACTGGAGGCTGAACAGCGGGCCGACGAGGAGTGAGGGCAGTTTAAAAAGAAATACATAAAATGCACGAAGGATCCGGAGCTCTGCCTCATTGTGGAAGAGTCTTCAAACATTTTACAAACGCTGGGTTGACGATTCATCACATTTTCCGCAAATTCGGCTGATTACGTAATCTTGGGGAAGGAGGGGGTTGGGAGTTCAGGCCGCTGATTACGTCTGTTGACATGGGCGAGGGGTCGAAAATCCCAAAAACATGATAACGTAATATGTGGATGGCCCCTTATGGGAAATGTAGATAGATGAAAAAAATCATCTGTCAGTAAACGCTGTAAAAAACGTGAATTGTGCATTTTCTTTAATATTACCACTAGTTACACTGTAGTCCATTTAGGACAAGATGCCATTTCAGGCAATAAACCCTTATTAAAAGTAGTGGCATCAAATGCTAAATATATCAAAACCTAGATTAACTGTTACTTTAGCATTCAATGCCACTTAGTAGAATATTAGTTACTAATTTTAGACTTTTTTGTGACTTTCAGTAAATTTATCAGTTAACAATAAAAAAACTTGTCTTCTAAGTTTTTTTTTTCGAAACATTTGACAACCCTAGATTTGACAGATATCGTATGAATCCTTTGTTTTGACTGTATGTAAAATAACTTAAAACAGCATTCCAATTCTGGTATTTTAAAAAAAATATTTTGCAATTTAATACCAAAAACTATAAACTACGATTTGCCAGTATTGTTATCAGACACCTGAAATATTTTTATTTATGATATGGTAATTAGGAATAACGTAGAGCATAAAAGATCCAACGGCCATATTGCGGAATGAGGAACTCCCGGAGAGACCGTTTTAGATTGTCGTCCACATCTCAAATCATCTGAGATGAAAACAATATTTGTTTGACATACTGTAGCGCGACAACGCTTAGAATTAGGAATGGCAGATGTCTTCACAATGAAGCTGTGTGGCAAAAAGCTTGGAAAATGAGATTTGCAGTAGGAGAGATGACATTTTAGTGTTGAAATTTGAGTAGGGGTTCAAATTTGACAACATTTCAAGCTCATATTGAAGATTCGGAAATCTGCTCCAAAGCTGCTACAAAGCTGAAAACTGATAACTGCAAATCTAGATCATTGATGATATAATATGGTATTAGATCACTCAACTCCATGGTCTGTTTTGGCAAACTCTTGTGCCCCGGCAACATGCAGGTGGCGCTGATAGCGTCGACGACCAAACTAATAGCAATTTATTTGTCGTTCTATAGTTCTATATTAGCTTTATTATATTTTTTCTACTATCAATATGTTCATGTTATTTCTGTTAATTTGTAATGCAAGCATTGCAAACTGTTCATAGGATAGTAAATTTGTTTCGTTTGAATATGTTTTTAAAATACTAGTATCATATATTTACCATCTGTAAGTTTGCTATAAAATAAAAACAAATAAATAAATAGTGACTTTTTATAAAGGACTGATCGAGTATAAAAACGCAATAATAACATTCAATTATCAGTGCTATCTATCGCAATTTTTATAAAGGTTGATTTATAAATCACAGAAATAAAACAGGGAGATAGAATGCCATCTAGGGAGATAGAATCACACAGGGAGATAGAATGCGCAATGATTACATATTGAAACTTGTATATGAAATTAAAAATTGACATCTTGATGTAAATAATATTAAAATAATAAGAGGTATGATTTAAAAGTTTGTTGTTATTATATGGTTATACCACATAGGTTATATACCAAATAGGTTATACCACGGAAGTTGAAATATCGAACCTAACATTTGAAGATTAACCGGTCAAAATCTGGTCTTCGCACGCAAAAAACTGCGCCTCACCTTTTGTATCGATTTTATAAATAAATACTAACAATATCGTTTTTTTATTAATTCCCTCTAGTTACCTAGTAATTAATCTTGTAGTCGTGTATATTAAATATTTATATAATATATATGGGGGCCGGCCGAAACCGTTACCTGCTGATCTGTCAAACAACGCAGTGCCTATAGGCACTGTTGGCATCCAACGGGTTAAACAATTTTTTGTAATCATGAGTGTTATCTACCTGTTGCGTTTCTTAGTAAAATCCTGGTTGCCAAATTGTAGTACGTCGTTGAGCAATCTAATACAATATATAATCAATGCTGAACTGAAGTTATCTTTTCGAACACCTGTATGCATATTTTGAGCACTCCTGTGACATTTTAAATGTTTTATCACACTAATTCGTAGGTTTATAATATTAGGATATATTGAGAAAATATAATTTTCTAATGTTTTTAATTTTTGCACAATCATATTCGGAAATCTGCCCCAAAGGTGTTGCAAAGATCGAAACTGATGTAGAATTAAAACTAAATGCTGCAAATCTATAGGGACCCCTTAAAATCCTTAGATAAAAGATCAGGTCAGGTTAGGCAAGTTCCACAATCAGACCCAAGCCGTATAGACAAAGAATATACGTATACAAGAATATACGTATACAAGAATTTATAAGTGTAGAACAAAATGCAAAATGAAGATGGAACTTTTCAATATGCGAAGTATAGTATTTAAAAAATCTACTCTTGAACTACCACATTACAAAAACGGCAGTCGGTGAGAAATCAGCCTTTTGTTCAAATCATTTTCCTAGTATTTTGTTCATTTGTTTGTTCTGCCGGCCAATGGTGAGGTCAGCCGACTCGACCTTGTCGTGGATGTCCTCGATGAGGTCACTCTGCGACTCGATCTCTTCGCCGAGTGCCGTTCCGAGGTTTTTGAGCCGCGAAATCGTATCTGCCATCTCGTCGAGGTTTGCGTCGAGCAATTCGTTGACGCGCTTGCTCTCTGTTGAATGTCCAGAATACCTGAAACGAAAAATAGAATTTTAAAGATATCCTTTTTACACGACTGTATGTTTGTCCGTTTCTTTAAATTAAAGGTACCCATACTTTCTTGACCCATAGACCCCTTGATGTTTTCCATAGACCCCTAACTGAATTTTCCTTAACTTACTAACATTTAAAGTTTTTTAACACCTGGAACTGTACTGATCGCCTACATAGGTGATGTGGACAGTTGTAAAAAATAAAAAATATGTACAATTTTTATTTGTTTATTTCTAAGCGTCCACGACCTTGAAGTACAAAGCATTTGGGAAAGCCGCACATAAGTGCACATGTAGCACTATCTCGCTTGCTCATTCGTGTGGCGCATTTATCCTACTCGTTCGCACGGATACCCATTGAAGCGCAATTTTTTCACATATCTCATTCGCACCTTCCCTCGTTAGTCATGTACGCTGGGCTCTTCAATCGACTAGTGATGCAATTTGAGTTGAGTGTTGATTTTATTCCGTGATAATTGTGACGCGCGCGTTTGTTTATTGCTATTATTATAATTTTAAAATACTATGCTGTATACAAAATCTGTTTAAGAAGTGATACGACATTAACGGATCGCCTGAATGCTTATGGTAAACTGCCTAAATGGAGTCCACTAACGTGGACCCCCATTTACATCTCGTGCACCCGGATTTTATTTTTCGCTGACATGGACCCCCTGCGAATCGAAATCGACCCCTGGGGATCCATATAGACCACTTTGGAAATCACTGCTTTAAATGCTTGGACCGATTTAGAAGTGTGTGGTATTGTTAGAATCGTTATGTCATCCCCGGGGACATAGGGTACGTAAGCCTTCCGAATGTCGAATAAATATTACAATTCATATACATAAGTGTTTAGTATCAAATGACAGGTCTGATTGGGTATATTCCAAAAATATATAGTTATCTATCTGGATAAATACATAAACCACAGATAATTTATAAAAAACCCTTTTATAAAAACTATGCGAACAAATTGTTTCTAATAATTATAATTTTAATTGTGCCTGCTGACTACCCTGCCATTCAATTCAACGTAGAATGCCGGGGTAGTCAGCAGGCTAAGAAAGTTGTCATTCTAATTAGTAACCCCAAAGTGTTTTGGAAAAGATGAAAATTCATCAGTAGACAGTAGATGCAGTTAGTTAGTTAGTTATACTGGGCGTTCCTCCGCAAGTCGACATCCAGTGTGCCTATTTTGCAGACGGGGGTAGCTCTATTCCACCCACCCCAGTTCCTCTACGAAAGCCAGCAGGGCTTTCAGGTTTCCTGCTTCCTCGCGCAGGGTGCCTGGAGTCCCAAGGTGTTTTGTCCTGTATACTTCTACCTGTTTACAATCTAGCAGAATGTGTTTTGTGGTTTCTTCCGCCTCCATGCATGCTCTGCACATAGGGCTATTCGTTCCGCCCATGTTGAAGAGGTGTTTGTTTAGTGTGTTGTGTCCTGTTATCAGTCCCACTAGTTTGCGTAGTTGGGGCCTTTTTGTCCTTAGAAGTGTTTTGGTAAGTTTGTGGTTGTATTCCACTACTATTTCTTTGGTTTGTCTGCAGGTGTCTATCTCTTTCCAGTGTGTTTGATGTAGTTGTTTGTAGTGGTTGTCAAGTTGGTTGTTTATGTGCGAGTAGGGTAGGGGCACGATAGGTTCGGGTCCGTATGCCGGTGTGTCTGAGCCCTTACGGGCTAGTTCATCCGCAGCATCGTTTCCTCTTGAGTTACTGTGTCCCTTGATCCATTTCAGTGTCACCTTATTGCCTTTTCCGCATACCTCGAGGAGGCTTTGGTGGCATTCGTATATGAGCCCAGATGTAAATCTATCGCTTCCCAGTGCCTGTAGCACTGACCTGCTGTCCGATAGAATACATATGTTTTCGTGTTTTAGCTGCCGCTGTTTCACTGCGTTGCAAGCTTCTATTATTCCCATACATTCTGCTTGGAATACTGTGTTGTGTGCTCCGAGTGGTTTGGAGATGTGAATATTTATTAAAAAATATACAGTAGATGCAATAAAGAACTCGAAACATATGGTCAGACTGCTTTATAATCGAGCGCGTGGCGTCAGCATCTCCATACCAATATATTGCGCCATTGCGACCATTATATTGCGCGGCAGTTGATCAATGCGTCATAGACTAATGCGTGACATGTATGGAGATGCTGACTCCACGCGTTTAATTATGAAGCAGTCTGACCATACGTTTTGAGTTCTTGGCGGTTAACCGTTTTTCTTGCAGCTTGGGCCACAAGATCCATTTTGTTCTCGGATCGGCTCAACTCACGATTCAACTCCTATTCAGAAGCCTCCTCGAGTGGAAGGCTACCCCGGGTAAGACTCCCGTGTCTCTGGCCACAGAGCTGGTGGGCCGGTTTCTCCCGGCAGAATTGCATCCCGGCGCCACCGGATGGTTTGCGCACCGGTCGGCGATGCCAGTCGGTTGTGCATTCTGACTGATTGCTGAAGGGGTCTGGAGACTATGGAAATACACTGATTCCTAAGCAGCGGGGGTGGATGTTCAGCTGTTGTCATGCCACTCTTGAAATGACCTTGGGCCACTCGATCCCGTGTGGCACTAAGGGCAAAGAACGCCCAGGTCCGCGATAAATTCGAACTGAATTGCTGCTGTAATACAACAGGTAGTCGCGTAAGCGACTTCGGGCCCGTAACCAGTCGGGAGGACGGAGGTATCCTGAAGGTTAATTCCAGGCGGAGATATCCTGCCAAAACTGGTAGTCGGGGGCGAGGCTGCCCGCTGGGTAACTTTCCCGGTGCCTTTCCGTAAGGCGTTGGCCTCTGACGGGCAGTGGCGGAGCTTGACGGTGGATTGTTTTGTCCTAAGTCTTCTGCGTTCACCTCAAGGGAGACAGAATGATACATTTCATTAAAACTTCCTGAGGTGACGGGTTCGCCCGTTGTAGTTGACAACTCTAGTTGTTTCGAGTTCTTAATTGCATCCAATGTCTACTGATTAATTTTCAGCTTTTCCGTAACGCTTTGGGGTACTAATTTAAATTACACCTTTCCTAGTACGCCAGCACTAGGTGTCCCGGCATCTGGCCTGCTGAGTGTATCCTGGCATTCTACGGCCAAAATATTGTCTGATCTGAAAGTATCAGCTTTTCAAAACTCTTGCACATTTTTGTCGCTGGTTCCTTAATTATCAAAGGTCGAGTGGAATTTCACCAGAGAAAGAAAAATCATAGTCATCTACAGCTCTATACATGTCAGATGATGTATTAATTACTTTTCATGGCAATGTACAATTTAAAAAACCAGATATTTTCTAAAGGTATACAATTTCCAATAAATTAATTGTGTAACACATCATGGCATGAGTTAAAATCTTGTCATAAATTTCTTTAAACTGTCTTGCTGTGTGATTATTATTGCTACCACAATGGGATTTTAAATATCCAGAAAGAACGAGGTGGTCTTGACTACACTTATAAAGCGAAGAAGTGTCAATATCTTTTCATTTCTATTAAATTTTCAATCAAAAATTTTAGGCTCCCAATGCACAAAAACAAAAAAACCCTATCTTCCTTAAATTACAATGAATAACTGTACCTCTGCTATTCCATCTTTTCCAGCTTACCCAATGACAATATATAATTTTTATTTGGGCATCTTGGTCTAAGCACCTACTTAACACGTCCATTGCGTTATGCGGTCTAAAATGCCGCATGCGTGACTTTTCGCAGATGCGTCAGTCAAAATTGCGCTCTTTCACGGGGGCAAATATGTTCACATTTCTTTTTGTATGACAGAGATGAATATATAATATTGCTTCCCTTAAGATCTCTATCCCAACAGCGCAATTAAAGACCTATTTTGTGAGGCCGAGTAGGTCTCAAACGCACTGTAAAGAAATTCAACCTTTCCCTGAAAAGACCTAATAAGCACTGGATGAAAGTCCATCAAAAATGGCATAGGAGCCAGAGTATTAAGGAAAGTTTTTCAATACTCGAATCAACAGCATACAAAGTGTCATATCGCTCTTTGAAAAAAATCTGATAAGTTGCATGAAATCCAAGAACAGGAAAATTGAGATTTATAGACGTGCACTCCGCTATTGAGCAGATCTACAGAATATTCTACCATATTAAGCAAATGTTGAAGTGGAAGGAATACTGCTTAGCTGTTTTTCTCGAAATCTAGCAAGTTTTTTTTTGTAAAATCTGGCATAAAGTCACAGCCAGACTGTAATTTTATTCTCGAAATCTGGTAAGTTTTGAAAAAATGTGACAGTCACAGCCAGACAGTAAAGTGGCAGTCACAGACAGGATAGTCCTGGTTAGGCCAACCTAACGCAAACTCGCCAGGCTGCATGTCAGGACAAGCGCTTGTTTCTGTGCTATCTTCTTCTCGCTCGCCTTGACTGACGGTCATTCGAGCTCTCCGATGTCCTAGTATGGATCCTTGAGGAACCGCCTCAAATCCTTTGAAAACTAGACTTTCACTAGTTCATTTCGTCCCAGCTGGAAAATCCTGTCTGTGACTGCCACTTTAATGTCAGGCTGATAAATATAGCTAGGTAACGTTAAAACGTAAACAATTTGAAATAGGTACCAATACCATAATAATAAGAAAATATTACTTTGTGCGTTCTGGCTCCTCATTTAGTCCTCTTAATCTCGTTGAAGGGTGGCTTCGAAATAGCTCATCGCCACTCTTCTGGGCTGTGTATTCATTTAGAGGTCCGTTTGGAGTCGGCATAGTTCCTTCGCTCGAGGTCGAAGTGGCTTTGGAGGGCGGCGCATTCTGCTCATTCCTCCCGGAAATATAGTTCTTCAAGCTGCTAAAAACCGATTTGATTCCGTTGATGTGTTTCTGGCTGAAGCGCAGATTACTGTTGATATCATCGAGCCGCTTGCTGGTGCTCTCCAGCTGCTCGCGCTGCCTCGACAGCTCTTCCGCTGTCGACACACCGATCTGCTCGGAGTCTCTCAACAGTCCTATGCTGCGCGTCGTCGAGTCCAAAGTCCTCTGCTCGATCTCGCGCTGGCGCTCCAGCATCACCTGCCTTTGTTGCTCCATGTCGGACAAAGTGCGGCTGTAGCCAGACGTAGGCTTCGGCCTCGAGTTGCGAAGGAACGTTTCATCGTCCACGTCGTCCTCTTCCGCAAACAGATTTGCACTATTATTGATATACTTGTGTCCAGCCATCTTGCGAAACTGAATTAATTTAATAACAACGCAGCAGAATCACGCGATAAATCAATGGAAATGAAAAAACCATGCGTCATCCGCCCTTCCGTCAGATTGCCGTCAAATTTGCCATTGCTGCCATCTTGTATTTATAATCATTTATCTATGCTTAATAGTTGCGTTCAGGAATATGCTATTATTCGAAATGTAATCAAGCAAATATCCACCTGTTTCAAGATGTTTCGAGTAAGCATTTCCTTCACGACAGTACCTAATATTTGTAATTATTTCATGTTGTTCTATCTCGATCTCGATAGATCTAATTATTTATCGCAAAATTCGCTACAATCTTTTGACGGCATTGTTTTATCATAGACTAAATGCATTTAGGTATGTATAATAATTAATTATGGTTTTAAAGAGGGAGGTACCTACATGCGGAAGCGCCGAAACAACACATCGCATAACCAAAATAAATAAGATATAACAAGAGAAATGTTTTAAATATAACATTTATACGAATAGTTAAATACAGGTCTAAAGTTTCGTATAAACTTTTATTTAAATAAAGCCATGGAATGTAATACGCGAAGAAATATTGATGATAGGCCATGATTTTTTAAATACCAAATCCGGCTGTATGTTAATTTCTAAGTCAGTAATTAATAGACCGTCTAAAAGAGTTATAATAGTTCAGATTTTTATAAGGTTATCAGTAACTTTCAACGCATAATGTGAAAAAAAAAGAAAATAATGTAATAATGAAAATCTTGGTTTCAGTTCATTTAAAACGTTATTCGATTTGTCAAAAAATAATTTAAACGGTAAAAATATTATCCCAGCAAAAACATTCTTGAACTTATAGCGGTATTAAACGTCTCGGTCGTCAATTATTGCAATGTTAAGGTGATTCCTTCGTCATTACATTGATATATTTTTATTGTAACATTTTAATCATGATTAAGGCGCGGGCGCCGCTGCCAGCGCAGCGGCACGCGTTGACTGTTGAATGTCGGCTGAAGTGTTGATGTGTCTCGGGGTGAACCGTTGAATTGAATTGGACGATTGGATGATTTGATCTAACGAATTGAACGGAATATCTCTTATCCATTATAGGCTTATATACATAGGTATATTTTTGACGTAATTGTTGGGCTCAATTATTATTCAGTTCCCTAGAAAATGAGTCTTTCGGGTGTGTCTTCCACATTCGGTGCTATTAATTAGTCATCAGCAATGGCATGGAAATGGGTCTAACATTTCCACGAGCCGCAATTGACGTAACTTGTTGCTATAACAGAGTTAAAAACATATTACATATTCTAAGGAGAATGTATTGCATGATTCGTCACATACTTTTCACTAATTTCACCACATACTTTTTCACTAATTTTCATCTAGTACTCTTAATATTATTTAGGAGTTTAACAAAATGATAACATTGGGAATTTAATCATAATGTAGGCACGTACTTCAGACTTTTATTTGTTTATATATTGTTTACGTGTGGTTCGTAAAGCAAAATAGTTCGTCATTCCAGCAATTATTATCCTACAAAGTGTTTTGTTTCGCGTTTAGATGCTTCCGATGCAACAGCTGCATTTTCGTCCTGTTTTGTTCCACACAACAAAAAAAACGCTGAACATAACAATAGACAAAAGACCAAAACTGTTACCTTGCTTCGCCTAACTGAATCTAGCAATAATAACCAGTAGCGAAAATAGGAGCCATTTGAATTTGATAGGGTAATGCGCCTGAAGTGCGTTACTGACAAACCAATCAGAATCAAACATTGATAAGAATAAATACAGAAACCAGAAAAACAAGTTTGTAATCATGATCAGTGCACTAAACTACACTAAACATAATATATCAAACACCAATAAGAAATACAGAAATCAGAAAAACAAGTGTCTACACTAATCATGATCAGCAGTGCACTAATTTACACCAAACATAATATACCACAGTAACCCAAACATTACATACTTAATAGGTCGTGGCTTTGCTAAGTTTCGATCACTCTTTTGTTTTTCTTTTGCTTTGTGGGCTTTATGGTTCGACTGTTGTTTGTGTCCGTGTTTCGTGTTTTCAAAATTGCGAATAATCCCGATTAAAGCACGATTAATTATACGTAACACCGCAAATGCGATGCTGATTCAGCTTCCGGAGCGAAATTCCCATTGATTTTCGCCCGTATACCGCCATCGCGGCGCATCGTCTTCGCTTATTTAGGATTCATCAAGTCGTGAGTGGTTATACTTTACGATTTATCATCATTTCTGTTTCTTGTCGTACATGGTAGTATGGCCGGGAAGGGTAAGTGTGAGTACTATCGTTCATCTCTCCATCTTACGCTTTTCATTCGTGCGTGACGTGGAAAAACGAGATTTGAGAGGCTGGATGTGAGATTTCCTTAACATTTTTGTGTGTACTCGTTTACAGTATGGTACGTTTTACCATATTTCGAGTGGGGTTTCTGTTTCAGCCGCAGCATTTATAGCGCGTAATGTGGTGGCATGTGTGCAGTGGCTAGGGCTGCAATATTTTGCTAGGGTATCATCGGGATGCTCTGGAACGGGGAATAAAAAAATACGTAATTTTAACACGAGACAAATATTTCTTCGCTTATTTAGATAGATACACATTTCACACATTTTACGTAGTTATAGCGGAAGCAGTAATTGGCGAATTATACTTTTCTAAGGACTTTCTCAGCAATGCAGAGTTCCCTTTCATGTGCAAAAACTCTGTGAAAGTCATAGGTATTATAGTTCATCTGACACTAACGTTTTGATATTGGCAGTTTTTGGCTGCAGAGAATTTATTTAATTAGTCCACTGGGCCGACGATATGGAAAATACCTTTTCTACTGTGGCATTGTGAGCTGAAATTTCATCTTCATTCTGGATTTTCAGTTTTATTAAAAAAGAAAATACATCTCTCTTCCACAGACTTCTTCTTTTATTCTTCAGATGCACATTTAGACTACATTTTTTTTCAGATATTGTTGGAAGCATTTGTTGCCTAAAATTTACACAGCATTCACAGCAAATCTACACATCATTTTAATTAGGATGGTTTAAAATAGATTTTTAATATTCGCCCATTTTCGGATTTCAAGTAGCGTTTATCCATTAGAAAACTTAATACAAGATTTGTTCAAAAGGTATGGCGAATTTTGTGTTTTTTCAAAAAATATTTATTTATTCATGAATATCTATTTTGTCGCCTTCAAAGTAATCCCCACCAGATATTATACACTTGTGCCAACGTTTTTTCCAACCCTCGAAGCACTTCAAAAAATCATTTTTTGTGATCTTGTTCAGCTCGTCCTTCGATGCCGTCTTTATCTCCTCAATTGTAGCGTAGCGTCGCCCTTTCATGGGCCTCTTCAATTTTAGGAACAAGAAAAAGTCAAAGGGGGTCAGATTTGGGGAATATGGTGGCTGCGGCATTATTAGTATGTTGTTATTGGCCAAAAATTCGCGCACAAGCAACGATGTGTGAGCAGGGGCGTTATCATGGTACAAAAGCCAATTTTTGTTTTTCCATAAATCCGGGCGTTTCTGGCGGATTGCTTTGCGCAAATTGCGTATAACTTGCAGGTAATATTCCTTATTAACCATTCTACCCTGTGCCGCGCACTTCATTTTGTTTTTCACACAAAATTTGATACAGATTCTTTGATCCATTTTTTGGAATGGGCAAAAATCGAAGACGAGCCAAAACACATGCAAGCAAAGCAGCTGTCAAAAATTAACTGAACATTCAAAATGGCCGAACTTGTCGGCATAAGTGAGAGACATGAGTACCAATATAACGCCGAAAAAAAAAACGAAAATCGAATATACGTAACCCGCGGAAATTCAAAATTCGCGATACTTTTTGAACAGACCTCAAATTATATTAAATGAGAGACAGACCACTTTTATTTCATTCATTCATTGTGCGATTTGCAAAGTGTCGGGACATTTAGTGTTTGTTGGGACAGAGGACTCAATATATCCCGACCAATGACCAGTACCAATGAGTCCTGATATATCGGGACCGATGACAGCAGTGACCCTTTTTTTCAGCACTTAAATGCTGGTTAGAATGGTTCTTAGGTTATGTTGAAGGGTATCTTGTGAAAATAATACAATACAAGCTCAATAATCCGCCCTTCAGTAATTTGACAATTAAAGTAGTCACGGAGTCCGTGAAGTATGGACATGTGCCACCTTTTTACTGCCTTTCAGTTTGGGCACGTTGACATAACATCATACTAGTAAATTTCTCTTCTTTCAACATTTCTATACTGAAAGCACAGTATACAGAGTTAGAACAGTAAGCGCACTCTCGGGTGGCAAGGCGGCGGCAGGTATAGATGCGAGGGAAGTTAGCAGAGGGATACGTAATGACAAACGCCTGTGGTAGTCATGCGGGTGGGGGTTGTCTAATTTATCGAACGTTTGAATATATGTGCCTGTGTCTGCGTATTTTGCTGAACTGCACGGATGATGCCTTTGGTACAATGTCTAGTAATCGTATTACGATTTGTGGTAGCCCTTAGGACTCATGACACGTCACTGACTTCGATTTCAATTTTATTGTAAGGGAACTTGCTGTCTGTATACTGTGCTGAAAGGGACGTCTGTATACGGCTCGCGAGCGGCAGCTGCAAACGAGTTTAGGTACCGTTTTTATCTGCCGTTTTTTGACCAGTTTTAAAATCTACATTGGTTTATAATGAGGCGCGATTGCATTTCTTTATGAACTAAAATTGAATTGTAATCTAAACTTGATTGCATTTCTTTGTGATCTTAAATTGAATATTAGTTCTTGCGAACGAGACAGAGCAATACGTTAGAGCGGAATATAATCCAAAATTTTAACAAAAAAAAAACTGACTCCAATTTTTTTTATAAGTGCAGCGGCCACGTCATGGTAAAACTTAGAACGGGCTTTCATAATTGACTGCATATACAAAATTTCGTGTCTGTGCTATTGACCGTTGAGAAGTTCCCTCGTTGGTAGCCAACCCTGGGTGCGGCAGTCTTGTCTTGGTGAAACTTAAAACAGGCTTTCGTAATTGAATACATATACAACATTTCGTGTAGTGCTGTTGACCGTTGAGGAGTCCCCTCGTCTGGAGCCAACTCTGGGTGCAGCAGACATTTAATGGTGGTGGAACTTAGAACGGGCTATCATAACAATGCTTCTACAAAATTTTGTGTCTGTGCTGTTGACCGTTAGGGAGTCCCCTCGTCGGGAGCCAATCCTGGGTCATGTTTACCATAAAAAAATACATTGTCATCGGAATTGAATCAACAGGTACATTTTCAACTTCATATGATAATATTTGAGGAGTTCCTTCAATTCCTCATGGAACCCATCATAAGAACAGGATTTTGATAAAAATGGGACCAATCTGCAAGTATATCCTTTCAAATAAAAAAAGAAATTTTCAAATCGGTTCATAAGTGGCTGAGTTCTGAGGTAACAAATATTATTAAAAAAAAGAGTTACAACCGAATTGATAACCTCCTCCTTTTTTTGAAGTCGGTTAATAAAACGAACGATCGTCGATTTTCCCACACCAAAACTGCATGTCGAACTTATAACCATCCGAATAAGTTTGAACACATTTTGTGCATTCTGAGATTCAGCCACTTTATTTTCGGTGGGTAGTTTTAATGCAGAAAAGTAACATTCGTTCATTTGACATTCCGCTCTAGCGTACCTATTGCACTGTCTCGTTCACATGAACTAATTTCCGACTTGCCCTGTATCATTCACATAACAATTAATTTTAGTTCACGAAGAAACGCAATCGAGTCTAATGTATCTTAGTTTCACATATCAAACACTGTAATCCACTGTCTCTCTTCGTCGCTTTAAAGTACTACTGAAGATCCGCCTCAATTGCTGCACGAGCCCTCTTGACAAATTTTGGCTCGCTCTACAGTGTGTTCGCGCGTGGAATTGAAGAACGAAGCGTGGCTGCCATGTGAATATTCTATCATATGTCGCCGAACGGACAACGGCCCAATCAAGAGGCCAAGTGCGGGAAATAGCCCAGGAAAACTAACTAACTATGTCGCCGAAGTCAATACAGATTTTGCAGCATAATAAAATACCTAGTCAATCGTTTGGTTTTAAATTGGAGCGCAGAACAGAAAATATCAAAATATCGTCCAAAATTAATCAATATTAGATATCCATATAATCTGATTTGATATATTGGAATATGGATGATTTTTTTGAAAAATTGATTTTTCTCTCGGAATGTCCGTTTTTGAAAGGACGTGTCACAAATATAAGACGAGGAACAGAGTATCATACAAAACACTTTGCATTGTTCTTAAATTCGTTGGAAAGGGCTGGATAATATGATTGTTGTGAATATGTCATGTGATGTCTGTAATTTGTGTATTCCGGTTGTCTGTATTTTGTAGTATAATGTCTGTTTTTTGATATGATGTCTGTATATTGTTTTTATTGTTGTATGTCTCGTGTTTTATCATTGTCACTTGTCATTTTAAACATACTAGGCATAGGTAATTGGTATAATTCTAGACTTGTTACACACCTATACACATATATCTATACTAATATTATAAAGAGGTAAAGTTTGTGAGTTTGTGAGGTTGTAGGGAGTAATCTCTGGATCTACTCAACCGATTTTGAAAATTCTTTTACCAATAGAAAGCCACGTTAGTTGTGAGTGTCATAGGCTATATATTAATCCGAAAAATGAAAAGACTTTTTCGTGGTAAGTAGTCAGAATTGCAAAGTAAGTCGAAGAAAAAACGGTTGAATGAAAACGTTTCTTACGAACGCTGCCTTAACGATGAGAGATATATGATTTTCTAGAGAAAAGTTGTAGAGATTGATAACGCCTACAAAAAAGTCACCGACAGCATATGTCTTAACTTTTATATTTAAGTCACAAAAAGTAGTTTTTTATATTAAAAAAATAATTTAAATCTTTAGGTCATGTTTATTGGTCATATTAGCAACAATTATGAATTCATATCAAAATAAGTAAATTTATCGTCTCAAGTGTTTAAAACGAAAGATTTTCCTTTTACTGCGTATAAATTCTCTTTCACTGCATAAATGGTTAAATAGATAATACGACATAGGTATGGAACCGCAACCTTATCTCGGGTTTGAACTCCTGAAAGACAATATATTTTGGTACATTACATCTAATATAGTATACAGAGAAGTTTTGAACAATTAAAATAAACATAATTTATTCAATCATAATCATTTCATTCACTCATTTAAAACCCGGTAATATAGCCAAATTGGCATGCAAATACATACATACATATACTGTAAAAATTTAACTCTCATTTTGGCAGTCAGGAAATAAATCATAGCACTCAGTACTAACCGAACCACGCTCATAATTTCATCACAAGTAATAAGGTTTACCGCCCAACGAAGTGGGCACGGGTCAGCTAGTTGTAATATATAAACACTTCATAGTAGGGTTGATTGTAAGAGATTGTCGTATGACAATAAACTCGCCCATTGCGAAATTTCACCATAAAGAGTAGTAACAAACAAACAAACAGAAGATCCGTCTCAATTGCTGCACGAGCTCTCTGTCAAATTTTGGCACGCTCTGCAGTGTGCGCGCGTGGAAGTTATCCCAGGCGTATTTTTAATATTTTTTATTCAGAGAAAATGTGTTATAGATTGAATAAAATTTCCAAAGTCCTAGTTTTCAATCTCATTGCAATCTCATTTTTTCACGTCATAAACTTTTGTATATATGTTTTTATTCCTTTTTCATTTCACTCACATCTCACCTCATCTGTGGTTGGATGTACTTTAACCGTAACTGTAAATTAACCGTAAATGTAAATGTTTTTTTTTAATGATACCTTTAATAAATTTAATTAATTAATTGCAAAAATTTTCAGTCTGCATGGAGACCGAGGATCAACATCGGATGCGGTTTCAGATCGAGTTGGAGTTTGTGCAATGTCTGGCTAATCCTAATTATATACATTGTAAGTAGAAATGTTGCATCCCACAAATGAATAGAATTTTGCCTATTATAGGTTAAAGGCAAAAAGGGCACTTCCACGGTGCGTTGTGGGTTCAAGCGGATGGGTTTTTAAATAGCGTTTTATTTATCAGACAAAGAGCAATGTCAAAAGTACTCAAATCTACCCTTGCTGAGTTGGCCACGAAGACCCTTTCTGTTCAGGGTTGGTCACACTCTAGGGTCAACACCCATTCGACGGCCTCCACGCATGAAGTGCGAGCCTGGGTAGGACTCTGGCCTTAGGGTTAGTTTCCCCTAGGGATCAACCTTCTAGCGCTCCTGGACGGTCTGCGCACCGTGCGGCATAATCCAATCGATGGCAAACCCGTCACCTCAGGAAGTTTTAACGAAATAATCGTTCTATCTGCCGTGAAGTGAGCGCAAAAGAATTAGGACAAAACAATCCACCAGCAAGCTCCGCCACCTGCCCGTCAGAGGCCAACGCCTTACGGCGAGACACCGGGTATCATGAACAACCCGAGTATGGTCGGTGAATTCCATGGCAGCTTCGTTTGTATTTATTTGCTATATCATCAATACCAGACTGTACAATAGATCAATACTATATGTGAGAACCTGTTATTGGCTATCATTTATTATTTAAGTTGTTATTTAATATTTTATATGGCTGTTGGTTTTCCTTAAAATAAATAAATAAATAAAATAAAAAATAAATAATACCAGACTGGCTGTTGGATCCTTTTTCAAACGTCAACACAGCAATATCATCCCATCTAGAAGATGAACTTATAGAACTGACAACGAACGAGGAAATAAAAATCAAATTCAAAAATGGCTACCAAGAATTTTGGCTACAAAAGCAAATCCCGCAATTATACCCTGGATTGTGGTCGATCGTTCAACGATTTTTGGCAGCATTCCCATCGTCATATTTGTGTGAACGTGGATTTAGTGCTGTGGCAACGCTGCTTACTAAAAAGAGCAATCGTTTGCATGTTACCGAACGCGGCGACTTGCGGCTATTTTTGAGTAAATTCGAACCTGATATCAACAAACTTGTTAAAAATCATCAGATTTCCTTCACATTAGGTTAGTTTTAAAATAAAAATTGATTATGTTGTAAAAAAATACTCTTAATATTATAAAGTTTTAATATTATAACGTTTTAATTGCTCCCACTGGTAAAAAAGTCTCGTTTAGAATTAAAGTAAGGAATGTCATTGGGGTTTTTAAGATGTTGTAAAGTAAATAAAAAAATGGTGAGCACTGAATAATAATTGATTTTCAAAGTGGGCAGTAGACGAATAAGTTTGAAAATCACTGCTCTAAAGGGCTGATCACCGCCACAACAAGCAAAAAAGAAACACCAAAAATGTTGTAATATTTACATATTCTGATTATTGCATATTTTGAATAAATCTCACCAATTTTAATTTAAAAAACCATTTGAAAATTGTTCCTTTCCAAAACAAGCAAGGGGCTTTCATTCAACTTTATGTATATTCTTATTCCTAATTGTTCATTTTATTTTCTGACATTTCATTACTTTGATTTTTATTATTTGTACTTAATTTGATTATTTAAATTTGAATATTTTTAAATGATTTGTTTATTATTATTATTTTTGATTGATTTTCTATTTCTGATTTTACATATTTTGATAATTAGTGTTATTTTTTAATGTCACTTTTATCCATAATAAATGTGGTTTCTGTAAATGTGTTTCTCTTTGGATGCTTTCTATTTTTGTAGTTTTTTATATATTTTTGTTATTGAATTACTGTTTTCTCGTTATTTCTGTTTTATTTTAGTTTTTATATCTTTTTTATTGAATTTATGATTTTTTTATGTTTTATTCATTATTTAGATTTTTATAAACTTTTTTTTTAATTGTAGGTATGTGTAATTAGAAATGTAAGTTTATTTCTAATAAGACCATTAGATATGTAATTTCTATACCCAGATCGGGTTTTTGAAAATAAAATTCTTACTTTCTTACCTTACTCCTTACTCTCTAACTACATACTAATTATTTTCACAAGCATTAATAACCTGGCTATCATTAGATTGTAACGAGGCCTATAGACTGTAACATTACTATTAAAAATAATGTAATAACAAGATCAATTATTTTAAAAATTAAAAAACACTACTGCCATTACAAAAAGAGTATTTAGAATTATTAGAAAAAAATGTTTGCTCTGAAAAGAGTGCTTTTTAAGAGAATAAAGTTTATCTTTGAAGCAAGATTCCTTGAAACATAGTTAAATTTACCGAGGCTCCTTTAAGGTCCTGTTGACATGTGTTTTCTCTATGAACATCCACTGCTTATGGACCATTGCACACTCTTTGAGTCAGTCGGCGGCGTTGTCTAAGGCCTGTGACATCTTCCGCTGGGCAATTGCCCTTTAGCAAGGCTTGAGCCAGGCCCATTGACCCGACTTTCATTGTGTGGCATTACAGCCACAGGGCTGCACACCCTGTGGCAGGTATTATGAAACGATTGCGCGCATTCGCTGTCGCACTCAGTCGATTGCCCTCGGTGCTCAACTAATAAAACATTTTTTTTATAGAATGTTTGTTGTTTATGTATTTATTCATATACATCGATACAGATATATTTTCGGAATGTACTTAATCAGACCTTTCATTTGATTCTAAATACAATATATTTATCTTAATTTATTGACATTTGGACATTTAAACAATTATTCATTTGACATTTGGGCAGTTTATGTACCCTATGACACTCAGGATGGTATAACGATTCTAACAATTCCACACACTTCTGAATCGGTTCAAACGTGTAGAACTTATGGGGAATAAAGAAACAGAAATCATACATATATGAACCCCGAACACATTGGACTCCTTTTTGTTGGGCAGTCGTTTAAAAAAGGTATATTTCCATTAACTATACCTATACGGTTGTCAGCAAGCAAGAACGAGACATTATCCTTCGATGGACAGGCATTGTAACAACTGTCATAATTCTGCTACCTCAGATTCATAAATTATAGTCGGATAAGAGTCATTACTCGGTTTGAGATATTCCCAAAGACTGTACAAATAAGCATCAAACAAGTGCATGAATTTATTTTTCTTTATTATTTTTTTTCAGTTTTAGCCCAACGCGGCTACTTCAAAGACTCTACCTTCGTCAACTACCTCAAGTACCTTCTCTACTGGAAGGAGCCCGAATACGCCAGGTACCTTAAATACCCAATGTGCTTGTACTTCCTCGATCTGCTGCAATATGAGCACTTTCGGCGGGAAGCGGTCAACGCGCAGTGTTGCAAATTCATCGACGACCAGGCGATACTGCTCTGGCAACACTACACACGGCGACGGAGCAGAATGTTCACCATGCACAACGGCTCCATACAAATGACACCGGAGAATAATCAAGTCAATAGTGCGAGTGTGGGTAACGTTAATTCCGTAGGCGTCAATCAAACGAACTCACAGTTAACGCACAACAATGGAATAGGTCCAAACTCAGTACCACAAAATATTAAAATGTCCTAGTTTTAGTAAGTATCTATGTATGTATATATTTTAAGTTAATTATCGTCAATCGAATTCTATTAGATCTTTTGTGCTGTAACAATAATATAAAATAATAGTTGGAGAAGACTATCTTTTAATTATATCTCGGTTTTTTACAAAATTTCAACATATTTTTGTCCACTGCTTTATGTCCAGTGGGTGGCTATCACATTAGGGCCACCATGCAATTTCAGTAGTAATTACATCGATATATGAGCCCTAGATATGAGGCATCGATATATGAGGCCTGTCAGGCTCGAAAATGACCACTTCAAAACCACTGCTGAAAGCCGGTCAGTAGTAGTTTGGTTGTAGTCGATTTCGTGAGTTTCGTGTTTCAGCCGACCGTTTCCGGTGTAAGCGTTCCTGCATAGAATATTGGCATGCTATTTTCTTGCATTCTGTTCAATTTATTGCTCTCCCTGCCACATGTTTTACAAGTGCAGGATATGGTGCCAACTTATTTGTATCTGGGGGCATATCTAGGGCTCATATATCTATCAGTAATTAGCATTTTTCAGTATGTCCTAACATTTAAACTGCAATACCTTTTGAGGTCCAAATTATTAATTTTAATAAATAAATATACGAAGATCATTTTCTCTAATTTGACATTCAGTGTGGTGCCCTATATTTATATTTAATTCGGGTCATGTCATTATTCCAGTAAATATTCAAAAAGTAAACATATTGAACAGTCAAAAAATCTATGTACTTGCCTATGTGTTACATTAACCCTTCAGGCCTCGGTCCCTCAGCCGATTGACAAGTTGCTGTCCCAAAAAATTTTTATAAAAATTAGTAAAAAAAAATGACTTACGACACTGTCTCACCAAAACATTAATTACTGCCAAACCACTGTGCCTATAATAAAACATAATAAAATAAAACAAATTAAATTAAAATAAAATTAAAACGCTGAATCGTGTAGTGGCCAATATCGGCCAATCGGGGCTAATAATACATATTTTAATATAAATATGTAAAATTTATCAAATAAACAAATATTCATTTGAGTAATAATATAGCTCAAGCTTTTAATCGGACTTTATATTGAATCTTAAATTATAGAAAAATAATCTATTTTTATTTATTTATTAAAACAAATAATGTGGACACCACAAAATATTATAGCTTAAAAGTCTAGGAATATTGAAATATGCTAATTAGTACTGAAATTGTATGGTGGCCCTATTGTGGGCCACTCACTGTATTTATAATTTAGTGACAGTGTCCAAAATACGGATCCTTGTAAGGGGGGGTTCAGACAGAGACGATGTGGCGCGGGCGTTTGGCGCGGATGTGGCGCGGAGGATGCGACGTGACCAAAGTACACAGAAGAGACATTCAGTCGTTCAGCCATCGCAAAACCATGCGAAATGGATGCATTCTTACGCATTAACCGCTATATACATTTTAAGTCATTAAATGCGATCATATAATGTCAAATATTTCTCGACTAATTCACAAAAATCAATGTGGAATTCCATATCGTTAAGCATTTTCATTTGAGGTCCGATGCCACTCGTCGCTTCCGATCGCCAAGCGACGTGGCATGGGCGCCAAAGACGCGCCCGCGCCTCGTCCCTTCTGTCTATTGGATCGTACGTTACCAGGCGGCGCCTCGAAAACGCGTCCCTTCCGCGCCCCATCCGCGCCCGACGCCCGAATTTTATGAAAGCCGGACCTTGCATCATAATGGTTCACTTGGTATAATATGTCTAAAATATATAACCTAAGAATGCTGTCGAATGGATGCGACAGCTATTGCCTTATTTTGAGCAATAGTCTTTTGTGTCAGACTTTATCAAAGGCTTGCTGAATCTCCGGAAAGACCTCAGAACCTCATTCTGTTCCATGGGAATCAAATATCCTAAAAGACCACGAGTACAAATTAAATAAATACCGTGATCTCGCAAATGCCGTCACCCGAAACGGCTTCACTGTCCACCTTCACGCGGTGGAAGTTGGCGCTCGTGGCCTGCCAGCCAAATCTGTTTCACCTCTTTAAAGATCTTGGACTTCCAGAAAAATAATCAACTCTTTCCTAGAAAAAATATTTTAAACTTCGATTTCCGCATATCAAATTCTATGGCTTTGAAGGGGGTGGAATGGATGGTAAGGTGCGCGCTCACATGTGGTAAGACAGCTGTCCTATACCTACCACAGCCGGTCGTTAGTCTGGAATCAACTGCTCACCCCCCAGAAGTGTAATAATAGTATTATGATGAGCCCGACTTTGCTTGGTGAATTCTATGTCAGCTCTGTTTGTATTTTATTTATTATGAATTTGCTTGATCGTAGTGTTCATCTCTAAATCGACCTGGTGGTCAGGGATAACTTTATTTTCTTCCAGGATTGGTTTAAGCCGAGATAGTATATTTGGTTTCAGCTGAGAAGGTATAGGCAACAAACTAATCGTTCTATATGATAATAACACTTCGTTTTGATATTCTCCTGGTTCATGATAATTTGCAACACTTTCTAATCTTGGGAAATAAGACATTCCATGATAGCATTAAAAAGAATGGGCATAAAGGCCATTGCTTCTTTTCGATAGCTCTTTTTAAATACGACCTTTGGTGTTATTAGGTTAAATGGTTCCATGACTGTTATCTCTGTTTTAGCCCTTCCCTAAGCTTAGAATATTCGATTCGAGCTTGCCTTATTTTTTTTTTTTTTTTTTTTTTTTTTTTTTTTTTAATATAGTTTTTAATATACTTCTGGAAAGCCTGAGCCAGTTTGACAGGAAGTGGGGCTACCGTTTTAAAACAGACGGCCAATACACCTCGTCGTGCCTCGCTTTTGCCGACGACCTAACTTTCATCACCAGAAGCCCCAAGCAGCTTTCCCTGCTATTACAGAAAGTGGAGCTTTTCTGCGACTGGTCAGGCTGTATTAAAGTGAAGCCCTCCAAATGTTTTTGCCTTGGACTCGCCCGCATGGGCACAAAATTTACATCCTATGACCCCAAATTGGTCTATAAGGGCTCTAATATCTCCCTTATAGACCCAAACAATCATTTCAAATTCCTCGGTAGAAAAATCACCCATCAGGGAAAAGACATCTCGGGCGATCATGTTATAGAGCTTTTCAAAAGTTGCCTGGCGAAAATAGATGCCTTGCTAATTTCTGGCCCTCGTAAGGCCTGGATCTATGACAATTATCTAACGTCACATTTGTCATGGCCCTTTCTTATTTACGATTTTACCAAAACCCAACTGTCGCGTCTAGATGCACTGGTGACAGCTAGTTTAAAATCCTGGCTGTCCTTAGCCAAACCAGCTGACCCCTCGACTCTCTTCAGGTCCAAACAAAATTTTGGGCTAGCGCTTAAACTGCCCTCTCTGCTCTACGCCAACTCCAGAATAACCAAAAATTCGATTCTGTGCAATTCCAAAGATCCGGCAATATCGAAGCACGTAATAAGTGGCTGTAGTGATTCAAATGAACTACAAGCCCGCGTAGACTTCCACAAAAGGTTCCTTACTGGAATCAGCCAGAATGGCACTGGTCTGGGGTATGGCAGTACAACCACGAGCGACGTGGACTTGAAGAAGTCTCTTTTGCGTGGAGATTACGACAGCAAGAGTATGGCTCATGCTATTGGCCTTCAATGCCAGAATGATTGGACAACAATTGGTGACTTTTGCATTCCGCCTCCAATGCACTGGAAGGTAATGCTCTATGACTGGACGCCAGAGATGCTGAAATTTTATTTGAATGCCTTTCAGCATACACTTCCAGACCCCAGTAACCTCGCTCGTTGGAGCTTTGCCGAGGATAGTTCTTGTCCCCTCTGTAGCAATACCCCTTGCACAGCTAGACACATTCTAGCTGGCTGCAAGGTGGCCTTAGATCAAGGACGGTACACTTACCGCCATGACAAAGTTCTCGCTGTTATTCGCGAGGTAATTAGTCTCTCAGTGGCTCGTGCCAACAAGGGTTTGACAGTATCCTCCAAACCCCCAATACAGTTTGTGCGGGATGGCTCTAAAGGCAAAAAACTTTTAACTACAAAACCTTTCTCAATAATCGAGAAAGCTACAGATTGGATTCTGGAGGTTGATTCGGTCTCTAAGCAGTATAAATTCCCTGAAAGTCTCGGATGCACAGCCCTCCGTCCAGATATAACTCTTTACTCTCTATCTCGGAAGGTGGCTCTTATTGTAGAATTAACTGTTCCATGGGAATCAAATATCCCAAAAGACCACGAGTACAAATTAAATAAATACCATGATCTTGCAAATGCCGTAACCCGGAACGGCTTCACTGTTCACCTTCACGCGGTGGAAGTTGGCGCTCGTGGCCTGCCAGCTAAATCTCTATTTCACCTCTTTAAAGATCTTGGCCTTTCCAGAAAAATAATCAACTCTTTCTTAGAAAAATTATCTAAAACTGCGATTTGCGCATCTCAAATTCTATGGCTTCGAAGGGGGAGTGAATGGGTGGCAAGGTGAACGCTCACATGTGGCAAGACAGCTGTCCTAAACCTACCACAGCCGGTTCGTAAGTCCGGAATCCACTGCTCACCCCCCAGAAGTGTAAAAAATAGTATTATGATGGGCCCGACTCCGGTCGGTGAATTCCATGGCAGCTCCGTTTGTATTTATTTATTATAGAAGATCATAAATAAAACTACACTCATTTGAGATTCTCTTTATTTTAATAATCAATATTGGAATAAACACATGGAAAGATTAAAGGAGATTGAAAAAGTCAATATTCAAAATTGCATTACAATGTTTTTCTTAGATTTTGTGTATAGTAAATATTTGTTTATTTTAAAATATGCATAGATAAACTCGAAGGTGTGATATGTTGTTGTATATTGGAAAAGGTAAACTTCGCTTAGGTAGAAGTTACTAAATTGGAAATTAAAGCTTCGCTATTTAGGATTGATGTTTGATTATGCTAGTTAAAGCTGGCGTACATATGCGATTAGATGGAATATATTACTAGGTTTTTTTCTTTATGACATAATTTTAAAACGGGGACTATAGGTACTTTATTTAGGAATCAGGAGACAAGCTGACCAGGCACGTATCCAGATTTTAGGTTCAGGGGGAAGGAGGGGGGCAATCATCGAAATAACGCACCCATTACTCACCAAACTTTGCCCGTAAAATAAAATGAAAATATGCCAGATTTTGTGGGGGTGGGGGTAAAACTTAACTATCCTCCCCTGTGCTATAGGTATATTATTTAAAAATCAGGAGACAAGCTGATAAATAAATGACAGACATACATATAAATAACGTTTCTTCATTAAATAAATAATTTTAAATCGTAGGCAATAATGCAGGCTGTATTCGTTAATCCCTTCGATTTCAATTTCAAAATGGGGACTTTAGGTATATTATTTAAAAATCAGGAGACAAGCTGACAAATAAATGAAAATGTGTGATGATATATAAATACATATAAATAATTCTTCATCAAATAAATCATAATAAATCGTGGACAATAATGGAGGCTGTATTCGTTAATACATACAATCTCAATTTCAAAACGGGGACTATAGGTACATTATTTGAAGTTCAGGAGACAAGCTGACAAATGATAGTGTGTGTGATGATTTATATAAATAATAATGATGACATAAATAATGATTCTTCATCAAATAGATCATATTAAATTGTGGCCAATAATGGAGGCTGTCTTCGTTAACACATACAATTTCAAAATGGAGACTATAGGTATATTATATAAAAATCAGGAGACACGCTTATAAATAAGTAAGTGTTTGTGATAATTTATACATACATAAAAATAATGTTTCTTCATCAAATAAATCATATTAAATCATGGCCAATAATGGAGGCTGTATTCGTTAATACATACAATTTCAATTTCAAAATGGGGACTTTAGGTATGTTATTTAAAAATTCAAGAGACAAGCTGATAAATAAGTGATAGTGTGTGATTATTTATACATACATGTAAATAAACTTTTATTCATCAAATAAATAATATTAAGTCGTGGACAATAATAGAGGCTGTATTTGTTAATACATACAATTCCGGTTCATCAGTAAGTTCCGGGACTGATTTTTTATAGAAAAAAAAAACAAAACTACTATAGAACTATGTAGACTGAGGCCCCCTCTATTTCCCGTATTGGTTTTGTATAGGTTCGCAGTGTCTACGAGTGCATTGTCAAAGTTTACAAAATGTTTTGTTTTAAAAGTTTTAAAACTATCAGGAATTCGTCTCCCCTAGCCAGAATGTGACAGAAGCATTCTATCTGGAAATCATGAAACGCCTGCTTGCAAGAAATCATTATCCGATCTAAAGTTCACGAGTCCGGTTATTGGTGTTTTCTACATGTCATTGTGCTGGCCTACGCCAGCATTCTTTGGAGTCAGTTTTTGGCCAAAATAGGAGTTACGGTCATCGAAAACTCCTCAGCCCTCAAAGGGAAGCGTTTTGAAGATATTTCATTAATTGAAACAACTAACGGCTGGGTTTTGAGCAGCATTCTAGTTGAAGATTTTGCCAAGGCATTTCCAAGGGATGTATATTAACAATTGACACGGTGATATTTTTTGCCATCATTACCACGTCCATTGCGTTATGCGGTCTAAAAAGCCGCATGAGTGACTTCGCAGATACGGCAGTCAAAATTGCGCTCTTTCCCGGGGAGGGGGCACTACATTCACATTTCTTTGGGTATGACAAAGATGAATATAATATAATATTGCTCCCCTTACGAAGTCTATCGCAACAGCACAATTAAAAAACCTATTTTGTGAGGTCGAGTAGGTCTCATACGCACTGTAAAGAAGTTCGACCTTGCCCTGAATGTCCTCATATGCACTGGATGAAAGTCCATTAAAAATGGCATCACAGCCAGAGTGTTAAATATTTTATTTCGGGGAAGTCCGGAACATATTAAACTGACTGTTGTCTAACAGCATCCACGATCTAATTCTATCAATGTCTGCATTAGCTGAACACCGTGAAATAAATAAAAACTCAAAATCATAGACGATCATATTATAGGGAAAACTAAAAATCAGATTAAAACTCAAAATCATGAATGTCGAGGCCAATCTTGATTGGAAAATAAGGATTGCGCTCATGACCGTTAACGCAGCCCAAAACTACGTTGTTGATTTTACTACCGAATCACGTTTGAAATATATTTCAATTTTATGCTGTGGTTAAGTTTTCTTCCTGATGCGTGAATATTGTTATATTTTTGAGTTCTGGTGTGTTGTCGTTGGTGTCTTCATCGTCCTCTTCTTCTGCGTCTGCTTGATCCTCTGGTTCGCCGAGCGCATGAGCAAATTCTAGAATGCGAAATTGAGAACATATATGCATACGCCGATGACACCAATTCTTCGCGGAAGCCTGGCTTTAGAGAGATCTAGACAGGGTCAGTGTATGAACCGATTCCATTGATTATATAGGGCAGTGGTTTTCAACCGGTGGGTCGCGACCCCCTGGGGGTCACGAAGAGACTCCCGGGGGGTCGCAGGCTATCTAAAAATAGTATTTTAAAATATTACAAAGTCTTTATCTAATATGCCAACATGTACAGTTTCGGAAAAGAAACATTTTTATTATGTGTTTTGCTATTGCGTTTACAAAACTTTATGTGGATCTAAGATGGAAACAGGTACAGCCATCGATATATGATGGCCTTTCGCGCTCGAAAATGACCACTTAAAACCAATACTGAAAGCCGGCCAGTAGTAGTTTGGTCGCAGTCCGCTGGCAGACA
This sequence comes from Micropterix aruncella, assembly GCA_944548615.1. Taxonomy (NCBI): domain Eukaryota; kingdom Metazoa; phylum Arthropoda; class Insecta; order Lepidoptera; family Micropterigidae; genus Micropterix; species Micropterix aruncella. The sequence continues at coordinate 17,666,232 of OX155969.1, read as the reverse complement.
GCTGACCGTTTCCGGTGTGAGAGCTACCGCGAAACATATTGGCGCGCTATTCTCTCGCATACTGTTCAATTTATTCATCTCTCTGTTACATGATTTACGAGCAAAGGGTATGGAGCCAACTTATTTTTATCTGAGGGCATATATAGCTAATATATCGATGGGTACAGCTTTGAAAGTGAAAAACAGGTAAAATTAATGTGGTTTTTGCCATTGTTTTTACAAAAACTTTATTTATTGGATGCTTACAGTTACAGCTGTGGAGTATACTAAGGGAAGGTTAACTTCTTAAGGTCTTAACTTAAGGTCGAGAGAGCTAACTTACAGTTTAAGGGGGGTTGCATAAGAGTTTGTTTTTTTTTACCAAAAAGGGGGTCGCGATCTAAAAAAGGTTGAAAAACACTGCTTTACAACATTGTTTTATTTCTTTTTTCCTAATAAATTTCAATAGTCAGAGTTTTCATTAGTTCGGGGTGATCCTGTTCAACTCAAGCTATCAAGACTATGTACTGTATCCTATTAGTTGCATGTGATTTAGATTTAAATAAATAACAGTTATTTGTTCGAAAAAAAAATGCATTTTTCTCAAAATAGACACGCACTGTGTTTACTTACCATAAAAATCAATTCGACCGTCTCCATCAACATCCACTTCCTTGATCATATCCTCAACTGAAAATAACGAGAAATACAATGAATTAGAATAAGTAGATGCATCGTTTCATTTTTTGGGCCACACTTGAAAGTTTTCAGATTGAACAAGAAAATAATATAATAAATAACCAAACATCAATTTATTGTTTAATAAAATTATCACTAAAAAGTTTAAAATAAAAATTTGAGTGAAAAAACTTTTTATGCTAAATGATTTTATTGCGCAATGAATGATGATGTATTAACCCATATAGATCGTGTATCCATAATTATTTTGTTTTTTTTCAGTAAACTACATAATCCATTGTACAATAAACCTAACTTAAAAAGTTTTGTACATTTATTTTATTTTCGTGTTAGAGTTTAAAGTTCAGCATTTTTAGGTGTTTTTTGTGGATGCCATATCCATGGAAACCTCTCATCCCATAATTTGTACATTACCATTTGTACAGTACCTACAACGAGCGATTCCGTTACCCCAGGCAGGTATTACGATATTGGTCGTTCTTGCAACCCGGGATGAACGTTGAGACTTGGGGACGATAACAGTCCATCGTCTAGCTACACCAACTTGCCCGTGAGAGTCCAACGCCTTACCACGTGGGAAGTTGTCCCAGCGGGTAGCCTCGCGGCCGTGACCGGATTTCTCCGTCTTCCCGTTTGGTTACGGGTCCAACCTCGCTTGCGCGGCCTCTTACTGTTAGCGGTAATTTAGTTTGAATTTATCGCGTGTCCTTTGACTTTTTACCACTCGAGAACGGGTGGCCAACGGGTTATTTCAAAAGTAGCTGACATTAGGTCAACAACCATCCCCGCTCCTTACGAATAAGAGCATTTCCAGACCCCCACGGTTATTCGCCGGAGTGCACAGTCGATTGGTTAATGTCACACAGTGCGCAAACCGCTAAACAGAGTCCGTTCTAGGTTTGACCCTCTTCAAGAAGGCTACTGGATAAGAGTTGAACCATGATTTGAGCCGACGCGGGTCAGTGATCGACTACACGAGAACTATTATGTATTATAATTTGTACAATACTGTTGACAAGCTTATCCTATTGTTACTCATTGTCTACTCAATCCTGAGAAGCTTGTAGCTTGAACATTTTTGGCCAGATTGCTGATCGACTGTTCGATATAGAGGTGGCAGTTACAGCGACCGATTCCTGGGATACTCACTCTCCTCCTCCGATAGGTCTTCACCGAGGCACTGCAAGACTGCTCGTAGATCCGATGCGCAAATGTACCCTCGGTTGTGTTTATCAAACACTCTGAACGCGTCTCTCAGTTCCCGCTCTTCATCAGCTGCGGTTCCAGTCGTTCCGGGAACGCCTCCAGACATGTTGGAAAGGATGCTGACGAATTCCTCAAAACTGACATTGCCGTCACCTGTAAATTGTACAATCATTCGATAATTGATACTTTATTCGACTGGTTAAAAAAAATACTTTTGAGGATTTCGATTGTATAGAGCATTCGTTCTACTAGAGAAACTAGAACACTACAGGATTAGGAAAAGTGAACTAGGGCTCATACAGATCTACTTACAAGATCGTGCTCAGATTACGCAAGATGGAAAGAGCAAAGCACCCACAAAGCATTTCCAAAGATGTCCTTCAAGGATCTATCTATACTCAAGGCCGCACTCACCCTCCCTTTTTATCATTATTTGCTCATACTGATTCATATACTTCAAGGATGTCACTAATTAAAAACTCTCCTGTATTTAAATGGCATCCCGGATTGCATCAGGTCCATGGATAATGAAATCATTTTATTTGCCGATGACGATAAAAACAGAGAAGGCGAGCTTGCACGATAAATTTATGAAATGATAAATAGAGTTACTCTCGTTGAATGTTTCCAAATCCAAAGCAATGTGTTTATCTTTGCGGGCAACTCTAAGAATATAACCTTACTCTTTGGAACAGACAAATCGGAAAACGTCCATTCTACTAAATTCCTAGGTTTTGCAGATTGACCAAAATTTACAATGGTTTGATCCCCAAGGACAACTTGGTAAAAAGCAGTGTAGTACCATTTATGCAATAAAAAAATGAAATTTATGCGGCATTGAGGCTGCTAAATTTGTTTACTCTGCCTATTTCCATTCCATGGTGATACAAGGCCTAATGTTCTGGGAAACGGCAGCAAATTCGATTAGAATTCTTATCCTTTTAAAAAAGGGCAGAATGGAATCACAGAGCTTCTCCGAGAACTTTGTACGAGCCGTTTTTTATTGAGTCAGGAATCATTACGATACTAGCGCTAAACCCAACAAAATATTATGTTCGCCTATAAACATTTATCGGAAGTCCCTTTATATAGTGTTTGCCATCGACATAACACCAGATAAAACTATATTTCACCTACTCAATCGGCATCAGCTTAGCGAGGCACCGGGAAAGGTACCCAGTGGGCAGCTTCCGAAGGATATCTCCGTCTGGAATTAACCATCATCTCCTCCTTCCTTCCAACTGGTTACAGATTCAAGGTCGTTTGCACGGTCCTCTCTCTTAAGTAGCGGTGTTACGGTGTCTACCGAATCTATCACGGACCACAGCATGCTTTGCCCGTCTCTTCACCTGGAATCGGGTAGCTGTATGGTCGTCCTAAGAGTAGTTGCTATAAGGTTAACAGCTAACCCCGCTCTATAGGAAACAAAATTGTTTCCAGACTCCCCGCCTATCAGTCGGAAAGCACGATCGATTGTCTGATGCCGCACGGTACGCAAACCGTCCAGGAGCGCCGGAGGGTTGAGTCTTAGGGGAAACTGACCCGCAGGCCAGAGTCCTATCCGGGCTCGCACTTTTGCGTGGAGGTTGCCGGATGGGTGTTGACCCGTGCCATAGGCCGACCCTACACACATGGGTCTGTGTCATGTCCAAACTGCAACAATACTAACCGTCACTGTCCACCTCTTGAAGCATCTCCTGCAGTTCTTCAACTCTTGCGAACTGGCCGAGGCTCCTCATCACGCGACCCAGTTCTTCCTTGGTGATCGTGCCATCGCCATCTTTGTCAAACAGTCTGAAGGCGTCACGAAATTCTGTAAAATACAATTGTTTTATGAATAGTTTCAATTTTGTCAATACCATTGATTATATTATATATAGCATTAGATTGTGGAACTCAATAGAACAATTTGGCAACCCTTCCGAGATGGCAAAATTCAGGTGGCGCTAATAACATTGACAGCCAAAGAAATAGCAATTTATTTGGTCATCTACAGACACGTATCCAGACTTCAGTTTTGGGGGGGGGGAGGGGAGAACATTCATTGAAACAAGGCGCGCGGCATCCACCAAACTTGAAATTGCCCATACAATAAAACGAAAATACGACGGATTTCCAGGGGTTAAATCCCAACCACCCCCCGTCTGATTCTCATTTTTCATAATTAATGTTTTTTTTTAAACGATTGATTGGTTATAAAAACCCAATAATTTAACCAATGATGAAAATTATAACATTTAATTATTTGTGCCATATATCGTTTTATTTTCATACAGGCTGATTGAAATCACAGTAATACTACCATTTATTATAATCAGTGATAATACAGAGATTAAATGCTAAGAGATAGAATGTTAATGTCAAATTTAAAGTGCCTAAGTAAATGAAACGTGTAAAACAAACCTGTATTGAAACCTGTAAAACAAATAAAAAATTGACATCTTCATGTAAATAATATTTAAATAATAAGAGCTATGATTTAAAGATTCGTTTGTTATTATATTATTATTTTATACCGTATAGTCAAGTTTAGAGCACTATCTACAGTGTGCCACCATACTAAAAGTATGGTGGCATACCATACAGTGTGCCACCAAGAAAGTCGCCATGTTGAATGTAATAATAGAAGATTTTTTATTTAACTATGAGTGCCATACCATCTACACGTTGGGTTTCTGATTGTAAAATTGTGGTACTACGTTGATCAATGTAATACCCTATATAATCAATGTCAATACCAAATAGTTGGGGAGCCAGCGACAAAACAGTGGAAGAGTTTGGGGAAAGCTGATACTTTCAGATCTGACAGTATTTTGGCCATGGAATGCCAAGGTGGAGTCAGCAGGCCAGATTCCGGGACACCTGGCGCTGGCGTACTAGGAAAAGTGTAATTTTAATTAGTTCCCCCAAAGTGTTTTAGAAAAGTTGAAAATTCATCAGTGAACAATGGATGCAATAAAGAACTCGAAATTTATGGTCAGACTGCTTCATAATCGAACGCGTGGCGTCAGCTCCTCTATACATGTCTTGCATCGTCTTAGCCGTCGCACAATATAATGGCGCAATAAATTGGTATAGAGATGCTGACGCCATGCGTTCGATTATGAAGCATCATATGTTTCGAGTTCTTTATTGCATCCGCTGTTCACTGATGAATTTTCAGCTTTCAACACGTTGGGGGTACTAATTAAAAGTACACCTTTTCTAGTACACCAGTGCTAGGTGTCCCGGAATTTGGCCTGCTGACTACCGCAGCATTCTATGGCCAAAATACTGTCTGATCTGAAAGTATCAGCTTTTCCAAAACTCTTGCACTTTTTTGTCGCTGCCTCTTGAACTATATAAATTTATATTTATTTTATGTTATTGTGAAATAACATAGACCATATTAGATAAATTACATTAAAAATATAAGAGGACCTTGACGAAGTCTATGTGATAAAAATGACAAACACTGCAAATGGAGATGCCTTCACATCGGATATAGACACCTAGTTTCCAGGAATGGCATATCTAGTAATATATAATGAAATTAACGGTGTGTGGCCATGTTAATCTGTGAATGTTGGTAGTATTTTTCACATTTGAGGTGGTCCATTATACAAGTGATGTTTTTTTGCAACTTTTTAACCCCTCCCTCCCCCCTGGTGAACCACCCCTCCCTACCCAAAATCACGTGTAATTTTATAGTACAATGTGTCTTTAAAAAAATCAGAACAATATCATTAAATATAGGTATAATCTAATTTAATTAATCGAAAATATAATCGAAAATTAAGCATGGTTGCAGGTTGTTTCTGACTGGTATAAATATAATAAAGGAAACGTATGATCACGTGAAAAACATATAATTGTCTTGGCAACGGTGAGTCAAGGTCACGCGCCGCTCGGTTTAGAAATCGCATGTTCAGCAAAAAAATAAATACACGAGATATGTCACTACACCCCCTCCCCCCTTGTGATACTTCGTGATTTTTTCCGACCCCCCCCCCCCCCCCTTTCGAGCCTCCCATGATTTATGGACAGTCCCTTTCAATAAGGAATTAAAGCCTAAACCATGATCTTTTTTTAGTGTTTATTTGTTGAATATGTTTTTATGTACTCAAATAACAAATGCAGTTTAGAAATCAACTTTATAAGACATGGATCTTACCAAGTAAAATATTGAAATTGTCAAGGTTCAAATGCAACTGCTAGGTTCTCACGCACAATGCGGCTGGCAGTCAGCTGACTCATACAAAACGGAATGATAACAATTTCTATGCTGAGTGTAGTTTGGTCAAAGGTTAAAAGATGGCGAGCTTGACTATTTAAAGCGTAATATCGAACGCTATAGTGTAGTTGTCGAAAGTGTTCCAAGTGGTCATGGTAGTTGGCTGGTTGGTTCATTAAATGTGAAGGCTCTTGGAAGGACTGGTAATGGAGGAATTATCTCACGGTTTGTGTGGTGACACAGTATTTCAGTACTGATACTACATAGTTGCATAACCCAGCGTGCTAATTTGCTGGCAATATTGAGTTATTGCAATGGTGCTACATACTACTTTCTCGGTTTTAAAGGTGATACGACATCGCGGTAACGAATAGCATCGTGCCATCAAAAGTATTGGCAGGACTTATCTCACCGCTTTCTATATATTTATGGCCATTAGGCCATAGACAACATATTAATGTTGTCTACTTTTATGTCCGTTAACGTTTCTAACGTGACGCTCACACTTATTGTTGCACATCAGTTAATAATCTCTTTTCTTGAATGAATAAAAATCTCATAAATTCTTTTCTCAACATTAATGCCCGGGCTCAACAACTATACTTAAAGTTCGGTCGCCCAGACTCGATAATATTATACCCGAAACATAGGTTGAAACCAGTCTCCCCTGGGATAGATAAGGTTTACCCGCTTCTTCAACTCCTTGTACTCCACTGATCTTTCATCCATATCCTAATTCCATTCTGCCACAAGTACCCACCTTTCATCTGTGTCCTGCTGATCCCGGAGTCATCGATCATCGAAGGTTTTCGGTTAGTCGGCGGCATCTCCAGCTGCATCGTCAGGGTCGTCTGCCTCTCCAGCTGGTTTGAAAGTTGTGTCTCCTCGAAGGTCACCGTCCTCGTATTCCTACAAACGACATGAGTAAACCTCCTTGGGACATGGTAATGTGGGTACAATGTGAACTAAACAAATGCCATAAAAAACTAACTAGTACCTAGTTCTGTGAAGAGAACTACCAGTTCACTTGCATTAAAATTGCAACTATCTTGAAACGAGATCCAAAATTAAAGATCAATAAAAATAGAAATAGGATCCAACATATTTTATTCCCCCCCCCCCCCCACCTTCTGCATATATATTTTCAAAATGTACGCTATTTGTCCACTACAGTTTTCTTCATTTTGTTGTCACACAATCATATTGAAAATATGCATTTCATGAGGCCCTACTTAAACAAATAAAATATTATATTTCATATATTATGATACCATATTTCATATACTAAAACCATTCATATATTGCCCCCCCCCCCCCCATCACTTCAACCTCAATTAATAATACTGTATGTAGTACTCTTCAAGCTGGTATCCACATGATTATATTAAAATTTTAAAAGTATGTAATATAATATATCAAAAAATTTCAAAGTACATTTTTGATGTCACTCAGTTGACTTTTGTTACCTTTGTTTATAAAAAAGTAATGTTATATATTTGCTGTGAAATCAGAGGAAGAAGCCTTGGGGAATGGGGGATCGGAGGGGAGGGGGGAGGTTAGAGGGGGTAGGCGGTTTGAAGGGGCTGGGGGTATGTATCCCTACCCCCCCATAATTAACCCCCTACCCGCTTATACCCCTCCCTCAAACCTCCCTAACCCCCTCCCCCCCGGTCAAACTTCCCCTTCTAGCTCCCCCCCCAACACCCCTTCCCCTTCACGCCTCGTAAATATTTAAAAAATACTATACTAGATTTTCTATCATAATCAATCACTATCAGGAAGAGGGGAGTGGAAGGGGTAGGGGGAGGGGGGGGGGGCTTCTATCCCGCCTTATCACGAGGGCTTTAACTTTGAATAAGGTAGACCATGTACTCAGGATGTATAAAATTCCGGACGAAAATGTTCTTCTTTTTCCGATATTCCCCTTTTTTCATATGTACTATCCTATCCCGCCTTATCTAGAGTGCTTTAATAGATAACCAAGTGCTTAGAAGATGCTAAGATAGAAAGGGATTTTAGGGGGGTTTGTCGCGGGGAAGGGGGGGGGGGATTTGGAGGGAAGGGAAGTATTTTTTTTCAATTGATTACTTTTGCTATTACTCTGGTTTGGTTACTTTTAGCTTTCTGGTACATTTTAGGTATTATTTTGTATACGATCAAAGACAAATAAAACAGCAATGTTAGCTCACCTTTCGCTGCGCATGTTTCCGTTATTTTCCATCTTGTGTGTATTGGCGTTGTCTAGGTCGTTTCTCCTTTCGTTGTCAGCGACTTGGCCCGATGGACTTGTGTCTTCTCTCGGACTCTCACCAGCCCCGCCGGGCGGATTGGTTTGTCTAGTCTGTGGAAAGCAAATACGTTGAGTTTTAAGATAATTTTGAAATCCATCAATGCGTTCAAAATTTACCGCCTTATCCAAATCATTACTTTCCTCACAGGTAATCAAAATGAAATCATTACTTTCCTGGCAGAGGGAAACGATGTATTGCGTACGCGCATTTTTTTTCTACATGGAGACGGATGTATACATTTTGACACCCCCCTCCCCCCCATCTCCAGTAACGATTAAGACCATTTCCAGAGTGAAATCTGTTTGTGAATCTGTGTGTGCCTCTTTCTCTCCCCCCCTCTCTCTTTCTCCCTCTCTCTCATTTTTAAATTCCTAAAACTACATCGTGTTACACCGTTTCGGATACGTTTCTTTTCTAAGGCGCGGCGCCGCTAAGGCGCCATACGTTGAAAAAAATGTGTCGTGGACAAGAAGTCTAATGCCTGATTAGAGATATACGCCATTTTGTTTTAAAATGGCGTCCTTTTCAAAATTTAAAAAAATAGTTCTGGTCCTAGAAAAATACATAAACATGACTTAGACATCTGAATATTCTGGGCTCGATTGCGTTTCTCCGTGAACTAAAATCGGAAATTAGTCTATGTGAACGAGACAGGGCAATACGCTAGAACGGAATGTGAGATGACCGGTTGTCACTTTTTCGCATTAAAACTGCCCGCCAAGGTCAAATCTTACACTGCACGAAATATGCTCGAATTTATTCGGACGAGTATAAGTTCAGCAGGTAGTATTTATCGACGATCGTTCGTTTCATATTTCGCTCTAACATATTGCTCTGTCTCGTTCGCTTGGACTAATTTTAGTTTTAGTTCACAAAGAAATGCAATCGGGCCCTCTGTCTACGATAATTTATGACATGTTCAGTGCGTTTTGAATTAAAAATCTTATAACCTGAAAATATTACTTCATAACTACCTACGTCATTATTAATGCTAGAATGTATAATAAAAGTGTCCTAAAGTCCTGACAATAGTGCCTCTAACTGTTCTAGGTTCTTAAGGCCTTCCTTAATATCTTTGGTGGTTTATGAGTTTTAAAAAATAACATTTAAAATGATGTCTAGAAAATTAAGAATTTGAAAATCAAAGCCTTTTCCAAAATTGCCATTGAAAATCCATTTTTCAAACAGGTTTCCTAAGTGACTATAAAACATTTTCTACTTTGAGCTCGTCAAAAAAAGATTCTGAAAGAATGTTACAGTAAATTCATAAATGACACGGAATGCAATAGGTATAATAAAAGACATTAGGATATTTTGGAAATACTTACTGACTCCAAGCAAATTAATACTGGGCTTTCTAATGCAATGAAGTATAAAAATGAAATTGCTGAGGATGGGCAAAATGACGCTAACTAATTACTAAGTACGCTAAGTACTTTGAGAGTTTATATGAAAATCGCTCAATACCTTCGGCGTCCCAAAACTTTTTAAATTTTAACTTCCCATCTTTTCATAACATCGTACAGTCTACATAATAATGCTATGACGATTATTAATATATACTTTATAATAAAAAATAATTCCTAAATATAATACATCAACAATTTAAATACAGGGGTGTTTTAATTACCCGCATCCTTGAAGTGGGTAAATCAGTACGAGCAAATAAGAACCTTTTGATAAAAAATTGTGATTGTATAATCAATGCCCTAACCAAACTTTACGACTGAGTTAGGCACAGTGTTTTTTAATTCCTAATCTACGCTGTTTTTGAGACTAATTACAAATCGTCTTGACGACTTCCAGCTTCGCGAACAACAACTAGAGCTGTCAACTACACGGGCGAACCCGTCACCTCAGGAAGTTTTAACAATATTGGATCGTTCTGTCTCCAGTGAGGTGAGCGCAGAAGACTTGGGACAAAACAGTCCACCGTCTAGTTACGCCACATGCCCGTAAGAAGCCAACGCCTTACCGCGAGATAACCAGGTTAGTGACCCAGAGGGCCAACACTCGCACCCTTACTTCCAGTTGCGACCAGATTACTCCGGTCTCCCGTCTGGTTGCAGGTTCGAGGTCGCTTGCGCGGTCTTCTCCCTTACGAAGCGGTGATTCGGTGTCTACCGTATCTATCGCGGACCACGGCATCCTTTGTCCGGCTCTTCGCCCGGTATCGGGTTGCCGATTGGTCGATTCAAGAACAGTTGTCGTACGGTAAACAACTACCCCCGCCTAATAGGAGACAGTACTGTTTCCATACTCCGCCGGCTGTCAGTCAGAATGCACAATCGATAGGCTGGCGCCGCAGGTGCGCAAACCGCCCAGGAGCGCCCAAAGGTTGACTTCTAGGGGAAACTGGCCCAAAGGCCAGAGTCCCACCCTGGCTCGCACTTTTAGGTACGTGGAGGCTGCCGGATGGGTGTTGACCCATGAGTATGACCGACCCTGAACAAATGGGTCTTAGTGGCCAAACTCCAACAGGGCCCATTAGCTTCGGGAACAAGCCGGGTTCCGTAAAGGCTTTGGTACCGTGACCTCATCTACACACTACGTCAGATAATACAGAAGACAGTAGAGTATAATCGGCCGCTATGTCTAACGTGTGTGGACTACAAGAAAATCTTTGATTCAGTCGAGGCCTAGCCAGTGCATAGACCACAGGTACATCGAATTATTGAAGTGTTTATATAACAAGGCCATGTGTATACGACCTCAGGACCAGAGCTCAAATCCATTCCGATTTCAAAAAGGGGTGAGACAGGGAGACGTTGATTCTCCGAAACTGTTCACCTCTGCATTGGAGGATGTTTTTAAGCGTTTGAAGTAGAACGGATATAGCATGTTGATACTGATGCTGATACTGATTTTGATCAACCTTCGATTTGCTGATGTAATCGTGGCTGAGTAATCGTGGCTGAATCGTTGGACGACCTTGGCACAATGCTCAGACCTCAGTACCGTCTCCCAACAGGTGACTAAAACTGAACATGGATATGACAAAAATCATGTCAAATGCCCATGTCGCATCCATACTGGTCTAAGCTAGTCTAAGTTGTCGACTAGTATGTTTATTTGGGTTCTGACCGAAATATGATCGTCTGCGATCCAACTAGGCAGACTCCACTTCGACAAAAAGGTATGCCGACAAATCTAACCCGGATGGGCAGCGTTCGGGAAAGTACGCCATATCGTCTTGTCACAAATACCCTTCTATGAGTGCGTGTTGCCAGTGATGACATACGGCACTGACATGTGGTCGCTAACTATTCGCCTCAAACACACACTCTGCTTGGAGTTTCACTGCGAGATAGGATCCGAAACGCGGAAATCAGCAGAAAAACCAAGGTCACTGACATAGCTCGTAAAAATCATCAAATTGAAATGGCAATGGACGTGCAGCCCACAGAACAGACAGCTTTTGGGAGAAAAAATGTTCTCGAATGGCGACCTCGAACCGGCAGGTCAACTTTAGGAAGGCCCCCACAGGATGGACCGATGACATCGCCACGGTCGCAGGAAGTAAGTATATGGTGGCGGCTTAAGCCGTTCGACATAGCATTCTATAGGGGGAGGGCTATGTCCAACAGTAGACGTCTACAGGCTGATGATGATGATGATGATGATGAATGTACACACACTAAAATGAAGCGCCAGGATAAAGACAATTGCGAAAATAATCATAAACCTCTCACAGAAGAAGGACGTACCTTCTTGTATATATACCTATTGACTGGTTCCACTTACCATAATTTCCTTTATCTGATTCACCAGAGGTGAATCAGTAAAGAAGCTGTTCACTGCTGAGAGTATTTTTCCCTCCAACGTAATGACTTTTAGTGAACAGTGTCGTCGCCTAGTGCGCTCCTGTAGTTTGCTCACTCACATCCAGTCAGAAAGCATCCGCGCCGAACCAATTAGGTATTCGCCAACTGTCGTAGAAAAAATAAGTATTATACAGTTAAGTATACCATAAGTCTACAATACCAAAATTAAGAGACTAGCACTGTGCAGAAATTCAATATTTTGTTAAATAAATTTTAGAAATAATATCTATAGTAACCAACTAATAGTATTATAAAATTATAGTAAACAACTTAGGAACCATGCACAAAAATATATTAAACATTGAATCGATAAAAGAAAATGAATACATCCCATACTCGAGTGTCAACGTCACCTTGCTAGGCCGGGAACTGTTCTAAGCATTTAATTTTGTAATTTTAATAATGTTGAAATTAGTAATAGAGAATTAAAATGTGGTTAGCTACCACAAAAATATAAATTAAAAGATTGCGCTTATATGGTGGCGGAAGCTTGGAGCTTGGTTAATACAGTCACATTAAGACTTGAGTGAATCAAGTTGAAAGATATATCAACAACTATAGAAGAGAAGGAAAAGGAGAAAAGTGAAAAAGAAGCTCAAGAACAGGAAAGCGAAGAGGCAGGAGAAGATGAGGATGACAGGAATTCAGAAACATTCTTTTAGAAATTCCTGGATGTTCAGAAGTTAGTGCTGAAGATGGAGCGTTATCCCGAGTTTGACCACATGCAACTACCCACTGTCACTGATGCCCGACTTAGCTGCCCGAAAACGGGTGAAGACAGTCAAACAGCTTATTTTGACCGAGATCATAGTAAAATAACACCAGTAGAACATCTCGAGCCCGTTTTCGATATAAGTACCTACGCTTCGACGGACCGGACGGACCGGACGGAACGGACGTAGCGGGCCGGACGGACCGTACGGACCTTACGGACCGGGCGGACCGGACCGGACGGACCGGATGGACCGACGAAAAACGCAAAACGCAGTCGTTAGTCGTTAATCGCGATTAACGTATTCAATCGTCAATCGTCAATCGTTAGTCGACTAAATTTTGCCCAACAGTGAATTTCTCAAAGGTTGCATTACAGCCTGTACAGAAAACTTTTGTATAAGTACTTAGCTGTCGCGCGACAGCCCTAACTGGTTAGACCCGAGGCGCCTGAGAATCTATGTACGCGAGAGAGTATATAGCGTACGGACAACGCACGCTTGTATGAGTGCAAAATCGCTGCTTAGTATGGAGATGTTTTACTTGTATAATTTTACAATGCCGAGATGTTCAGCAAGCAATGACTCATTTATTCTAAGGTACAATGTACAGCACTTGTAAGTGCGCCTAACATGTAAAAGTGTTGCCTGACCATTTAATTATTTAAATATTTTCTACTTTAAAAATGCTTCTTCTGATCCATTTTCAACATAGGTACATACATACATTTTACAGTAATTAATTAAAATAGACTTATTTTTCGAAAAAAAAACAATTATTCGATTTTTTGATTATCTAAATAGGATTCGGTTAATTGGAGTTTTACTGTATATGATAGAGCGGATTTTAAATATAGTTGCTTAGTATCCGAAACATGTTCTTTGAAAAGATCTTTCGAAAAATAGCGATACGGCTTTAGCATGAGAATCTTTAAAATCGACATTTATTCAATATCTAAGGGATAAAGAATGGTTTTAAAACAACCGCCCCATCCTATCATCCCGTAGCTCAAGACACTCGCAAACAATTCATAGCTGTAATAAATCAGAGCTGCCTAGAGATTTGCAGAAACAAATTATAATATACCTATAGATATACTTGACGTTGTCTTCACACTGACCAATTTGAACTTGGATACAAATTAAAATTGATTGCAATTCAAAGCCGTGTTTTTCTTTTTATTAATTTGTCTTTCTGCTGTTTGCTATGGTCGGATATTTTCGTGTGTTCGACCATAGCAGAGTTGAAAATTAGCGTTATTTTCGAATTTGAGGTCCTGTGCCAGTGTTGTCCTTTACAGATTCTTGCCATCTGGATCGACAGGTGCACTGCACATGGTACTGTCAAGAACTACGAACAATGATGGAGAATGACAACCGAGCCTGGCCAATCGCTCTTCGCCGCTGCTTCTACCCAACAACGTCCAACCACTGCTTCAATCGCAAACAATCGCAAATTTGCAGGAGTTGCGACTGGAGACTACGTCAGCCACCGTACCCGACCTTGCTTTAACAGACTTAATATTTTTTTTGGCATGACAGTGTACAATGCCTTTAAATCATTAATTGATCCCTATCTACATGCATTTTACAGTAAATGCATTAATCAACTCCCATTGCAATGGTAAAACTGCATAGATAAACGGGATCAATTAAATATATATTTTTCAAACAAAATATTTTGTATTAAATTTATTTTATAGAACGTCAACTTTATATGTAAGGACCTAATATCGGAAACGTAATCATAATCTTAATAATGAAAGTGTTGATAGATTAATAAAGAAAGAAGGTAAGAGAGAAAAATAGCTTTATTGTTCCAAATTTACACAAACAATAATAATTAAAAACAAGTAAATATATTTAAAAAACTACAAAAATTAACATAATAAATAATCGACACCAACAGGCATATGACTACCTCAATATGTTAACACAAAATGGCCTGAAAATCGCCATAGATAAAGCAACTAGAACAGATCGCGAGCAATCTAGAATCAAATCAAGAAAGCCAATAAAGTCTTTTATCTATAAGGCCACTATCACTCACCACAATGCGGTTGGTTTATAAATCTCGAAAAACTTGAAGAGACTATCTCAGCGTATCCAGTCTAAGACCTTAACAAACAATGATAAACTTGAAAACTTGTTTCGTGAAGTGATATGGGATAAAGTGTATGAATCCAAGGATGTGAATGAAGCAACCGATTTTTTTCTAGAAATATTTATGGATTGCCTAAACAACGCTTCAACTGAAACGAAAATAACATTTCACGATCGAAAGCCAAAATCAATCCGTGGATAACGGACGGTTTATAATTCTGCATAATAAAGCGGGATAAGCTCCACTAAGAAGCAAGAAAAAATCCCAATGATATGCCTACAACTCCTAAGTTTTTATAAAAAATAACCTGCAAGAAAATAATTAAGAAAGCAAAACAATCATATTACAACGAAAAATTAAAACAAGAAATGGGGATATGAAGAAAACATGAAGTAATAAATAACATAGAGCGCACAAAAAAGAATAAACCCTCAATCATGTCGATAAGGGTTGATAATGAAATAAAATGCGTGGACAAGGATCTTCGTGAAATAACCAACTATGCCAACGAATATTTTGTGTCTGTTGGACAGAAACTTGCAAACTCCATTTTATGTGATTGAAATACACTGAATCTGCTTTCAAAAACTTAATAAATATCTCTCCTAAAACTAAAAAGCAGTTTGCTCTGGGTCTCGTTAATACATCGGAAGTTACAAACAATATAAACAATCTGAAAACCGATTCTTCACCCGGTTTAGATGGTATACGAGCTAGTCCTTTCAAATTTGTAGCCGAGTTTATTTCCGAATCTCTCGCATACTTAGTAAATTTAAGTTTCAAGTCGGGCACATTTCCTCATTTACTAAAGACGTCAAAGGTTATTCTAATATTCAAGAATGGTAAAAAAGAAGATATTGGAAATTATAGACCGATATCTCTTCAAAATATAATTTCAAAAGTAGTAGAAAAAATTGTAAAAAAGAAGCTTATGAAACACGTGGAGGCAGAGGGGCTTTTTCCAATTAACCAATTCGGCTTCAGAGAAGGTTGAGGAGCGCAAGATGCAATTAACGCCGCCACGCAATATATATCAGTAAATATTGATAACGGAAAAAAGTGATGGCAGTGTTCCTCGACCTATCAAAAATATTTGATACGGTATCTCACCCGATCCTATGTAAAAAAGAGCTTTGGCATTGAAGGGGTATCCATGGAATGGTTTAGAAGTTACTTGGATGGAAGATCTCAGACCCAATAAATGGCCAAATCAGTGAGAAACTTAATATAAGATATAGCGTTCCACAAGGGAGTGTGCTTGGGCCACTCCTGTTTTTAATATATATTAATGAGTTATGTGAACTCCAAATTAATGCAGATGCCATCTCATTCGCAGACGACAGACAGTCAGGAAATACTCCGGTCCCTATTTTTTTATATGTTACCTCCATATATTAAAGACATTAAAAATAACAATATATTTAAAAAGTCCAAATCTTTTAGAAAATATTTTTTACACCTATGAAGAATACGTACAATTCACCACGAACGGCTAACGAAAGTACTGTGTACAATCGAAAATTAAATATGTGTAAATAACTATTTATAAGTTTTGAAGACAATAAACTAAACTTGAAACTTGAAACATACAATGTAACAATTTTAAATGAAATGATTATAAATTGTAATTCCATTTCTTTTATATTTTTTAATTTTATTTGTTTTAAGTGAATGGGACTAATTGTCATATGACAATAAACCCGCACATTGTGACATTTTCACAATAAAGAGTAGGTATAAACAAACAAACAAACAAACAAACTAAATATTATTATTATTGTGATTTGATATTTTTAAATGATATTTTAATATAAATTTTAATCGTTAAATTATACTAATTTTAATTCTTATTCTTTTAATTTAAGTTATTTCTCATGCTTTCAATTATTATTACCTGTCATTTATTATTTTTTTTTTATTTAAATTTGTTTTATATAAGATTTTTCTTGAATTTTATTTGGTCACATAATGGGATTTAATATAAGTACATATAAATAATATTTTGACTAAATCGATTTGTTATTGTCTTAATTAGATTTAAATTTTCTGTAAGTTCTTTAAATTTTTCTAATTGCACAACTTGGTTTTAATTTAATTCGGATATTTTAGTATAAATATATGTTTCTACAATCTGTAAAGATTTTTGAAAATAAACTGAACTGACACGGTATTGTTAACAGAAGGGACTAATTTCACAGAATGCACAAACAAATTACAAAAAGGTCTAGATACTGTTAGTGGGTGGCTAAATAAACATATTTTGACACTAAACTCGTCGAAAACCAAAATAATGAACTTTAGCTTACGATCAGTTCGTATCTCTAGCTTCCTTAAAATCCACTCTCACAATTGCCATAGAGACAGCACCTGCTCCTGTGAACGCCTGAGTATTGTGGTATCTCGGGATAACTATTGATTCTAAACTGAATTGGTCTAAGCATATAATTGAATTTTCTGATCGATTACGCAAACTAGTATATGTTTTTCTTGCACTGCGCAATGTGTTATCTCGGAAAACCATTAAAATTACCTACATGGCTCTATGTCAAAGCCTAATGATTTATGGAATTATAGGATGGGGTTCTTGCACGAAACAGGCCCTGGACCCACTAATAAAGACGCAAAAACTGTTGTTACGGATAATTTATAGAAAGCCTAATGACTACCAGTCAGAGTGTCTTTTCAAAGAGTCTAAAGTCCTGAACGTCAAGCAATTGTTTCTAAAATAAGTGATAATATTTTTTCATAAATATAAAGATAGGCATGATCAAAGTCAGCAAAACTGCAATACTCGGAGTTCACGGAAACAAAATTTCCTTATTCCTCGAGTGCAAACAACATTTGCACAAAGACAAGCTTTTTTCCTTGGGCCCAGGTTATATAATGACATAGAAAAGAAATGGAAACACCTAAAGAACATTCAACAGTTTAAATATAATATTAATAAATGGTTATTTGAATTAGGGGGTTCTAAATCCGAAAACTTGTAAAGCGTATATATAATGGTTGATTTTAAAGCTAATATTGGGCCCAATTGCGTTTCTTTGTGAACTAAAACTAAAATTAGTCCAAGCGAACGAGACAGAGCAATACGTGAGAGCGGTATATAAAACGACTGATCGTCGATAAATACTACCTGCCGAACTTATACTCGTCCGAATA
Organism: Micropterix aruncella; assembly: GCA_944548615.1. NCBI lineage: Eukaryota > Metazoa > Arthropoda > Insecta > Lepidoptera > Micropterigidae > Micropterix > Micropterix aruncella. Next base: position 17,648,044 of record OX155969.1, on the reverse strand, counting down.
AATTCGAGCATATTTCGTGCGGTGTAAGATTTGACCTTGGCGGGCAGTTTTAATGCAAAAAGTGACAACCAGTCATCTCACACTTCGCTCTAGCGTATTGCCCTGTCTCGTTCACACGGACTAATTTCTGATTTTAGTTCACGAAGAAACGCAATCGAGCCCTACATATACATAAAGTATTATTCATATAATCATAATATATCGTATGGTATTTCTTATTTTTCGCAATATTTTTATAGTCGTATTTATATAATTGTATTCTAATATAAATATTTTTATACCACAATATATTTATTATTTATTATAATCGAATTTAGGTATCTATGTACTTACTATATTATCACATAAATATGGTTAGGTATATTACATTGTAATATTTATACAGATTATTGTATGATATTACATATTAAATTTTAATTAGGTACATTTACTATTTCTAAAAATAAAACGTTACTTAATTTAGTTTTTTATAAATTTATTTGCAAATTTTAATTATTTACTCTGACCCGCCTAGATACAGGACAGTACAGTCGTAGTTAGGTGGGCACTGACCATTTGCTACATTTGCATGTATTTTTTTTCCGAGTTACTTTATAACATTGGTAATAATGTGGCTATGTATAAAAAATATATGAATAAGTACTGAATAAATGTCAAGTGCTATCATCAACTTGATGTTTAACTATTTAGAATTTATAAAGTATGTATTAAAACACTCACTTTTGCGTAGATAGATTCCGGTTAACTTATCGGTGTTGCATTCGCCTGTATCTCACCGACACAATTAATAAAAATATAATTCTGTTTATATTTACGTTATTCGGTAATGCAAGTATAAGGTGGCTCACAACAATTGGTTAGGTCGATTTCCGCGGGGGCGTTAGCGCGTGGACCTTCTAAGGGGACTCCGGTTTTGGACTGATGAGGCTTCTTTGATCCGGGCCAGCCTCCGGGACTCCACTGCGCAGGCCCCGCGATTTATGGACCCCCCCTGCACCCAACCCTGCGCCCCAGCCACCGAGCCAACCCGGAATGAGCCACCCTCTACCCACTACGGTCTCGGCGGATTGTTCCACTCAATTCTGTAAATACAAGTGAAACTTTTGCGTCTTGAGTTTAAGTATATAGGGCATTGAGAACATAGTCGAGAAAGCAAATAGGATGCTGGGGTTGATCATGCGGATCACTAAGAATTTCAAAAATCACAACATCATGATCCTGCTTTATAACTCACTAGTGCGTTCTCATCTTGAATTTGGGTCCTCGATATGGAACCCATATTTTAAAACGTACTCCGATAGAGTCGAATCCATTCAAAGGAAATTTCTGAGAATGCTATCATTTAAATGCGGCCTTAAGAATCATCTGACTGGCTACGAGGAAAGACTGACTGCTTTTAAATTTGTCACATTAGAAAAACGCCGGCAGGTTGCAGATTTAGTGTTCCTGTACAAAATTTTAAATAATAAAATCGATACCTCTTGTATAGAAAAATTACAATTTAACATTACTAAAAGAAGTCTTCGATACCCAGACTTATTTAAAACACCTTTAGCAAAAAACTATACCGGAGTAAATAACGTAATCCCACGTATATGTCGTCTGTATAACAAATTTCATCTTGACAATCGCATATTTCATGATAGTTTATGCTCCTTCAAAGCGTCAATCTTTAAAATACTGTAATTCTGGTATTTTTTTTGTTTTTTTCCTTTTTTTATACGTATTTTTTTAAAAATTCAACCATTGTTCATGCATTGTGCTAATTGTGTACTCATATCAAAAGGATATTGATGTAGTCATGTAACTGTAGTATATATATGTCACTGTATGTGTTGTCAATATTCTGTTTGGGTACCAAATAAAATAAAATAAAATAAAATAAAATAAAATAAAATAAAAATTACCCGGAGACATCGTAACATCAAAATAAAACGCATAATTACAAATGTCAACTGTAAATGTTATACGAATAGTTAGATAAAGGTCTGATGTTCTTCGGATTTAGAAAATCAATGTATGTAATGTAATCTATTCAAAGTATTCTGTACTGCATACGGCTTTTAAAGATACTAAACTTGATTTGTTTCAGTTTCAGTCTGTTTCAGTTTCAGTGCCTGAATTATTTAATAATCTTCTATATCTTACGAGAAATACACAGATAAATAACGATAACAAGTAAATATATTAAAAATAATAAAAAACACGACTGCTGTTACAGAAAGTGAACTATTGTATTTATATTTATTTGTATTACGTTTTTTTTAAAGTATTTGTGGTATACGTATTTATCCACATAATAGATAGATGTATATTTCAGGAATGTAGGTACTCAATCAGACTTTTCATTTGACACTAAACACGATATATTTAGTTTAATTTATTGACATTAATTCGAACATTTAGACAATTACTTACTTGAAATTTGGATAGTTTGGACCCTATGACACTAGAGATGAAATAAGGATTCTAACAGTACCACATACTTCTAAATCAGTCCAAGTGTTTAGAAGTTATTATAAAATAAAGAAACGGAAAACATACATAGATTAAACCTGAACACATTACACTCCTTTTTTGTTGGGCAGTCGTGTAAAAATTAGCAAAAGTGGCTTCATTGATTATATTAATAGGGTATTAGATTGCTCAACGCCGTACAAGGTTTTGGCAGCTAGGATTTTATTATGTCACGCAATGTGTAGATGACACATTACTGGCAATTTATTGGAATTTCTTGCAATATCGCCACGCTCAACAAAAAGTACTATAACTATGGAACTACTTTAGCAATCATAAAAGAATAACTGTGTAATGATCTCATTGAAATTTCGTACATAGAATATTGAAATATCATTTTGTAAAACAATTAGATAATTATGAATAAATATGAGAAAGTCGTAAAAGTGAAAAAATCTCGGCATTTCTAACTTGTATTTGTCTTACGGAAAATACGGAACCCTATTTAGAAATTGTAAATACTATCGTGATCTTTATTAGATTCTCTATCAAGGGTAATATTTCGTTTCGCTTTTTTTACATACAAAAATATTTAGGTATAAATATTACATACAAAAATATTTACATACATATTAGATCATAAAAACCAATAAAAATTTTGATAATTTCTCGTTTTTTTTTTAATGATGTTTGACCATTAAATTTTACCAGAAATATCCGCGAAATGACGCGCGAAATTATTCTACCGGCCGTCTATGTATCTATCTATGGTACCTAATAATAAGATATTTGGTATGGATTTTAGGATGCGTTCGAATTAGAAAATAATATTACTGTGCGCTCCGGCAGCAAGCCGCCAATATTGGTCTTTACGTAGTCAACGGTGTTCTGATGTGCAACCAAATTTGGTCGTTACGTAGGCGAAGGGTATTATTTTAAGTTCAGTGGCCCAATTGACCATGTTCTAAACATGCACACACGGTATCCTATCTAAAAATAAAACAATAATTTATTACCAAACGATTTTTTAAATCATAGCTCTTATTATATTAATATTATATACGAGTACATAAAGATGTCAATTTTAATTTTCCACACAGGTTACAAATAATAAAAAATAGGCGCTTTAATGTTATAATGGTCTAATTGATGGCATTTTTATATCTCCTTATTATTTCTGTGATATTAATAAGCCTCTGTCCAACGCCGTTTAATATTTCGTGACTACATAAAGGGCTCAATTACAATTACAATTTAATAAAAATCATTTTTCGCCACTTTTTGCAAGGAAAAGTCTAAAAAAACACTACTGACTGGACTATACATTTCATTTCAAATAGTGGCACTTGTATTCTCTGTAAGGCACAGTTGACTGAGTGAAAAGGTAAGGTTGCGTTGACGGATGGCTGAGCACTTAAGCAAAATTTCAGTAATAAAGGAATAATTAAATGGAAATTTTAAGTCAGGCCTTGTTTTGGGCATATCTTGTAATAATATTTGACAAGGCGGACGCCTTGCCAGTCATTGTTAAATAAGCTTCGTTAATTTTAGATGCTAGATATGCAGGTATGACTATCGTGCACAAGTGATCACAGTATGAACTTGGGACGGGGGTAATACCCAATATCACACCAAGGCATCTGAAACTAAAAAAATCGATTGCGTCAACCCAAGACTTTCCCGGCAAGCAAACATCCCCCTTCACGCGAGAAACCACTTTTGGTAGAGATATTTCTACCAAAATTCACAACGTGATTTCTGTCCAACAAGGCATCTGTGTACCTACCGAATTCCAAGTCTCTAACTGCAATATTTCAAGATTTAGGTATGTCTAGCGTGCCCTCTGGTGGACTGATTTTAACTACAATCTTTTCAACTCTTGCCATGACCGAATGATGCCTGTAGGCGAAATTTCAGCTCAATCGGATGAAGCATTTAGACGCTATCGTGGAGAAATACACACACACACACACTTACACACACATACAAAGACTCACAAGACATACTTCAGTCTGGAAATGGTCCTAATCGTCTTACGGGGTGTCAAAATGTATATTTCCGTCTTTATCTCGATTTTTTCTGTTAGCGCATTCACAATACTTTCCTTAGTGCCGGGAAAGTAAAACGAAGACATACATCAGCAATAAAGTCATAAAATTGGGAGTCCCAGCAGTGTGGACCGTTTTCTCAAATAGTCCAGTAACCTAGTACATCATAAGTTGCATCAAATGGGGGAAGTAGATCGTTTTTTATTTCTTGTATGGGATGTGCCTAAGGCGCGAAGTCAAAGTTTTCGACCTCGGCAGCCCTCCGGAACACTTTTGAATATCTCAAAAACTGCATTTTTTTTGCACTTTTTTAGTTATTTTCCATTTTGTCCACAATAAAGCTTGTTTTTGACAAAAACTGCTACATATTTTTAAAACTAAATTTAATTTGCTATATTGCATATTTTTTAAACTAAATATAATTTGAAACCAGAATGGGCTTGGTACCTTCAATAGTTTCTGAGATACAGCTTTTTAAAAAATGGCAATTTCTATAAACCTAAAATAAATATGCTAATTTTCATATTACAATTTTTCTTTATAGTATATTAGTCATATACAATTGCCTTTTTATCTTTAATAACCTGCCTGACATGACTCAGTGAAGTAAACATTTATTCAATTTAACATTTTGAAGGAGGTGGGGGAGGTGGGTGAAAGGTGGGATGGGTTGAGGGAAGTCACTGTTCACAACCAACAATATAACCATGACAAGGCTACTGGACTAAAAGTTATACAGCAAGTTTTTTTTCAAAAATTTTGGTTTAATGGTTTCGTGTAGGTACTTGTCTCAGAGCCAGAGACATCAGTGATTTTTTCTATAAAAGCTACAAAAACATGTGTTTTTTAAACGTCTCAAAAACATACATCGAAAATCTTCGATTCTGTGTCTTCTGTGTTTTTTTTCAGACATTACAGGAAATAATAATAAAGAGATCCTATCAACAAAGTTATATTTTGTTGAAAAATCGAGGAACAAATTATTAGACAGTTGACACTGTTAAAATTGCTATGCGAGATTTTGTCAAAGCGACACATTTACGTACCGTTTTTATAAAAAAGTATCATTAAAAATGTATCGTTTATGTATCGTTTATGTTTATACATGTATCGTTAAATTAAAGTATCGTTTTTATTAAAACTCAAACTTTTATAATCAAGATTATGAAGAAGATTGCTATTCATAATTAACAGTAGAGTTTTAAATATATTGATATCTTAATAAAAGACTCAAAATTTCTGGTTTAATTTAAATATAATTGTTAGAAACGTTTTATGAACAATAACGTTTCTCCTGTGAAAAAAGAATTTTGTTGATGTATCATTTTGAAAAAGCGGTCCTCAATTCCCATTTTCATTGAAAAAGTCGAAGTCTTTATATCCACTTAAAATGATAAAATTGTACCTCGAAAATTATACGATTCTATCCCAATTTAAAAGTATATATAGTATATAGGTTAAACCTAATCATATATTATCTTCCTGACCTAAGTTTGTTACCTACAAAGGCTATGCTGTTTATTTCGATGCCCCCAAATGTCTCAACATTATGTTACATATCTTGAAATATCACTATACTATATTATATATCCTAAATATCTCCCGTGGAAAGTGCTCAGCGTCGCATAGATTGCGTGCCTGATCGACGAGCGACGTTTGTACTGAACTTGGTTGGATGGGATGATGGCATTAGCTGGCATGCAAATATCTGTCTGTGAGTTTGGGCTTCCGATATACTGTATATCCAAAAATATTGTTACATATCCTCGTCCCTTTGACATTCAAAAAAGCCAGACAAACGTCCTTTTAAAACCGACCTAATTACCCCTCCTGTTGCGAGGTAAAAACTCACCTATCACTTTTGCGCGCGACATATTCGGGCAAAAAATCGACGCGAGTCAACGGTCTTGAGAAAAACGATCATAACTTATAAACCACTAAACGGATTAAAAAAAGATAAAGAAAAAAATGATCGCATTGAAATTTGACATATAAAACCTTATAACCTTATCTCGTAAAACAATTAAGATAATAATGAATAAATATTACAAAATTGGCAAACTGAAAAAACTCGCCTATAAAATCATTTCGATTGTTTTGTCACAAAATACGTAAAATATGCAAAAATTGTAAATACAGTTATGTTCTTTATTAAATGCTTTACCTAAACGATATTTTTTTTTTACTTATTTGCATACAAAAATATTTATTTATTCAGCCAAGAAAATTTTATGTATTCTCGTAAAAAAAAAAAATTTTAATTTTTAATTTGTGACTACTTATGGTATTTTTTTATATGAAATTCTTTCAAAATAACTTTATTACTACATCACACTTCTTAGAAATCACACCAGAACTTTGAGCTTTGTCTGATATTATAGAAAAATCTAAAGTTTTGAGAGTTTCCGCTTCTGAACTTAATAATAAACTTTGAATGCTCATAATATAAAATTCGTTAGATTTTTTCAATTATATTGTCTTATCATAGACTTATTATATGTCTAATAACTAATTACTATACTCCAAAGAGTCACATTTCATCGAAAAACTATGGAAAATCGCACTTTATTCTCTCATAGTAATTATCAAAACAAGTTTCTTTGCGCGATTCATTTTACAAAACAAGATATAATTTTCAAAATACGCCTAATTATGTGATAACTTAGGATGTAAATGAAGCAATACTTATTTTGTTAGTAAATTAAAGCGACATTACGTCATATTTCGCAATATATCGGGATATTTCATAAACATTACAAAATAATAACAACCATTTTTTCGCGAGCCGCTTGTTGTCGCCGAAGTGTTTTCTTTAAAAATTCGTGAAAAACAGCAAATGGACTATCTCAATTGACTAATCCTCATGCCTAAACTACTTAAAAATGCAAATTACTCACTGTTATCCAGTAAACACTGCACTGTTATCCACAAAACACTGCACAAAACCACCATTTCGCGGAACTATACGCGGCCGCGGCGCTGGCCGATGGAGACTGCCGTTTTGACGTCTATGCTGACTTTTTAAATCGCCGTTCGATTTTTTCGCCGTTCGCCGCCGAATTAAAGATTATTTGGCCATATCGTTCCGCCGTCAGAAAGCATTAAGTACGACGTTTCGAATCGTAAATTGCATTTTTCGCAGCGGCGAGCGCGATATCCAGTAGCGGATGTTACGGAGTTTAGGCGGCCGACATAAATGTCCCGAAATGGATGTTACGGATAGCAGGCTCGAATCAACAATGCCAATTTTGTGCCATATTTTTTTTGACAGTTGTTTTTTGACAGATACGGTACATATGCCCGCTCTATACTTTGGCCAATGCTAGCCACTGCCTATGTCTTTTGTTTCCCATACATTTTTCACCCCCACAGTGGTGGCGACTCGCTTCCACCTTATGCCCGCTCTACACGTTGGCCTATGTTCGGCCACATCGTTGAGGTGGAAGCGAGTCGGCACCACTGTGACGTGTGAAACATATATGGGAAAGAGCACGAAAGACATGTGGCCAACGTTGGACAGTGTGTAGAGGGGGCATTAGCGATGTGGCTAATTCCCGCTCTACACGTTGGCCGATACTGGGCCCCACCGCTAAGGTGGAGGCGAATCAGCACCACTGTGACATATGAACAAAGAATGGAAAAGAGCGAGAGAGACATATTCGATGACAAATATGTTGGCCAACAAATATGTTGGCTAACGATGCGCGATAGTGCCTAGCTACAGCGATAGTCAATAGGGCTCAATGACGTATCCAGGGGGGGGGGGGGGACAGGACATTCGTCCCTCCCTGAATTTTTTTAAGAAAAAAAAAATTAAGTCGAGAAAATTTGTGAATCAGGGAGAATCCGCGACATGTACCTAGTGTCAGGCACGGGTCCCCCCCCCCCCTCCGAAACTGATGTCTGGATACGTGCCTGATAGGGCTGATTGTCTTTAGCCTTTTGTCGGTGAGACCGTACCTCACAGTTTACGTAGCGCTGGTCTAGTTAGTTAGAAGCACTTTAGAGCGTGACGTAACTTGGAAAACGGATTTATTTTCTTCCCCGTCGCGGACAAAGGGGCGGGGAAAACGTTAGCTCTCTAACTTATTGCTGTTTAAACACTGGAAAATTATTTCTTCCGCCTCATCGATGCTTCGTTTCGATGCAGATTCTCAAACTTCGAAAACAACCCCATGAATCAAGTTAAATTACTTTTACATTTTGATACGGATATTTGAAGGTTACGTAGATTTACCATCCCAAAAAGATCGCTATGGCGTCAGTAGGTACCGAACGTAGACAGAGTCTACGTTCTAGATGGGACGAGAGCGAATACTAAAACGAGACAGCAATAGCGTACATTATTAAAACCATTCTGACCTCAAACACAAAGTATGCTATCTTTTTGTCTTACATATATACATTACATTACATTCGTAACCAACTGGCGAAATACCGCTCTTGGGCGTGTCACAATATACTTTAGGAGCTACTGTAAGTGGCAGGTAGTTACTACAAGCTTTTTGCATGATACTATATTGAGTATCATATTTTGAAGGCAAATAAAAAATAAGAAATCTAATAAGTTCAGTATCACAACTGAACAAAATATTTTAAAATAATCGTGAGTTGATACCTGTACATGTTGGAAACGATATTATTGAAGCTGTCTAGTCAGACGTTCCAACTAGGCAGTCTCAACTTCGACAGGAAGGTCTGTCTACGAATCCAACTCGGATGGGCAGTGTTCAGGAAATTACGTTGTCTTCTCGTCACATACACCGCAGAGCCTCAAAACGAAAGTCTTTAACCCCTCAAATGAATGGCGATTAGCTCGGGTTGCCTACGGCAAAATGTATATAAATTTATATTTACATTTACATTTACATTTACATAGAGCGGGGTTTACTATAGAGCTATAGCATTACTATAGAGCGGATTACTATAAAGCGGCGCACATTTACATTTATATTTACATTTATATAAATTTATATACATTTTGTATACATTTTGCCAAGGCATCCCTTAAGGGACGCCTCACATTTGAGGGGTTAATTAGGGCGTGTTGCTGCCAGTGATGACAATCAGAGACGATGTCATTAACCTCATACACAAGCTCAAAGTCATGCAAGGACCCATGGAGAGAGCTATGCTTGGAGTTTAACTATGTGATAGGATCCGAAATGAGGAAATACGCATAAGAACCAAGGTCACTGATATAGCTGGTAAAATAAGCAACTTAAAATGGCACCGGGCAGGCCATATAGAAATTTCACCGTCAGAATGTATATATCCGTCTTCATCTCAATATATCTATAAATTAATATTATAAAGAGGTAAAGTTTGTGAGTTTGTGAGGTTGTAGGGAGTAATCTCTGGATCTACTGAGCCGATTTTCTTTTACCAATAGAAAGCCACGTTAGCTGTGAGTGTCATAGGCTATATATTAATCCGAAAAATGAAAAGACTTTTTCGTGGTAGTCGGATTTGCAAAGTAAGTCGGAGAAAAAACGTCTGAATGAAAACGTTTCTTACGAACGCTGCCTTAACGATGAGAGATATATGATTGAGTTCTAGAGAAAAGTTCTAAAGCTTGATAATGTCTACAAATATATATATATATTAAAAATTAAAAATTAAAAATTAAACTATTGATCATTTCGGCAAGGCCGTTTTATAAATGAAAGTGACATTACGAAATAATTCAAATTTCGAATGCCACTAACATTTAAAATATGATACAATTGGCTGAGTTTGTTATCAACGAGCCATTAAATCGAATTAAAAATAAATAAAAAAACTCCATATGCTCAATGAAATGAAAGAAGAAACTTAAATCTTTATTTCTGGCAGAGAAGTTTATAAAAAAGATTGTATAATGTTATCAAAATAGGGTAAACCTATATAAAATTGTATAATATTAAAAAATTGTAAAGAAACATTGTAGAAAACAGTATAATATTGTTATATTTGATAAGGTTTGTAAAGAAATCCGTTTATAGGATCATGTTTTTATTTAAAATAAAATTAGTAAAAGCTACTTAAAAAGTAGCGAAGGAAATCCCAGGTTGTATTGGGAAATGCTTATGTTTGAATGAGATATACTTACGGATGTGCACGACTTTCGACAGGTGCAATGTAAGTTTAAAGGTCCTTTTGCAGTCGACTAACGATCACTATTCATCCATATATCTCATAAATAGGGCTTATCCTTATGCAACACAAAATGCCTTCAAATGAGACGAATTAAGCGAAAAAATTAAAAATTAAACTATTGATCATTTCGGCAAGGCCGTTTTATAAATGAAAGTGACATTACGAAATAATTCAAATTTCGAATGCCACTAACATTTAAAATATGATACAATTGGCTGAGTTTGTTATCAACGAGCCATTAAATCGAATTAAAAATAAATAAAAAAACTCCATATGCTCAATGAAATGAAAGAAGAAACTTAAATCTTTATTATATATATATATATATATATATATATATATATATATATATATATATATATATATATATATATATATATATATATATATATATATATATATATATATATATATATATATATATATATATATATATATATATATATATATTGAATTTTTACATATTTTATGTTTCGTTCATTGTAAATAATCCATTTAGGTTAAAGGTAATCTTTCCAACTAATAGGAAAGAGCTGACTGCTTCCTTTCATTGATATGAGGGCATGTCACGCTTTTAGTTTTAAGTTTTCAGCTGAATATTGATCGCAGCTTCTTTATATCACACCTTTAGAAAATAAAAAAACGAAATTCGAAATTTTAAATTCTTCCATCTGTCAAGTAGCTCGTCTTGTCTTGTTATTTCCCTTGAAATAATAGGAAATTGAGTGAGTTTACGTATAAAGAAGGATTGTAGCTTAATTTTTGAGATAATTGGATGAAGGGTGAGCGTTACTAGTTGTAAAATGGGCCCAACTTAAACCTACTCCTCTTTCCGCAAGTGAGAGGCATTCATCATTCTCGTTAACACCTAAAGCATTCCCGAATCCGATCAAGGGAATCCTTCGTCACGATGTAAGTGGCTTTTATAATTATTTACTTTATAATCATCTTATTGATCAATTCTAAAAAGAATATATACACAAAACTATCAAATATTTCAAAATATTGAATTTTTACATATTTTATGTTTCGTTCATTGTAAATAATCCATTTAGGTTAAAGGTAATCTTTCCAACTAATAGGAAAGAGCTGACTGCTTCCTTTCATTGATATGAGGGCATGTCACGCTTTTAGTTTTAAGTTTTCAGCTGAATATTGATCACAGCTTCTTTATATCACACCTTTAGAAAATAAAAAAACGAAATTCGAAATTTTAAATTCTTCCATCTGTCAAGTAGCTCGTCTTGTCTTGTTATTTCCCTTGAAATAATAGGAAATTGAGTGAGTTTACGTATAAAGAAGGATTGTAGCTTAATTTTTGAGATAATTGGATGAAGGGTGAGCGTTACTAGTTGTAAAATGGGCCCAACTTAAACCTACTCCTCTTTCCGCAAGTGAGAGGCATTCATCATTCTCGTTAACACCTAAAGCATTCCCGAATCCGATCAAGGGAATCCTTCGTCACGATGTAAGTGGCTTTTATAATTATTTACTTTATAATCATCTTATTGATCAATTCTAAAAAGAATATATACACAAAACTATCAAATATTTCAAAATATTGAATTTTTACATATTTTATGTTTCGTTCATTGTAAATAATCCATTTAGGTTAAAGGTAATCTTTCCAACTAATAGGAAAGAGCTGACTGCTTCCTTTCATTGATATGAGGGCATGTCACGCTTTTAGTTTTAAGTTTTCAACTGAATATTGATCACAGCTTCTTTATATCACACCTTTAGAAAATAAAAAAACGAAATTCGAAATTTTAAATTCTTCCATCTGTCAAGTAGCTCGTCTTGTCTTGTTATTTCCCTTGAAATAATAGGAAATTGAGTGAGTTTACGTATAAAGAAGGATTGTAGCTTAATTTTTGAGATAATTGGATGAAGGGTGAGCGTTACTAGTTGTAAAATGGGCCCAACTTAAACCTACTCCTCTTTCCGCAAGTGAGAGGCATTCATCATTCTCGTTAACACCTAAAGCATTCCCGAATCCGATCAAGGGAATCCTTCGTCACGATGTAAGTGGCTTTTATAATTATTTACTTTATAATCATCTTATTGATCAATTCTAAAAAGAATATATACACAAAACTATCAAATATTTCAAAATATTGAATTTTTACATATGTTTCGTTCATTGTAAATAATCCATTTAGGTTAAAGGTAATCTTTCCAACTAATAGGAAAGAGCTGACTGCTTCCTTTCATTGATATGAGGGCATGTCACGCTTTTAGTTTTAAGTTTTCAGCTGAATATTGATCGCAGCTTCTTTATATCACACCTTTAGAAAATCAAAAAACGAAATTCGAAATTTTAAATTCTTCCATCTGTCAAGTAGCTCGTCTTGTCTTGTTATTTCCCTTGAAATAATAGGAAATTGAGTGAGTTTACGTATAAAGAAGGATTGTAGCTTAATTTTTGAGATAATTATATATATATATATATATATATATATATATATATATATATATATATATATATATATATATATATATATATATATATATATATATATATATATATATATATATATTTATTTATATACATATATATATATATATATATATATATATATATATATATATATATATATATATATATATATATATATATATATATATATATATATATATATATATATATATATATATATATATATATATATATATATATATATATATATATATAATAAATGAAATGATAAAATAATGAAAGGGCACTTATCTGGTCTGTGGTGACCAGGAGTGACTCCACGCCTTTTTCTTCTCTTCTTTCAGTATTTGCTAGGTGTTTCCTGCTGTGGTATTGGAACCTGAATGTCTCCTACAGCGGCAACACAACAAAGCGAGACGAGAATTTCCAGCATTCATTCTCGTCTCGCTTTGTTGTGTTGCCGCTGTAGGAGACATTCAGGTTCCAATACCACAGCAGGAAACACCTAGCAAATACTGAAAGAAGAGAAGAAAAAGGCGTGGAGTCACTCCTGGTCACCACAGACCAGATAAGTGCCCTTTCATTATTTTATCATTTCATTTATTTAGTAATAAACATAATTTCAATTTGAAAAAATAATAATTTACACATTTACAATCAAATATATATATATATATATATATATATATATATATATATATATATATATATATATATATGTATATATATATATATATATATATATATATATATATATATATATATATATATATATATATATATATATATATATATATATATATATATATATATATATATATATATATATATATATATATATATATATATATATATATATATATATATATATATATATATATATATATATATATATATATATATATATATATATATATATATATATATATATATATATATATATATATATATATATATATATATATATATATATATATATATAGGTATATATATATTGTTATATTTGATAAGGTTTGTAAAGAAATCCGTTTATAGGATGATGTTTTTATTTAAAATAAAATTAGTTAAAGCTACTTAAAAAGTAGCGAAGGAAATCCCAGCTTGTATTGGGAAATGCTTATGTTTGAATGAGATATACTTACGGATGTGCATGACTTTCGACGGTGCAATGTAAGTTTAAAGGTCCTTTTGCAGTCGACTAACGATCACTATTCATCCATATATCTCATAAATAGGGCTTATCCTTATGCAACACAAAATGCCTTCAATTGAGACGAATTAAGCGAAAAAATAAAAAATTAAACTATTGATCACTTCGGCAAAGCCGTTTTCCAAATGAAAGTGACGTTACGAAATAATTCAAATTTCGAATGCTACCAACATTTAAAATATGATACAATTGGCTGAGTTTGTTATTAACGAGCCATTAAATCGAAATAAAAATAAAAAAACCTCCATATGCTCAATGAAATGAAAGAAGAAACTTCAATCTTAATTTCTGGCAGAGGAGTTTATAATAAAGATTGTATAATGTTATCAAAATTATACAATCTTTATTATATATATATAATATATATATATATATATATATATATATATATATATATATATATATATATATATATATATATATATATATATATATATATATATATATATATATATATATATATATATATATATATATATATATATATATATATATATATATATATATATATATATATATATATATATATATATATATATATATATATATATATAAATATATATATATATATATATATATATATATATATATATATATATATATATATATATATATATATATATATATATATATATATATATATATATATATATATATATATATATATATATATATATATATATATATATGTATATATATATATATATATATATATATATATATATATATATATATATATATATATATATATATATATATATATATATATATATATATATATATATATATATATATATATATATATATATATATATATATATATATCTTTATATATATATATATAGATATATATATATATATATATATATATATATATATATATATATATATATATATATATATATATATATATATATATACATACATATAAACATTACTCAAGGCGATACATCACATTACCAATTTGTTCAGACAGTGTCATTAATATTTCGCCCCTCTTTTTGTGGCATTCATACTCCTATAAATATAGAGGCCGTAACTGGTTTGGTGCCCTATATTATTAACGTCGTATCGCGAAAACCGAGTGAAAAATAGATTTATCCAACTATATCCTGCTTGGCAGGATGATTTTTCCGAGCCTGGGCCAATACTTGAAATTGGCACCCCCACGCCACAGTGTCGCATGTCAGCACTGGCAGCACGCACTTATTATAGACTTTCATTTTTAGGCTTTGCGGTATTTGTGATGAGAAGATATGGCGTAGTTTCCCGAACGCTGCCCATCCGAGTTGGATTCGACGGCAGGCCAGGACATCGAAGTTGAGTCTGCCTAGTTGGATTTAACAATGTTTCACTTATAAAGTTTGCTATGTTGGTACATTCATCGATATTGTAGTAGAAGACTCTTGATTAACACTTTATAGTAAGAATTTTAGGTGATATTAAAAAAAACAGTCGGAATAACAGTGGTTAAGATAATTCGATTGTGCCATTGTGGCACATTGTGTTAAGGTCGTCTCTATATCATCGGCTAATCGGTAGTAAGTGATGGTGTAAGTAAATAGTGCAAATTTATTGGTTTCCTGGCCCACCACCCGACAAGGAGAGAAAGTATTTTGAGCGTGCATTTTTTTTTTCCGGGATGATAAGGGGAAATTTACCCCTTATTTTAGCCCCCTGGGACGATTAAGACCCCTTCCAGACTTAAGTCTGCCTATGTATCTATCTGTCTATCTGTGTGTAGGAACAGGGAGCTAATGGGCCCTGTTGCAGTTGGCCACGAAGACCCATTTCGTTTAGGGTCGGTCATTCTCATGGCTCAACAACTTCGGGCGCTTCTGGACGGTTTAAGCACCGTGCGGCGTCAGCCAATCGATTGTGCACTCCGACTAACAGCCGGGGGAGTCTGGGAACAGTAATGTTTTCTATAGAGCGGGGGTGATTGTTAACCTTATGGCAACTGCTCTTAAAACGACCATTCGGCCACCTAATCCCGGGTGAATAAGCCGGGCAAAGAATGCCGAGGTCCGCGTTAGAGTCGGTAGACACCAAATCACCGCTTCATAAGAGGAGAGGGAGAGGCCTGCGCAAGCGACCTCGATCCTGTGACCAGTCAGGAGGTAGGAGGTAACCTGAAGGTTAATTTAAGATGGAGATATCCTTCCAAACTGGTAGTCAGGGGGCGAGGTTGCTGAGACATAATGATAAATTACGTTAAAACATCATGAGGTGACGGGTTCGCCCGTGGTAGTTGACAGCTCTAGTTGCGTTTTTACGTTGGCCGATACTGGGCCCCACCGCTAAGGTGGAGGCGAATCAGCACCACTGTGACATATGAACAAAGAATGGAAAAGAGCGAGAGAGACATATTCGATGACAAATATGTTGGCCAACAAATATGTTGGCTAACGATGCGCGATAGTGCCTAGCTACAGCGATAGTCAATAGGGCTCAATGACGTATCCAGGGGGGGGGGGGGACAGGACATTCGTCCCTCCCTGAATTTTTTTAAGAAAAAAAAAATTAAGTCGAGAAAATTTGTGAATCAGGGAGAATCCGCGACATGTACCTAGTGTCAGGCACGGGTCCCCCCCCCCCCTCCGAAACTGATGTCTGGATACGTGCCTGATAGGGCTGATTGTCTTTAGCCTTTTGTCGGTGAGACCGTACCTCACAGTTTACGTAGCGCTGGTCTAGTTAGTTAGAAGCACTTTAGAGCGTGACGTAACTTGGAAAACGGATTTATTTTCTTCCCCGTCGCGGACAAAGGGGCGGGGAAAACGTTAGCTCTCTAACTTATTGCTGTTTAAACACTGGAAAATTATTTCTTCCGCCTCATCGATGCTTCGTTTCGATGCAGATTCTCAAACTTCGAAAACAACCCCATGAATCAAGTTAAATTACTTTTACATTTTGATACGGATATTTGAAGGTTACGTAGATTTACCATCCCAAAAAGATCGCTATGGCGTCAGTAGGTACCGAACGTAGACAGAGTCTACGTTCTAGATGGGACGAGAGCGAATACTAAAACGAGACAGCAATAGCGTACATTATTAAAACCATTCTGACCTCAAACACAAAGTATGCTATCTTTTTGTCTTACATATATACATTACATTACATTCGTAACCAACTGGCGAAATACCGCTCTTGGGCGTGTCACAATATACTTTAGGAGCTACTGTAAGTGACAGGTAGTTACTACAAGCTTTTTGCATGATACTATATTGAGTATCATATTTTGAAGGCAAATAAAAAATAAGAAATCTAATAAGTTCAGTATCACAACTGAACAAAATATTTTAAAATAATCGTGAGTTGATACCTGTACATGTTGGAAACGATATTATTGAAGCTGTCTAGTCAGACGTTCCAACTAGGCAGTCTCAACTTCGACAGGAAGGTCTGTCTACGAATCCAACTCGGATGGGCAGTGTTCAGGAAATTACGTTGTCTTCTCGTCACATACACCGCAGAGCCTCAAAACGAAAGTCTTTAATTAGGGCGTGTTGCTGCCAGTGATGACAATCAGAGACGATGTCATTAACCTCATACACAAGCTCAAAGTCATGCAAGGACCCATGGAGAGAGCTATGCTTGGAGTTTAACTATGTGATAGGATCCGAAATGAGGAAATACGCATAAGAACCAAGGTCACTGATATAGCTGGTAAAATAAGCAACTTAAAATGGCACCGGGCAGGCCATATAGAAATTTCACCGTCAGAATGTATATATCCGTCTTCATCTCAATATATCTATAAATTAATATTATAAAGAGGTAAAGTTTGTGAGTTTGTGAGGTTGTAGGGAGTAATCTCTGGATCTACTGAGCCGATTTTCTTTTACCAATAGAAAGCCACGTTAGCTGTGAGTGTCATAGGCTATATATTAATCCGAAAAATGAAAAGACTTTTTCGTGGTAGTCGGATTTGCAAAGTAAGTCGGAGAAAAAACGTCTGAATGAAAACGTTTCTTACGAACGCTGCCTTAACGATGAGAGATATATGATTGAGTTCTAGAGAAAAGTTCTAAAGCTTGATAATGTCTACAAATATATATATATATTAAAAATTAAAAATTAAAAATTAAACTATTGATCATTTCGGCAAGGCCGTTTTATAAATGAAAGTGACATTACGAAATAATTCAAATTTCGAATGCCACTAACATTTAAAATATGATACAATTGGCTGAGTTTGTTATCAACGAGCCATTAAATCGAATTAAAAATAAATAAAAAAACTCCATATGCTCAATGAAATGAAAGAAGAAACTTAAATCTTTATTTCTGGCAGAGAAGTTTATAAAAAAGATTGTATAATGTTATCAAAATAGGGTAAACCTATATAAAATTGTATAATATTAAAAAATTGTAACGAAACATTGTAGAAAACAGTATAATATTGTTATATTTGATAAGGTTTGTAAAGAAATCCGTTTATAGGATCATGTTTTTATTTAAAATAAAATTAGTAAAAGCTACTTAAAAAGTAGCGAAGGAAATCCCAGGTTGTATTGGGAAATGCTTATGTTTGAATGAGATATACTTACGGATGTGCACGACTTTCGACAGGTGCAATGTAAGTTTAAAGGTCCTTTTGCAGTCGACTAACGATCACTATTCATTCATATATCTCATAAATAGGGCTTATCCTTATGCAACACAAAATGCCTTCAAATGAGACGAATTAAGCGAAAAAATTAAAAATTAAACTATTGATCATTTCGGCAAGGCCGTTTTATAAATGAAAGTGACATTACGAAATAATTCAAATTTCGAATGCCACTAACATTTAAAATATGATACAATTGGCTGAGTTTGTTATCAACGAGCCATTAAATCGAATTAAAAATAAATAAAAAAACTCCATATGCTCAATGAAATGAAAGAAGAAACTTAAATCTTTATTATATATATATATATATATATATATATATATATATATATATATATATATATATATATATATATATATATATATATATATATATATATATATATATAT
>OX155969.1:17490342-17628540 GCA_944548615.1 Micropterix aruncella | reverse complement strand
TAAATAATCCATTTAGGTTAAAGGTAATCTTTCCAACTAATAGGAAAGAGCTGACTGCTTCCTTTCATTGATATGAGGGCATGTCACGCTTTTAGTTTTAAGTTTTCAGCTGAATATTGATCGCAGCTTCTTTATATCACACCTTTAGAAAATAAAAAAACGAAATTCGAAATTTTAAATTCTTCCATCTGTCAAGTAGCTCGTCTTGTCTTGTTATTTCCCTTGAAATAATAGGAAATTGAGTGAGTTTACGTATAAAGAAGGATTGTAGCTTAATTTTTGAGATAATTGGATGAAGGGTGAGCGTTACTAGTTGTAAAATGGGCCCAACTTAAACCTACTCCTCTTTCCGCAAGTGAGAGGCATTCATCATTCTCGTTAACACCTAAAGCATTCCCGAATCCGATCAAGGGAATCCTTCGTCACGATGTAAGTGGCTTTTATAATTATTTACTTTATAATCATCTTATTGATCAATTCTAAAAAGAATATATACACAAAACTATCAAATATTTCAAAATATTGAATTTTTACATATTTTATGTTTCGTTCATTGTAAATAATCCATTTAGGTTAAAGGTAATCTTTCCAACTAATAGGAAAGAGCTGACTGCTTCCTTTCATTGATATGAGGGCATGTCACGCTTTTAGTTTTAAGTTTTCAGCTGAATATTGATCACAGCTTCTTTATATCACACCTTTAGAAAATAAAAAAACGAAATTCGAAATTTTAAATTCTTCCATCTGTCAAGTAGCTCGTCTTGTCTTGTTATTTCCCTTGAAATAATAGGAAATTGAGTGAGTTTACGTATAAAGAAGGATTGTAGCTTAATTTTTGAGATAATTGGATGAAGGGTGAGCGTTACTAGTTGTAAAATGGGCCCAACTTAAACCTACTCCTCTTTCCGCAAGTGAGAGGCATTCATCATTCTCGTTAACACCTAAAGCATTCCCGAATCCGATCAAGGGAATCCTTCGTCACGATGTAAGTGGCTTTTATAATTATTTACTTTATAATCACCTTATTGATCAATTCTAAAAAGAATATATACACAAAACTATCAAATATTTCAAAATATTGAATTTTTACATATTTTATGTTTCGTTCATTGTAAATAATCCATTTAGGTTAAAGGTAATCTTTCCAACTAATAGGAAAGAGCTGACTGCTTCCTTTCATTGATATGAGGGCATGTCACGCTTTTAGTTTTAAGTTTTCAACTGAATATTGATCACAGCTTCTTTATATCACACCTTTAGAAAATAAAAAAACGAAATTCGAAATTTTAAATTCTTCCATCTGTCAAGTAGCTCGTCTTGTCTTGTTATTTCCCTTGAAATAATAGGAAATTGAGTGAGTTTACGTATAAAGAAGGATTGTAGCTTAATTTTTGAGATAATTGGATGAAGGGTGAGCGTTACTAGTTGTAAAATGGGCCCAACTTAAACCTACTCCTCTTTCCGCAAGTGAGAGGCATTCATCATTCTCGTTAACACCTAAAGCATTCCCGAATCCGATCAAGGGAATCCTTCGTCACGATGTAAGTGGCTTTTATAATTATTTACTTTATAATCATCTTATTGATCAATTCTAAAAAGAATATATACACAAAACTATCAAATATTTCAAAATATTGAATTTTTACATATGTTTCGTTCATTGTAAATAATCCATTTAGGTTAAAGGTAATCTTTCCAACTAATAGGAAAGAGCTGACTGCTTCCTTTCATTGATATGAGGGCATGTCACGCTTTTAGTTTTAAGTTTTCAGCTGAATATTGATCGCAGCTTCTTTATATCACACCTTTAGAAAATCAAAAAACGAAATTCGAAATTTTAAATTCTTCCATCTGTCAAGTAGCTCGTCTTGTCTTGTTATTTCCCTTGAAATAATAGGAAATTGAGTGAGTTTACGTATAAAGAAGGATTGTAGCTTAATTTTTGAGATAATTATATATATATATATATATATATATATATATATATATATATATATATATATATATATATATATATATATATATATATATATATATATATATATATATATATATATATATATATATATATATATATATATATATATATATATATATATATATATATATATATATATATATATATATATATATATATATATATATATTTATATACATATATATATATATATATATATATATTTATATATATATATATATATATATATATATATATATATATATATATATATATATATATATATATATATATATATATATATATATATATATATATATATAATAAATGAAATGATAAAATAATGAAAGGGCACTTATCTGGTCTGTGGTGACCAGGAGTGACTCCACGCCTTTTTCTTCTCTTCTTTCAGTATTTGCTAGGTGTTTCCTGCTGTGGTATTGGAACCTGAATGTCTCCTACAGCGGCAACACAACAAAGCGAGACGAGAATTTCCAGCATTCATTCTCGTCTCGCTTTGTTGTGTTGCCGCTGTAGGAGACATTCAGGTTCCAATACCACAGCAGGAAACACCTAGCAAATACTGAAAGAAGAGAAGAAAAAGGCGTGGAGTCACTCCTGGTCACCACAGACCAGATAAGTGCCCTTTCATTATTTTATCATTTCATTTATTTAGTAATAAACATAATTTCAATTTGAAAAAATAATAATTTACACATTTACAATCAAATATATATATATATATATATATATATATATATATATATATATATGTATATATATATATATATATATATATATATATATATATATATATATATATATATATATATATATATATATATATATATATATATATATATATATATATATATATATATATATATATATATATATATATATATATATATATATATATATATATATATATATATATATATATATAGGTATATATATATTGTTATATTTGATAAGGTTTGTAAAGAAATCCGTTTATAGGATGATGTTTTTATTTAAAATAAAATTAGTTAAAGCTACTTAAAAAGTAGCGAAGGAAATCCCAGCTTGTATTGGGAAATGCTTATGTTTGAATGAGATATACTTACGGATGTGCATGACTTTCGACGGTGCAATGTAAGTTTAAAGGTCCTTTTGCAGTCGACTAACGATCACTATTCATCCATATATCTCATAAATAGGGCTTATCCTTATGCAACACAAAATGCCTTCAATTGAGACGAATTAAGCGAAAAAATAAAAAATTAAACTATTGATCACTTCGGCAAAGCCGTTTTCCAAATGAAAGTGACGTTACGAAATAATTCAAATTTCGAATGCTACCAACATTTAAAATATGATACAATTGGCTGAGTTTGTTATTAACGAGCCATTAAATCGAAATAAAAATAAAAAAACCTCCATATGCTCAATGAAATGAAAGAAGAAACTTCAATCTTAATTTCTGGCAGAGGAGTTTATAATAAAGATTGTATAATGTTATCAAAATTATACAATCTTTATTATATATATATAATATATATATATATATATATATATATATATATATATATATATATATATATATATATATATATATATATATATATATATATATATATATATATATATATATATATATATATATATATATATATATATATATATATATATAAAAGCCACTTACATCGTGACGAAGGATTCCCTTGTATTGATTCGTCACGATGTAAGTGGCTTTTATAATTATTTACTTTATAATCATCTTATTGATCAATTCTAAAAAGAATATATACACAAAACTATCAAATATATATATATATATATATATATATATATATATATATATATATATATATATATATATATATATATATATATATATATATATATATATATATATATATATATATATATATATATATATATATATATATATATATATATATATATATATATATATATATATATATATATATATATATATATATATATATATATATATATATATATATATATATATATATATATATATATATATATATATATATATATATATATATATATATATATATATATATATATATATATATATATATATATATATATATATATATATATATATATATATATATATATATATATATATATATATATATATATATATATATATATATATATATGTATATATATATATATATATATATATATATATATATATATATATATATATATATATATATATATATATATATATATATATATATATATATATATATATATATATATATATATATATATCTTTATATATATATATATATATAGATATATATATATATATATATATATATATATATATATATATATATATACATACATATAAACATTACTCAAGGCGATACATCACATTACCAATTTGTTCAGACAGTGTCATTAATATTTCGCCCCTCTTTTTGTGGCATTCATACTCCTATAAATATAGAGGCCGTAACTGGTTTGGTGCCCTATATTATTAACTTCGTATCGCGAAAACCGAGTGAAAAATAGATTTATCCAACTATATCCTGCTTGGCAGGATGATTTTTCCGAGCCTGGGCCAATACTTGAAATTGGCACCCCCACGCCACAGTGTCGCATGTCAGCACTGGCAGCACGCACTTATTATAGACTTTCATTTTTAGGCTTTGCGGTATTTGTGATGAGAAGATATGGCGTAGTTTCCCGAACGCTGCCCATCCGAGTTGGATTCGACGGCAGGCCAGGACATCGAAGTTGAGTCTGCCTAGTTGGATTTAACAATGTTTCACTTATAAAGTTTGCTATGTTGGTACATTCATCGATATTGTAGTAGAAGACTCTTGATTAACACTTTATAGTAAGAATTTTAGGTGATATTAAAAAAAACAGTCGGAATAACAGTGGTTAAGATAATTCGATTGTGCCATTGTGGCACATTGTGTTAAGGTCGTCTCTATATCATCGGCTAATCGGTAGTAAGTGATGGTGTAAGTAAATAGTGCAAATTTATTGGTTTCCTGGCCCACCACCCGACAAGGAGAGAAAGTATTTTGAGCGTGCATTTTTTTTTCCGGGATGATAAGGGGAAATTTACCCCTTATTTTAGCCCCCTGGGACGATTAAGACCCCTTCCAGACTTAAGTCTGCCTATGTATCTATCTGTCTATCTGTGTGTAGGAACAGGGAGCTAATGGGCCCTGTTGCAGTTGGCCACGAAGACCCATTTCGTTTAGGGTCGGTCATTCTCATGGCTCAACAACTTCGGGCGCTTCTGGACGGTTTAAGCACCGTGCGGCGTCAGCCAATCGATTGTGCACTCCGACTAACAGCCGGGGGAGTCTGGGAACAGTAATGTTTTCTATAGAGCGGGGGTGATTGTTAACCTTATGGCAACTGCTCTTAAAACGACCATTCGGCCACCTAATCCCGGGTGAATAAGCCGGGCAAAGAATGCCGAGGTCCGCGTTAGAGTCGGTAGACACCAAATCACCGCTTCATAAGAGGAGAGGGAGAGGCCTGCGCAAGCGACCTCGATCCTGTGACCAGTCAGGAGGTAGGAGGTAACCTGAAGGTTAATTTAAGATGGAGATATCCTTCCAAACTGGTAGTCAGGGGGCGAGGTTGCTGAGACATAATGATAAATTACGTTAAAACATCATGAGGTGACGGGTTCGCCCGTGGTAGTTGACAGCTCTAGTTGCGTTTATGTCTGTCCGTTTGTCTGCCTGCCTGTCTGTCTGTATGCCTGTCTGTCTGTATGTATTTATTCCACCACGATAGCGCCCAAACACTTAACGCCATTGAGCTGAAATTTGGCATGCAGGCATCATTTGATGATGGCAAGAGTTAAAAGGATTGCGGTTAAAATCAGTCCACTGTCTCAATAGTCATTGATCATCCTCGAAATATTGGACTAAGAGACTTGAAATTTGGTACACCTGAAATTTGGCCTTGTTGGGCCAAAATTACATTTTATAAAAGCTGCACTAATAATATTTATGCTCCGCAAAAAAAAATATTCAAATATTAACGCCGAGCCGCCCGAGGCCTCTTGTCCACTGCACGTTTTTTAAACCGTACGGTGAGTTAGCCGCGTCGTAGAAAAAAATGTGAGCTCTTGTCCATTGCATAGGCCCCTTAGGGAGCTAAGGGGCCCTTGCTGAGTTGGCCACGAAGACCCATTCTGTTCAGGGTTGGTCACACTCACGGGTCAATACCCATCCGACGGCCTCCACGCATGAAGTGCGAGCCTGAGTAGGACTCTGGCCTTAGGGTTAGTTTCACCTAGGAATCAATCTTCTGGCGCTCCTGGACGGTCTGGGCTCCGTGCGGCATTGCCAATCGATTTCGCACTCTGACTAACAGTCGGGGCAGTCTGGAAGCAGTACTGTTTCCTATAGAGCGGGGGTGGTTGCGGACCTTAGGGCGACTGCTCTTGAAACGACCATCGGCTACCCGATCCTGGGTGAACAGCCGGGAAAAGGATGCCGTAGTCCGCGATATATTCGGTAAACACCGTTTCACCGCTTCGTAAGGGAGAGGACCGCCCAAGCGACCTCGAACTCGAAACCAATCGAGAGACCGGAGTAATCTGGTCGCAATTGGAAGTAAGGGCGCGAGTATAAGCCCGTTGGGTAGCATTCCTGACTATCTCGCGGTTAAGGCGTTGGCCTCTTACGGGCTTGTGGCGGAGCTTGATGGTGGACTGTTTTTATCTAAGTCTTCTGCGCTTACTTCAGGGAGACAGAACGACTAATCGTTAAAACTTCCTGAGGTGACGGGCTCGCCCGCTGTAGTTGGCAACTCTAGTTGTCCATTGCACGGTTTTTCGCCGTACTACGCGTCAGGTACATACATTTCGTAAACAATATTCAGGGTCGAAGTAATTGTCCGCCGTAAAAACGTCCGGTGGAGCGGACACACTCTCATACGCTGCCATACAAGATTATTTTCGCCGTAAATAAACACGGCTTGCCGAGGAATAAATACGGTACATACGGGGGCTGCAGCGTCCCGTTTTTACACAGTGTCCGTGGACAATCTTCTATAGTGATTCTAAAGTCTTGGGGTGACACAACCGATTACTTTTTATTTTGAAAAAAGAAATTGCAATGAAACCAATATATTACGAACTCTGCTTCATCATCGCCATACCTACGCACAATAATATCTCCGTTGCGTCGTCGTCTGACAGTCTCTCTCCCACAAGAATTGTATGGGATGGCTGGATAATAATACGGGGCAGAACGATCCAATTGCCTCCATAATAAAACTTTTAATGCCATCCCTTTTCCGTACGCTGATTGATATTAATAGTTGCACAAAGCGCCCCACTCCATCTTAACGACTGCGATATCTGATTGTGAGTACAATACAATTTATTTGTGGAGAGAACGAGAACTGGCCAATGGCGAATGCATGTGATCCAGATCATGATATTCCGGATCGCAAGTTGATACTACACGTTCGATACGAATCTCGTCAGTACGGCAATAAATTCCATTCACTGTAGACGACCACATAAGCCAGCGATGAGTGACAATTTAAAGAAAGCTTGTGTTGCTATCGTATTAGCGTTAGCATTTTAAAAAAATCGGTTGTCACCGGAAAGCAGCCCCCTCCCCTAGCAGCCCCCCAGGCTAACCCCCTCCCCCCACGCCCGATAGTGGTTGTGTCAAGTGACTATGATAGCAACAGTTGTATATTTAAATATTTTGTAATATTTCCATGGTATTAAAATTATGTTATGCCAAAAATGGTATTTGGTATGGTATTTTTCTTAATTACGGTTGTATTTTTTTAAAAATGCGTCGCTTGTATACACTCAGAAAAAAACATGGTGAATTTGACAACAAAAAGTTGTTAAATATGAGCCATCAAGGTAAAATAGTGGGAGCCACAACGCCAAAATTGTCGAAAAACATTGCTTATATGACAGAGCATAGCATTGTTAATTTCACAAAGGCGCGCTTTCACAACTTTACTTTGATGGCTCATATTTCACAATTTTACTTTGTGAAATTCGCAATGTTAACACATTGCGAATTTCACAACTTTACTCTGTTGATTCGCAATCAATTCCGCCTTTCA
The DNA here is from genome assembly GCA_944548615.1 of Micropterix aruncella. NCBI lineage: Eukaryota > Metazoa > Arthropoda > Insecta > Lepidoptera > Micropterigidae > Micropterix > Micropterix aruncella. The sequence goes on along the minus strand of OX155969.1, from coordinate 17,620,481 downwards.
ACCTTGTGGGTTTAGCAATGCGCACTTTGCTTTATTAGCAACTTTCAAGTTGTGTTTCTAACAGAGTTGTGGTTCAACCTTGTGGGTTTAGCAATGCGCACTTGGCTTTATTAGCAACTTTCAAGTTGTGTTTCTAACAGAGTTGTGGTTCAACCTTGTGGGTTTAGCAATGCGCACTTTGCTTTATTAGCAACTTTCAAGTTGTGTTTCTAACAACTTGAAAGTTGCTAATAAAGCAACGTACGCATTGCTTCAGATCTTCAGCATATTTTATTTGTACTGCTGTATACTGTACAACCGCTGTGTAAATATTAATTGCAGGGAAAACGAAATCCATTATTGCTATTCCTGCAATATTTACACTGCGGTTGACCAGGAACAGCATTGCAAATAAAACCTGAAGAAGATCTGAAGCCTATGTTGCATTACTTGTGCATGTTTGTGTATCCAATAACCTAAAACATAAACAACAGTTACACAAAATAAAACATTTATTTATTTACAACTGACATACATGTTATAACAAAAGGAGTGTTTAATTTTAATTTTACTCGAATAATTTTATGTGGAGACAGAGTTTAGGTCGGAAATAGAAAATTTCCATACAAAATAGTCTTCCAAAACTTGAAAGACGTTTCTGTAATATTTTGTATAGAAACCTATGATTTCCGTGTTAATCTCTGTCTTCTCTTAAAACCAAGATTAACAAACATAAGAAGCCATAAATTTACAGATTACAGTTTTATTCATACATGTATAGAAATAGAAATAGAAATATTTTTATTGTCCGAAATTGTGGTGGTACATTTATGGTGATAATGCGTAAAACTATGTATCTCACAATTACCTGTTATTAAAACAGATTGACAAATTTACTTATGTGCTAAATTGACTTATCTGCTAATTATAATATCTTATTAAAAATGTAATTATTTCACTGGTTTAACATCTAAAAAATCTAAACAGACCGGATAAGTAGAACTAACAGTAGAAGACAATTAGAAAAAATAATTCACCAATAATATAAAAAATAAAGAAAAAATCAAAATCAAGGAATAATCGAAATTCCGCCTATAAATACGAAATGTATATAATTTAAAATGTAACAGTAGAAAACAATTAATAAAAAATAATTCACCAATAATATAAAAAATAATGAAAAAAAATCAAAATCAAGGAATAATCAAAAATCCGCCTATAAATACGAAATGTATATAATTGAAAATTTGTAATCTTCCTAATTGAATTATTGTAAAAACAAAATGAAAATGCATGCCTACAATATAATATTATGAGAAATATTCGTTTAATGTGTAAAAGCTTTTATCAATAAGCCATTTTTTCAACGCTGCGGTAAACTCTTTTCTTTTTATTTCTTTGATATTTGCAGGTAGGTGGTTATAGATGTTTATTGCATTGTATAACATTCCTTTTTTAAATAGAGTTAAATTTGGCTTGGGTGCTTGTAGCTCATGTTTATTTCGTGTGTTATAGCCGTGTTCAACATTGTTTGTTTTGAAATACTGATCGTGGTCCCTTATAAATTTGCAGGTTTCCAAGATTTATTTATTTAGAGTAGGTATTACAAAATTTAAGTAGTACATTTTACCATGTCACACTGTATGTAAATGAGGCAATAGCAGAAAACTGATTCTTATTGTGACTGAGACATGGTTATGACCGAAAGTCGCCTAACTAGGCCTGAGCCTGTTCTAAGGCAGACTTGAGCAATTTTCTTTGTGCATTATGATTACTATTTATTAACAATGCATATATTTCTAGACACAATCAAATAAAACTAATTATTAAAATAGTCTACAAAAAATTAAATTAAAAATAGAAAATTCAAATCTTTTTAAAATAAAAATAAAATACGATAAAACTAAATCTAATCCAAATAATAAATAAAACAAAATCAACATTAGAATAATCAGAATTAATAAAAATGCAAATGGATTGTCACTTTTTAAAGTTACAAGATGTTACAAGATGTTGACAAGATGTTGCAGGTTTCCAAGAGGTTTCCCTTATAAACTCTTTTATGATTTTTCTAACTCACCGCCGCCCTGGCAGATGATGAACCAGCCACAGCAGATGACAAAAACTTCTCTGTAGCATCAATCTGAGTATTACGCCAAGAGACAGTATGTGTTCAGGACCCTTCTGTAACAAAAAAAATATCCAGCCTTATTACAGGTTCAATATCATATTATGCTATGATAGGAAATATACTGCAGTTAAAACTAAATTGCAATTAATTCAGTTTTTTTTACCAATAGGCATTCAATTATATTCGATACAAGCAAAATGTGTTATTTTTAAATTACTGTGGAAATTTTAATTAATTTATTTAAAATGGTGCACTATGAAATCTACACAAACCGCCATGTGAAGGCATGCTGTAAAATTGTTAAACTCACAAGCTATTAAACTGTTAACCCCGCAGTTTAGAGCATTGAGGTAATAACAATGTCAAAAAAAATTGTTAGCGCCAAAATTTTATATTGTTGATACCGCAATTTTTGCATTCGACAAAGAAAACGTTGCTGACCCCGCAAAGGGTAATTTGTCTTCGTTACAATATTCTATGGTTAATTTCGCAATTTTTCGCTCGCAATGTAAAAATGCAGCATTGTCTAGAAAAAAAATCTATAGTTTAGGTATTATTCTAGATTATTGATCTTTCAATATCATTCGACTATATTCACCACGCTGATTCCGAAACGAGGTATCTAAAGTAGAATAGTTTCGGTACAATGTAGTCACAGCCATACAACTCAAAGGTGGCGGAACGGCCGCGTGTTCTTATGTTATCGTGCGATGAGACGCCAATACAGACTCGATAAATATTTTTTTCAAAAAACTTACCCTGGAACGTTGCGACAGGTGTACGAGGTTGTTCGATATTAAGAAATCCAGCAGTAGCTGCTGTTCTTTCTCCATTTTTCTGAGATGTCGCCACTTAATCACTGATTGCACTTTTGAACAGTTCCTAATTGTGCTTTTAATTCTTTCTTGAAAATACGACGCCGTAAAATGCACTTGATCAGAGCAAGCGCTCCGCCCGCGCGCTTGTTACAGACTGGAATCAACTGGAATGCGTCGCAAACAAACAGCCGAGCGGCGAGCGTGTCGCGACTTGCGCGCGCGGCGGGATTTTGACAACGTAAGCCCCCAACTTTGTAGAAAATAAACGTTGCGGTTTTGACAATTATAGTTTGAGTTTTTCTCAAACCTATCTGCCATTGAGAAAAAATCTACGTCAAAGTTGTGTTAATATCAATTTAAAAACATTGAGGAATTATGAAAACATTGCCTTATTCACAACTTACGTAGTTACTAGCTAGCGTTGCTAGTAAAAGTTGCTAGCGCGGCAACGTATAAAATCAATGTCTCGCTTACATTGTGGAACTGACAAACCAACTATGTTAATCATGGACATTGCTAATTTATCCACAACATTAAAAAAGCAATGTTCCGCTTACATTGTGAAACTCACAATACTCACCTATGTGAATTCCACAGATTAGCACATTGCTAATTTATCAAAGTACCGTAAAGTTGCCATCGTCGCAATGTATAAAATCAATATTCTGCTTACATTGTGAAAATCACAATCTTTAACTATGTGAATTCCGCAGATTAGCACGTTGTCAATTTATCAAAGTAGCGGAACATTGCTATCGCCGCAACGTATAAAATCAATGTTACGTTTACATTGTTAAACTCACAAGCTGTAAAATTGTTAACCCCGCAGTTTAGAGCATTGAGGTAATAACAATGTCGAAAAAAATTGTTAGCGCCACAATTTTATATTGTTGATTCCGCAATTTTTGCATTCGACAAAGTAAGCGTTGCTGACCCCGCAAAGGGTAATTTGTCATTGCCACAATATTCTATGGTTAATTTCGCAATTTTTCGCTCGCAATGTAAAAATGCAGCGTTGTCTAGTAAAAATTTCTCTGAGTGTACGAGATATTCCAACAAATCGTGATTTCAGTCCAACAACGCATCTGTTTAGCGAATTTTGACTTTTTAACTGCAATATTTCGATATTAAAGTACGACTAGCACGCCCTCTGGTGGACCGATTTCAACTACAATCTTTTCAACTCTTGCCATGACTCAATGATGTCTGCATGCCAGATTTCATCTCAATCGGATGAAGTGTTTGGGCGCTATCGTCGAGTTATACACACACACAGACACACAGACTCACAGCCAGGATTCAGTCTCGAAATGGTCCTTGTAATGGGGTGCGATCTACTCGGGACAACCTATAATTGTCGCAGGTGAAGGATTGCAGGATTTTAGATAAACGCCTTGTTCCAGTGGTTGTACAGATTTATTGTAGGTTTTAATACAATACAACGCGCACGCGAGCGAAATATAAATATACAAAACAGGAATTACGGCAGCGGCGATATCGACCCAATCGACCGTCCACTCCGATCGTATGACAGTCTGACGTATGTGTGGCGGCGTTCGACCAGTCCTCTCTTCACTAGTTGGTTGAGTCGCTCGATATAAGTTGCCACGCTATAAAAGTTTAGGCTAAGTACGAAACAGTCCTAATCGCCATTTTTACATTTTTAACTTATAATTCGAAAATGCAATAATAAAAATTTAATTAATATCGTTTACCTAACGATTACATTATGTTCTCAATGACGTCTCTCTCGAAAAATCTAATTTCACTTATCTCCTTACCTAATATATGTAGGTACTAGTGATTAATCATTAGTAAGCTCATTCTCACTGCTCTTATAAATTCAGTTCCTTTAGGAATGTCCATATATGGCGTTCTACGACTCCAGAAACCGGTTAGAGGTAGAGGTCTAGGCTTGGTTGTTTTAGCTTTTGGAACACAGAATATCAATGTATTTCTAGTCTCTCGTATACCGTTCAACAAATACCTATATAAAGTAGAAAATTCAAAAGTTCAAAGTTTTTTATTAATTTATAACATTGCATATAATTGGCAATAGAGCATACACTATTTGATGCTAATTACAACAACATGTTTATTTATATAATTAGAACTATACCACTTGCCAGAAACAATGACAAAAAACTTTTTACAGACTATTAGGTACATCATGTTATTTTTTGTATGGAGGGTGCATACAATTACAATATTTGGTACTTATAGAAAAAGCATCACATTTTTTTTTATTCATTACTATTTAATCACATTCACCAAGACCTATTCGCTATTAAATAAAATATAAAAAAATAATCAGGATATTATTAAATCATAATTCCAAATAATTCAAAATACTACTTACATAAAACTGTTTTTTTAATAATAATAATATTAAAATCGGAATAGGTTACATCCCAATTAAAATACTAAAATGTTCAAATAGTCATAAATTTAATTATTTTATACCACTTATAATATTGGTTGTTTTTAAACGTCAAAATTATGCCCTTTCTACTGTAATTCTTAAAATTAAAGAAACCTTCGAGTTAATAAAAATCATTTGCTAAAAGAAACTCCATTAGCCACTAATTCAATAAACTTTCCACCTGAATTATTTTTTAAACTTCTCGGTGGCCTGTTGAAATAATAGAGCCCGGAAAATTTTGTATCTTGCCTTGCTGAGTTTAGTTTTGAAAATGCGAAAACTTTTTACAATTAATGTCATTGCTCTTATAAAACTCACTCAATAACTTAAAAAGATAGAATCCTTAGCCTTTATTTAAGTTAGAATCCTTAGCCTTTTAAAAATTGGTCGACACGACTCTTCCCTTTTCACCTTTGCAATTATTCTAACTGTTTTATTTTGAAATTTAAATATGGCATGCATAACAATTTCCCCAAATTGTAATAGCATAACTTAGAATAGCTTCAATATAGCTGAAGTAAACATTTCTTGTTTGTTTTTCATCCAGGGACATTGTTACAGAACTCAAAGCACAACATGCCCGACTTAATCCACTTTCGAAGTATTCTTAGGGGAAGTTCCACTTATAAAGTTTGTCGACATGCACGACATACAGGGACTTTGAAGAATAGTAATGTTATTTATTTAAAGACTTATTGGTGAGTTACGATTCCGACTTCGGTGATTTGTAAAATGTATGAAGTTACTTTTTGATTTGATGAGATTTATTTATTTATTTGGTAATTTACAGTTATATACAGTAATTGGGCATATACAATTATAATGTCATATCCGAGAATCCAGTAGCAAGAAACTGATAACATGTCATGCCAGAAACTGTTGCCAGTGATCCTATTTTAATGTCGCCTAACAAGGCAATAGCCTGTTCTAAGGCGGACATTTAATTTGTTGTAGATATATTATGAGCCAATATAAAAAACTAAGTAATGTATAATATAAAATAATTGGGAGAATTTAAACACTAAGAGTTATTATTAACTATTACAAGCCCTAGGGGTTTACGAAGATTTCCTGGGGGGTTGCGACGTAGTCCGGGGGTTGCAGGCTATCTAAAAATAAAAATTGCAAATATTACAAAATCTTTATGTATATAATATAAAAACATTTACAGCTTCGGAAAACAAAAATATTTACTTTGTGTTTGGCTATTGTTTTTACAAAACTTTATACTAAATATGAAAACAATTAGGTACAGCTTTGGAAGTAAAATACAGAATTTAAGCATTTTTCTCCGCGCTTAGCGATCAGTTGGAGGTGTCGACTACAACGGGCTATCCAGTCACCCCACGAAGTTTTATCGATAATGATCGTTTTGTCTCCCGTGAGGTGAACGCAGAAGACTTGGGGACGAGTACAAACCTACCGTCTAGCTAAGCCAGCATGCCCGTCAGAGGCCAACGCTTTACGGCGAGGCACTAGGAAGGTAACCCAGCGAGCAACCTCACCCCTCGACTACCAGTTTTGACAGGGTATCTCCGTATGGATTTAAACATCGTGGCATCTTTTACCCGACTCTGAACTCAGGATCAGGTAGCCGAATGGTTATTTTAAAGTGAAAGACGACAGGTCAACATCCACCCCCCCCCCTCCCCCCTTCCCTGATTAGGAAACAACGTAATTTCCAGACTCCTCGGGCTATTTATCGCAGTGCACAGTTGATTGGCTGACGCCGCGCAAACCGGCCAGGGGCGCCCGAAGAACGATTCCCAGGAGAAACTGACCCAAGGACACAGAATCCTACCCGGGCTCGAACTTTTTCTGGGAGGCTACAGGATGGGTGCCGACCCTTGAATTGGGCCTACATTAAATACAATGGGTCCTAATGTCCCAATTGCACTGGGCCGATTGGCTCCCAAAAGCGTTTAGCGCGCTTAGCAACCACGCTGATCTAATGGTGCATCTTGAATATCACAATGTTCGTACCTAGTTATATAAATAGCGTAAGGGGTAAGAGCTTTTTTTTCTGCTAAAAACGGGGTCACGATCTAAATAGTTTTAAAACACTACTCTATATACTTTATTCACATTGTACTGAATGTTTCCAGTCCCATTCATAGTCAAAACTGTATCATTAATACATATATAGATAGATGGATTCAATACTCTCTTACAGTATAGTGGTTAGGTCGCCTGGATATACATTGTAAGAATCCGGCTTCGTTCCCGGCTGGGTCACCATTTTCCGTTGGTATAAAATTAATGGATTCGCATTTTCAAATCTGTTAATCGAATGCAATAACAAGACACACACTTACACACATGTTACACACACACACACATTCATATAAACACGTCATAGTAGTTGGTTGTAAGAGATTGTCATACGATAAATAAACCCGCCCATTGTGAAAAATCACAATAAGCGTAAAAACAAACAAACAATCATCCTATGGTTATTATATAACACTAATATAATGCCAAGTACAATTAAATTAATAATAAATCCTATAAAAAGATATCAATTAGATAATTATATTTCCTTATAATCGCTGTCATAAAAAATATATGAAATTTGGTAGAATAAACAGTTGTTTTATCAGTCTTTATCAGTATCAGCAGGGGATTGATTAATGTGATACTTCAAAATTAAAAAAATAGAGAACGATGTTTTAATAAAAATAGAAAAAGATAAAGAAAATTAACAGTTAGCTTTAGCTTTGTAACTTAGCAGTTAGCAGTTAGCATTGCAACATAGTCTTCCAAAAAATATTAAAACTGTTTTTTAAAAAAAAAAAAAGATTAAACACTAGTCAAACTTAACGCAAATCTTGATCTATAACTCTTGTAATTAACTTGAAGAGCATACAAGTCTAGTCGTTGTATATCGGTACGTACGGATTACACCCACATTAGTTTTTTTATAAATAGGGAGCATTTATTCGGTCGTTTCATCAAAGCAAATTAAGATTTTTTGCTTTATAGTTTTTATTCGAAATGGCGCTGCCATGCCATCCCTGAAAATATAAAGACTGGTTATATTTCCCCGTTTTACCGATAAATTCTTGTAACAACGTTATGCTGTTTGAATCGTACTAGATTAGACAAGTTCCAGTAACAATTTCATGTACCGAAACTCAGTATTCAGTATTCAATTTATTTATTCAGAATATACAATAAAAGCAAGAATTATGAATTAAAGCTAATTATCGCATATTAGAATTCGTCAGTTTAAATGTAGATATAAAACGATTAAAGCATAAATATTAATACGACAATAGCGTTGACTAAAGTCGGCTTTACACGGCAGACAAATAAAATAAAAAAATAAAAAAATAGAGCTGAATCCATGTACATGAGTATACATATAAAATAGATTATTATAAGAATATTAATAGTCATCAAGCACTTTATACAAAAAATAATCACACAATAGGAAGTATCAAAACAAAATTGGAAAAAACAACGTATGTATATGATCAGGTATGTTACATTACACATTGTAATCTACATATTAAATATTAAATTCATAATATTATTATTAAACAATAAGAACTAAAATGAGGTACCTGAAAGTTACATATTAATGTTATTCCCATTTGAAGGAATTGGCATGCTCAAAAAAATCACCCAGCTTATAGAAAGCATGTGTGGATTGTAGCTTTTGTTTAATAAATCTTTTAAACGCCTTTGTTTCCATCTTTCTTGTGGAGAGTGGTAGCTGGTTAAAGAGCTTATAGCTCAAATATCCAAAGGACTTTTGTGTCTGCGTAAGGCGTACTTTAGGCAGGATAACGTCATCACGTCTGCGTGTATTGTGGGAGTGCATATTCCCGTTTACCTCTTGTTCGTTAATATTTGATTTAGCATATAGTAGACATTGTAAAATATATTGAGGCGTAAAAGTCAGTATTTTGTACTTAAGAAAATATGGTTCGCAGTGCGTGTCACGGGATACTCCTGCAATTGCTCTTAGTGCACTTTTCTGTAAAATGAAAACCCTAGAACTGTCTGTGGCATTCCCCCATATCAGTATACCATAAGTCATTTTAGAATGGAAACAGGCATGGTACGCAGTTAATGCAGCGATTTCACCAGCTAAGAATTTAATCTTTTTTATCGCATATATTGCCGAAGAAAGCGCACTACAGAGTTCATTAATATGGATGTTCCAGCTAAGATGATGATCGATCATGATACCTAGGAACTTTGTCGATTTGCTTAATTCTAGTAATTCTAAAACTAAAGTAACCACTTTTGAGATAAAATTTTATGTCAGATGTATGCCCAATATGTATACTTCGTATGTATACCAAAACATCATGTATACAAGAATAACATAAATATCGCGACTACTTCTCGAAAATTGGTTCAAAAGAATTTTTATAATCTAATGGGACGTAAGTGTGGGATGTGGTATGTAAAGATGCAAAGTTACTACTTTTACCGAAAATTCATTATTTTATTATTTAATTCAAAAATCATACATACTAAAAAACGCACTAGAAGAAAAAATCAAATTAAAAGTTGCCATAAATATTTGATATATTTATTTGAAATCCCCAGAGCTCGTTGATCATTCGCGATATAATAAAAAAAGGTATGTTTTTATACAATAATTTACCTTCTTTTTCTAATATTAGGATACTGATATCTCAATAAAATGGCAAAAATATAGCTCATATAAATTATTCGTATTCGATAATTTATATATTTTTTTTCGGAATTTTGGGTCTTAAAGGGTTAAAGTGCTAATGAGTAAGGTTCTAAATAGCTTTGCCTCGATCTAACTTATGTATGCATCAGGGGCCTTGGGGAGGTTCACTGTTAAAAGTATTTGTACATTGTATTTTAATTAGAAACCCAATTTATGTCATTACAGATTTTGAAAATACCGAATTTTCTCAATTCTATCGACTTTCTTGACTATCTTTATTCTATATTCTTTCTATTGTTGACTATAATAAGATTGTGAATTTGTATTCCTACTATTGGTGATTGACTCTTTATATTATTACTAATTTGTACCTATAATAAAAAATAATTTTATTTTTATAATTTGTGAAGTTATCGAATAATTCTGCTTGATTATATTGGTAATATTGTCCGAAACGTGGTGCCTCTACAGGAAAGAGATTAAAAAATTAGACGTCTTCCACATGAGGTGCCTCCGAAACATCCTGAGGATAACAAGGGAAGATCGTGTGTCGAACACAGAAGTGTTACGACGGACGAAAATGCAGGGCATGGAAGCTATGCTCATGAAAGCTCAGCTGAGGTGGTGTGGGCATGTAGTGCGTATGAAAGACGACCGCCTCCCGAAAGCCGTTTTTTATGCCCAACTCTCAAAAGGCGCACGCAAAGTCGGCGGACAGCACTTACGCTACAAAGACGTATTAAAAAGGCACCTAACCGCCAGTGGTATTCCACCTGAGAGCTGGGAGAGGGCTGCACTGCTCACAAACGCAGCGAGTGGCGCTCTACGGTGACCACAAAAAATAAACAGTTTGAGGAATCCCGGCTTGTAAGCCTCGACTCAAACCGCCAACAGCGTAAAACTCGTCCGAAGTCCACTTACACATACACTTACAACAACTGCGGTGAACTGTAGTTGTTGTAATCGGACCTTTAAAAACAAACTGGGATTCACGAGTCACTTCAGGGCGCATCTTCGAAAAAGTCCTGTCAACCAAGAGGTCGCCGTCGTCGGATCACGATGAGGAAGACATCATCATCATCATCATCATTGTCTCTACCCGATAACTTCCAAAATTATCGAAAAATTTTGAGCGAAAATATCGGAAATGTCATTATTTGAACCTAGAAAATCTGCGCTTGAATGTTTACCATTCATATTAATTTACCTTAGATCAGTGGTTTCAACCGGTGTGCTGCGGCATAGGAGTGTGCCGCGAGAATCCTCCTGATGTGCCGCCAGGTTTTTGAGTTATTTTTTATCAGGTAAGGAAACGTAACTTTTAAATTTTTGGACATACTTAGTAATTAAACTTGATGCACAAAATTGGTTTTCATGACGGTTTTATTTGAGCACATTAATAAATTAAAGTATGTAGGGCGAAATGAAAATATGATGATATCATCTGACTATATGAAAGGTTTTTGTCGATAAGTTTATTCTGTGGAAAGGCCAAATTTCCGTGTTTCATTATAAAGGCAAGATGTAACTCGAAAACGGTCTGTATAACGATTAATTTTTATACCTTTTTCATAAGATTGCAATATATTACAGTTATAGCTATCATTTGTTTACTAAAATAAGTTAATTAATAGTAAAACACATTTTTAAAAACAAGCTTTTATTAAAATGCTCTCTCCCTAGCCAACCCTGGGCGCAGCAGCCATGCCATAGTGTAACTTAGAACGGGCTATCATAATTGAATGCGTACATATACAAAATTTCGTTTCTGTACTGCCGACCGTAGGAGTCTCCTCGTTGGAAACCAACCCTGAGTGCAACCGCCCTGTCGCGATGAAACTTAAAACGGGCTATCATAATTGAATGCGTATACAAAATTTCGATTGTGTGCTGTTGACCGTTGAGGAGTCCCCTAGTCGGTAGTCAACCCTGGGTGCAGCAGCCATATCATGGTAAAATTTAGAACGGGCTATAATAATTGATTGCGTATACACATGTTTGTGTCTGTGCTGTTGACCGTGGAAGGGTAGCCTCGTCGGGAGCCGATACTGGTTGTAGAATCGTATCATGCTCACCATAAGAATGCATTGTCATCGGAACTGAACCAATGTGTAAAATTTCAACTTCATAAGATAAGAGGAAGTGGTTGTAATTTAGCTTGCAAAATTTGACGTAAACAAACATACTAACATACATTGCAAGGTAAATTTATGGTTTTACAACGATTGGAAATAATTCATTGCCGTGTGCCGCCTATAAGGGTTAAAAACCACTGTCTTAAAGGGCTCCCTAGACGATCAAGCATGCTTGACAAGCATTGCGTCGCGGGCTGGGAAAAGATCGTAAACCGAAGGAAAAATGCAAATATTTTTTTAAAATATGTACCAAAAATGCCTAATTTTGTAGTTTATACCAAGGATTAACATTAATTAGACGTAATTGATTGATGGATGACTTGACTTCCTGGTACTACAAAATTAGGCATTTTTGGTACATATTTTTAAAAATATTTGCATTTTTCCTGCGGTTTACGACCCCCTCCTAGCCCGCGACGCGATGCTTGTCAAGCATGCTTGATCGTCTAGAGAGCCTAAGCATGCTTGACAAGCATCGCGTCGTGGGCTGGGAGGGGATCGTCAACCGCAGGAAATATGCAAATATTTTTTTTAACATTTACCAAACATGCCTAATTTTGTAATTTATACCAGAGAGTAACATTAATTGATTGATGAATGACGTGCTCCCTGGTATAAACTACAAAATTAGGCATTTTTGGTAAATATTAAAAAAAAATATTTGCATATTTCTTGCGGTTGACGATCTCCTTCCAGCCCGTGACGCGATGCTTGTCAAACATGCTTGATCGTCTAGTAGAGAGCCCCTTAGATTGTAGGTAGAATGTAGCTAGAAAATACATTATTTATTATTATTCTCATTTACGTTAATTTTGACTTTACCTAGTGTAGGAATTACTACAAACTGGTTTATTAAATGAATAAAAATATTTAAAAAAGAGTAAGCTACTAGCGCCTATTATTTTTTCGTGAATTGAAATTCCATAAATAGACATGTATAGAGTATCTAACTGGATGTCAAAGTTTTAAAATATTGTATAGACTTAGGTATAGGGTGTGATTTTAACTTTAAATGGGTTTTAAAGTCGACCTCCCTATCCTGCTATGATATCATAACCAAAAAAAATATATAAAAATAGGCCGACATGATTAGGTACATGTACGGGCCAATAGATAAGATACAAGTATCAAAAATCAATAACTTTATCTTATCACCGCTTTTCGGGATTTTTTTGAGGTACAGTCATGAAGCAATGTGCTTATTGGCCACATTTTATTTATAGATATATTGCTAAATAAGTTAACTTTTAACAGGGTCAAGTGCATGATAATATGTGAATTAAGCTACAGGGTCAAGTGCATGATAATATGTGAATAATCGGCTGCACCTAAATTTGTCGTAATAGTTATAGGTATATTTTTTTATCAAATTGTTAAAAATGATCGTTATTTATGGCACTTCACGGATATTTTTTCACCGCTCGTAAGCCAGCCTACGCGCGCAAACAATTGCGCCGCATTTTTTGGTCGATTTTGTATATAAATACTGGCAATATCGTTTCTTCGTGAATTTCCTCTTGTAATTGGCCTGCCAGCTAAATTTCTATTTTACCTCTTTAAAGATCTTGGTCTTTCCAGAAAAATAATCAACCCTTTCCTAGAAAAAATATTTAATACCGCGATTTGCGCATCTCAAATTCTATGGCTTCGAAGGGGGAGTGAATGGGTGGTAAGGTGAACGTTCACATGGGGCACGACAGCTGTCCGAAACCTACCACAGCCGGTCGTTAGTCCGGAATCCACTGCTCACCCCCCAGAAGTGTAAAAAATAGTATCATTATGGGCCCGACTCCGATCGGTGAATTCCATAGCAGCTCCGTTTGTATTTTATTTTATTAATTAGGTCCTTAAGGCTTCCTCTTCAATCCTTAATCAGTATTCCAAACCGCTTCTGCGGTACCAACACGGCATCCAACAAAATACGGTTATTCCATCTATGGAAGCATGAATCCTCGTGTTTCTCGATGTAATTTATTTCATGACGTATTATCGTAACATTAGCAGCAATAAAAGTTAGGCAGAAGCAGAAATTAAAGCAGAGGTAAATCCGAGGTAAAACAAAGGTGCCGCCTGCTGAAGCAAACGAAAAAAAAATCCGTCAACATCATACCAATTCACGTCGGAAAATATCCCCAAATGAAAGAAAATGGTTTACTAGAATTAAAAGAACAGCCTACATTTTAAAAAACTCCTTTAACTAGTCATTTAAACATTAAAAAAACGGCTAGCGAATCGCCGCTCTCACTGCCTCCAACCTTGAAATTTGGACAGCTTCTGTGAGTCATAGAGCGTAATGTTCAACCCAAAACTAGTTTGCCTCTATAAAATGAACCGATTACCGGGAGGGTTAAACGAGTCGCACAGCTCTAACTGTCAAATAAGACATTTTGTAAATGTCACATTAGGAAATCGCGATTTATTATAAATATTGGAGAAACGTCCGCAGACACGCCACACCACGCCAGGAATAAAAAAAACAACAAGGAAAAACCACGAAATTACGGCTTAAGAGAATGAATGCCGCGATCGCGCAAAAAAGGGCGGTTTTTGTTACATGTTTTTGTCAAGTTTAAAAAATGTTAATATGTTCTTGTACGACTTAGCAAATTTAATTACTCAAAAGTAAAAGTTTGTTTGTTTGAAAAACTCTTTTGCACACACAATAGAATACAACATGGTGGGCCTATTGCCAAGTGGCAATATCTTACAACCATACCATCAGGGTTATAGTTACTAACCGTTTATGTAACCAAATTATTATATAAAAAGTGTGGTTTAGTAAAGTTGTGATCATAATAAATGAGTACCTACAGTTACAAGAAAAAACATAACAATGAAAATAAGACAGAAATTAATAACACATGTCAACTCAATATCTAAGACAAGGATAGGGCAACCTAGGAGACAGGTGGAGGATTAGCCTCCCCCCGCCCCTCCCCCTTCACCCTCGTATTATATATTATTAGGGGGAATTTACATTACTTTATATGTTATACATTATTATATTATTATGTATAAGAGTTCCATGCAAAAGACTTGGACATAAAATTTGATGAATGCTGAGTTTAAAGCCAGTAATAGATTTTTCTGAGAGCGTAATGGAAGGCCGTGAGATGAAAGCGGAGTCAATAGATTATACAAATAAGAAGGCATGTTTGAATTAATCATTTAAAGATTAGGGTATGTGAAAATCCCAACATTGTCTAAAGGGGAGCCACTCCATTTGCATTAAAAAAAACGGTTTTCTGTAAAGTCGGTTTACTGACGATAGTTGAACGTGACAATGTCATAAGAAAATACTGAGGTTGCATTTTTCAAAAGAAAATTTTAATTTTATTTGTTTGATAGATATACAATTATGTCAATTTTTTTTTCCAATTCAATTCAATTTTTTGCTACAATGCGTAACGTTGAGCGCACAATGTCGAGGTATGAATCGTGTGTCAAACCATTAGCTTCAAGAAAGTCATCCATGCCCGCGTACCGACGTTCATCGAGTGAAGTACGCAGCTCTTTCGCCTTCTGTTGTAGTGTTCGACGGCGTTTATCAGATTGAGGCATTGGAACCAATACACGAGTCGTAGACGTTGGCCAGTACGGAATTCCGAATCTACAAATTGTCTCACCTCGCTTCGTGCATGTGAAAGTATGTTTGTGTATCTGGTTGGCGTAGATGGAATTGTTAGGTACATCATTCCGGGCTACCGTACTCAATTTATGTACGAGCTCGTTTGCGGAACGCCTCAGAGCGAAGTAACGCCGCATGAGTCATGTTTTTTCGTGCGTGCAGCCGGCTCCATCGAATTATAAGACGTTGTCACGTCAAAAAGGTCGTGATCAAACTTCTTTACAAAATAAACAAATCGAATACATGCCTTCTTATTTCTTTCCAGTTCAATGAGTAGCTCCTCACTCGCGTCTAGGTGAGCCATATCAGTTTAGCGGATTATCGTTAAAATAAAATATTGTGCCATTTGTCGTTTAATATAAAAAGGTAGGAAATTACGCTTTCGTTTAAAAAATGGAGACTTACACGGATGACCTCACTTACTTTAGGATTCCAAGATAAGTTTTCATCGATAAGCAAGCCCAGGTCTCTCAAATTACTGTTCTATAGGACACTAACTTTGTCTAAATTGATAGGAGGGAGATTATTTTTATATTTGGCAACGAGAGAGTGACTTCCAATGATGATTGCCTGGGTTTTAGACTGATTAAGAAGCAGGCCATAGTTACGAGACCAAACCGTAATTAAATTGAAACAAGTGCCTTAAGATTTTTTTTAATTGTGCGCCCGATTTGTTGCTTGTACAGATTGTATGGGGGGGAGGGGGGCATATACAGAATGCAAACTCTACTATACTACGGATATAGGGTCTGTGAGTCTTCTCACGCATAATTATTTTTTAATATATATTTCTGCATTTGTTGTCTAGGTTGCCGGGAAGGGCACTCGTTGCAAGAAGAGCAAAAACGTTTATTCCCCGGCTTACGATAAAGGCGTGTGACGTCACGGGACAGGGGGAAGATCGATGTCCACTCCCGATGCGGGCGTGAACACCGCAACAAAAGGGACAATGCTAGCCGCCCCACGTAGGAGGGAGTGAGAGGGAAATACTTGGGTATCGCGGGTTCCTTTGCCTCAGCTTATCCGCCATTCATAGGGGTGAACGAGACCGAAATTCGATTCTATTTCCTTTCATGCTCGGATGAATAATTAAATTGGAGTCGACTTTTGCCTCTTCAACTTTACCACTTGACCGGTTTTCAGTTTTTATATACACTACCGCTCAAAAGTATTTGGACACTCACTTTTTAATGTACTGCGTATTTAAAATACCTCTTTTTATGCACATTTAAGTTCTTTTCCAAAGAGCATTTATGTAGCTCAAAAAAAAAATTGTTTAAGCGCTTATAGGACATTAATAAAAGTTCAGGAAAAAATAAAATCCACTTTTATAGTGACGAAGGAGTCCATTGTTTGGATTTGGGATTGCTTTAAGTTTAAACGAGATTGGTTGGGTGTCTCTGACTTGCGAACATTGACTTTTTAAATCTAGAAACACTCACCCTTCAACCAACCAATGTTTAAAACTAAGGAACCATCCTTAATAAAACATAAAATCACTCGATTAAATCGTAATTTAAGCCAAATAACAATGAAATATTTGATCTTTGTCGGCTTATGCCGTTTACCTTAAAAACTATCATTTATCTTAAAAACTATTAAAAAAAACGAATTTTCGTTTTCTATTTTCAAAATGTGACATAAAGAAGCTACAATCAATATGTAATAGTCAGCCATCAATTAAAATTAAAAGCGTGATACGCCCTTATCTCAATGAAAGGAAGCACTGAGCTCTTTCCTACTATTTGAAAAGTTTTATATTAACTTAAAGGTGTATTTACGGTAAAACGAAAGTAAAACATATAAAAATAAATATTTAAAAAGTAATTTGATTGTTTTTATGTATATTATTTATAGGATTGATTAGAGGGATGATTATAAAGAAAATAATAATAAACGCCACTTACGTAGTGACGAAGGAGTCCCTTGTTTAAATTTGGGATTGCTTTACGTTCAAACGGGATTGGTTGGGTGTCTCTGACTTACGAACAGAGACGTATGTTTACAAGTCCTTTTCAATCTAGAAACTCTCACCCTTCAACCAACCAATCTCTAAAACTAAGCAACCATCCTTCCTAAAATATAAAATCTCTGGATTAGAGCGAAATAACATTAAAATACTTGATCTTTATCGGCTTATGCGGCATATCTTAAAAACTAGATGACAGATGGAAAAAATATAAAATTTCGATTTTTTGTTTTTATTTTCAAAAGGTGTTATTAAAAAGCTGTGATTAATATTAGTCGTCTATAAATTTAAATTAAAAGATATGCTTTTATCTCAATAAAAGGAAGCACTCAGCTCTTTTCTATTTTTAGGAAAGTTTTATCTTAACCTAAATGTGTATTTACAGTGAAACGAATGTAAAATATGTAAAAAGTAAAAATTTCAAAATTATTTAATAGTTTTTGTATATATTTTTTATAAAATTTATTTGACTATGATAATGATAACCATAATTATTGATTATCATAAATCGCCATTTTGTACTTTATTTTTAAAGTGTGAAAAAGTCTTTATTATTATTATTATTATTATTATTATTATTATTACATTAGTGCATTCCAGAAGAGTAGACGGCAACGTCGCATTAGCCAGTGCATTATGTAGACAATTCATCGGTCGCTTAGCATTGCCATACCGGCCAGTTCGATGAGGAGAGCATTTTATTGGCAGTAATTGAATAATGGCCTTTAATCTTGAGAGCCATCCTCCACGCTCCACTCTTTCCGCGTCTCTTTTGTCCGTCTGCGACGGCTTTAACCTCTGCTCCGTCCGTACCCCGACCTCTTATTGTATTACTCTGGAATATGATGGACTGTATGAATCGTTCACCGCTTTTAATTTTAAAACCATTGTACAATATAGACGTATAGCTTAATATAGGAAGGAATATATGTAGCTTAATATAGCATAGCGTTAGATTTTCTCAGTATGATGCAAGTCTTCGAAATGCAACCCCTTTTTTCCTTGCCGCTACTTAAATGTAGGGTAGGAGTTTGGAAATTCTTGAATTGATCAAAATCACCAAGTAAATCGTTAACAAGAACAATAATTTAAAAACATGACTGCCAATTTTAAATTCCGCTCCGCAAAATTTAATGTACAATACAATGTATTGACGCGTGTTTTCTCTATAAACATCCAGATTCTGTGGGTCAGTCGACGCGCATTGTCGAAGGGCCGTCGAGTGCGGCTTCACTTGAGCCGGGCCTATTGACCCAGCTTTTAGTGTGAGTCGCAGGGCTTCGCGCCCCGCGGTCGGTATCATTCTTCTTCTTCTAGTGGCTTTATGGCAATCACCGATAGTCGGTGCTTTTCTGCCAAGTCGTTTTCGGAGGGCATCCAAGTTAGTTTGTTACATGCACAGTTACATGTACAAGACGGCACAATACTGAAACAAGGTATAATATTTATAGACATGTAGGTACATATAGCATAAAACATGGTTATTGGGGATGATACAAACAAGGAAAGGGTGTGACATATGCTATTACCTACACTATACAGAAATATTATTAAAGGAAATAAATTTACATATTACTTTATATATTTTGGGAGAGTTGAAGAATAACAAGTGGAGAACACATAGAGGGAGTTGGATGTTATACTTTACAAGGTCTGGGATAAAACTCGGATAATTATTGACTATGGGATAGTTTAAGAATAGATGGTCCAGCATGCAATCTTCGTATCCACAATCGCATTGCGGAGACGCGAGAACATTAATACGGTGGAAATGCGATGGGGTGGAGCAATGTCCGATCCTTATGCGGCAGATTATCGAAATCTCTTTCCGACTAAATGGCTGGTGGTGGTACCATGGCTTCGAAGGGATTTCGCCCTGAATAAGTGAGAACCTCTTGCCCTTTGTGTTAGAGGAAGAACGCCATCGCTGAGTCCAATTTTTTTAAAGTTTATTATCTATCGAGGGGAAGAAGTCAGAGACAGGCAGACGGCAATCGACTTCGGAGCCGAAAGTGCGAGCCGAATTCGCCAGCTCGTCCACCGTCTCGTTTCCCCTAATCCCCGAATGACTAGGGATCCAGCAGAAATCACCCGGAAGTTGGCCGCCACCATGGCATCGTATTTGCAGCGAATTTCATTTTCGATGTGCGTTGGCGAGTTATTGAGATAGGGGAAGCTGAGCTTCTGCAGGAGGCTCATTGCATCGGTGAATACCACTACGTTGACAAGGTGGGAGGAATCGATGTAATCGAGTGCCTTAAGCATGGCAACGCTCTCCGCTGTGTAAATGGAGGCGGCACTGGTCGGTATCACAAAACGATTTCGCCGTTGTCGCCCCACTCAGTCGGTTGCTCTCGGTAATCAAGTAATGAAACGGGATTTTATTAAATATGAGTGTTTTTTGTATTTATCCATATAGATACATATTAATTTTCGGAATGTACTCTATCAGACCTTTCCGTTGATACTACACACGATATATTTATATGGACATTTAGACAATTATTTATATGACACTTGGACAGTGTATGTATGATACCTATGATACTCGAGATTACATACCAATTCTAACAATACTGTACACACTTCTAAATCGGTTCAAGCGTTTAGAAGTTATGGTGAAATAATGAAACGGAAAACATACATATACGAGTATAAGCTCTGAAAACTTAACACTCGTTTAATGTATGCGCTATGTAACCTAGACTCGATATGTATATAACTTTAGATAGACAGATATGTATATAACTTTAAAAGCATACAACGGCATTGTCTAAATTGTCATTTCATTTTTGTTGTGCTCATGAATTTGAATGTATATGTATATGTAAATAAAAATAAAAATAAATGGAACTTGACCTTGTACACGTCAAGAAAAGGAGTACTTTTTAGAATCTTCTAGAATCTAAAACTCGACTTTTCTGGGCAGTCGTGTAAAAAACGAATATTCAGTGCAAACAAATATGGAGTAAGTGATCAATAGAGAGACGCAAAATTTTAATTATACAATTAGGTATGTATAGGCGATTGTTTATTTAATAGATCTATATTAAACTGAAATTTGCTACGGACTTGGATCTGATATAGTCATCCCGCAGTGCTGCAGCTGCGTATGCGAACCTGTCTTTATGCGCCAATTATTTGTACGCAATTAGTATTAACGCCAAGTCAGTATTGCGGTGACACTATTTTATCAGAGAGAAAAGTCAGTTAGGGGTTTCATTTCTTAGAATTTTCATTGTACAATTGGCAAGAGGAAGTGTTTGCAGTGGGTCATGCTTTGGATGGTGGGTTAATAATGAACGGAAGAAACGTGGCTTCCAGATAGGAAAGTGAAGGCTAAACGCGGTACAGACATTTTATATCATCTGAATCCTTTTCGGTATTGATTTTCCCAGTCACCAAACGTCGATAGGATTATTCAGTGACTAATTCTAAGTGGCGGACATGTAGTTTGTAGGGGGGGTTTCCCCTGCGTTGAGCTGGAAAATGCTTTTGAAAATGCAAATGTGCTGCACTTTTTCAAGCACTAATGAAAATCGTCTTACTGTCAAGTTGAATGCAACATTGATTAGAAAAAAATAATCTGGCTGATCTACAGGTATGGCAAATGTAAAGGCACCTGTAAAACCTAGCAAAAATTTGTCCCTTTTTCCCAGACCTGAAAATTGGTCAGATGGTATTCATATTCATTTTATTAGTATACTGGTATACAAGTCAGATACAGATTCAGAACATTATTCATACATATTAGCAAACAAACATTTTTTTTTATCGAAAAAATAAGATAAAATAAACAAAAAAAACGAAAAAAAAACACAAGAATAATGTAAAAAGAAGAAATACAAGACAAATTGCAGAGATCATTAAATACTTTAACCACCAAAGCATTTTAGACTTCACTCGAGCAATATTCCTCCAGTGAGTAAAACGCCTTATCTGTAAAGTACCTTTTAAGGCGTCTCTTAAACACGTCAAGAGATTGCGCCTGCCTAATGTGCTCGCTGAGTTTGTTGTAAACCGCTGGGCCGGCGATATAGGCTAGCCTCTCCGACTTGGATAATGCATAACTTACCGAACGTAGCATGCTACGGGATCTTGTTGGATAGTGATGATGCACACCATTCACTTCAAAATCAGCTAGATTTCTGCGAACGAACAACGCTACTTCCATTTTATAAATGGACGGCAGCGTCATGATGCAAAGATCTCTAAACAGAGGCCTATCTGGCGTATCAAGCGCCACACGCGCTATTGTGCGGACTGCACGCTTCTGTATGACGAAATCCATCTGCCTGTCGGCTGCTCGCCCCCATAACTCCGCGCCGTACGTTAGCAGTGAAAGAACGTATGCAAAGTAACATATGCGCAGCGCGGATAAATCGAGAAATGAAGCGATGCGATAGAGTGCATAGCACGCTCTTCCCAATTTATCACATAAAGCATCATCGATACTTAACATTATAACGATAGCTTAGGATAACATCTGTTTGTGATTTGCGATCGCCAAATGCTTGCCAGACTCATTTAATTCTCTTTAAGTGACACGCAATAAACGATGCTTGACGCGCATTAAACGAAATACGCGCATAAAACACTGCACACTGCCACAAACTTTGGTAGTCTGGCGAGGCTTTAGTTATTATGAACAATAGCCAGATATGTTTTTTTCGTGGAATTGTTGGGATGAATTATTCTGTACAAAAATGTCAAGACTGTGAAAATGAGAGCAATGAGCTTTAATTTGGTCTAACTTCTAAATCCCGCCAGGAGCATTTCGCGACTTTTTATAGTAGCCAGACTTCATTAAAATGATAATCTGTTATAATTACAATTTGTATTATAAGTTTTAAGCCTGTAAAAACAAGGGCGACAACCGTAAATCACGTCGTTTTTTTTTGTTTTTGTAATTGTTGCAAAATTCCACTAGTTTCATTCAATTGTACATAAGCCAGTTTGCTTTTTTGTGCATTTAATGGTCGACTCTAGTGAATGGAAAAAAAATATTACTAACCCACCTACCGATCAGACTCGGATTTTTTTGATTACCTTCAATAATACCTAAACCAAATTTAATTACTTTTACAAACTGGGAAAATAGGTCTTAGAACTACCTCACTACTATTTTGGTCCTATTTACTCAAGCCTAATCCATCATACAGACGACGTAATCAAGGATAGGTAAAATGACAGTTTTCAGAGAATAATCCTAATATCTGTGTATACAGCTACATTTAATATTCTTAGATAATCTCCGATTATCTAAGTATATTAAATAAATAAGAAACGACTTAGAAATGATAATTTAAATTTTTATTCACGTCATTAATATATGCGTAAATATCATTATTTACGATTTTTTACATATAAATAAAGTAGTCTTTATTGAGATAAATTGGCCTTTTTAATAGACCTGTAAATTACCAAGCTTAATTTGCGGCCAGACTCATTGTACCGCCAAGTGTGACGATGTATCCCCCCCCCCCACGCCCTTCCGTGCTACCCCGGTGTTATTGAGACGTCACTAGGTATATGTGTTGTTATTTATCATTCATAATTTATGTTCTTTTATCATTACATCAGCACATTTTGACCAACAATAATTCATTGCATGGTAGTTTCCTGTTTTACGGTATAAATACAAAAAATAAATTGCGGAATGACGGATATAATTGGTCATTTTACATAAATCTCCTGACCCTGATCTGGGGATACCGATAGTACAGATGCTCCGTGCTGATTGGTCGATGGATGGCAAGCCAAAGTAGTCACAAGCACAATTGCCCAGTAATTGATCTAGCCATGCAACTGGGAATGTGGACATGATCTGACAAATAATTAAGGCATCATTAGGTTGGTTTATCACGGTACTTTATTTTATATACGTTTCTAAGATATTGAATTTATAGAATAATTTTAATTTTATTTTATTGTATTTATTAGTAGCATCTAATATTGTAACGTTTATAACAAAAAGACGAAGTATAAGATAAATGTATCAATATTTAGTTAAAAGAATAGCGATATAAATATATATTATACTTGGCTTTCAATAACATATGATAATAAAAAAAATATACTTTGAAATATGTATTTTTTATTATTTTTCCGATACATTGAACTGGCAAGGTGGCACTTTTATGGGCACGATAAATATGCAGACCAATAGTAGAGGAGACACGGATAAAGAAAAAAAAGTTTTCGAATAGAGATCTATCAGGACAAAGCCGACATTCATTTCTTTTTGATCCGTCCCATAAAAAAGTATTGTTTTCTAGAATCACCCCTCTAAAATTTTGTGCACAATTTAAATTCAATAGTGTATAATAATATTTTTGAATTTTAATTTTCTGTTTTTATCTCTAAATAAAAAGAGATTATTGACTGAATTAATAGTTAAACTACACGTCTTTCGACTTATATTAGTTTGCACGCGAGCCTCGCATCATTTTTCGGCACATCAAAGGATATTCCTGTTGCACGTTAGGTACTATTTCCCTATTCTGCTGTCGCGCTATGTTCCAAACTAGTTATGGAAGGAAGAATTCAGGTAGCTGTTATCCTAAGTAAGAAAGAGATAGATGATCAGTGGGCGGATGTCATTAATGAATTAATATTTTATTTTATCACTTTTATACACAACCACAATAAAATGAATTAATTTAAGTAATTAATTGTTACACGCTGGGAACACTTTACATATAACAATTCTACGGAATAGAGATAGGTGGAACTTTGGGCAAGGAGACAGTTTTATATTTAGCATAGGCTAGTTATTTTAGGGTCTCGTGAACTTTGAGGGTGGCACAGGATAATAAAAAAACAACAAGCGTAAATTCTTATTAACGCGGGTGGAGCCGCGGGCACAGTTAGTATAGGTACTTATAAGGATCGACAGACTGCTTAAATATACATACTTATTAAAAATTTACACATATTAATTAAAAAATATTTAGTTTTTTCATTAAAAATGTCATGGTTTAGTGTCTATTCGAGAGAGTGTGGTGAAGAACATACCCGTTTTAATAAGATTTTTTTTACTATTAATAGTTACAGAACATCTAAATAAACAAAACTTTGAATGTGTATAACTTCAATACGCCTTGGATTGTTGAGTTGAACTTTTAAAATATTACTTCTATTCATACGCATAAATAAATAATATATTTTGTCTTTGAATTAAAAACTTCGATTTTTTGTGATATTGAACATTTATTTCGAAGCAAATTGGAAAGTGCATTTCATTCAATGTATTGTCCATCGCTAGCTATGACGTTCTCCCATCTTTCTGGCAAGAGACAGATTCCCCGGCGGAAGAAGTCTTCGTCCTTGGAGCCATCCACGAATCCAGCCATTTTTCAATATCCTCGAAAGACTGGAAGCGCTGCTCGGAAAGGCCATGGGCCATTGACCGGAACAAATAGTAGTCGGATGGCGTAATATCTGGGGAGTACGGCGGGTGAGGTAGGATGTCCCAGCGAAGCGTTTCCATGAAGTTCTTGACCTGCATCGCGACGTGTGGTCGAGCA
The DNA here is from genome assembly GCA_944548615.1 of Micropterix aruncella. Lineage (NCBI taxonomy): Eukaryota > Metazoa > Arthropoda > Insecta > Lepidoptera > Micropterigidae > Micropterix > Micropterix aruncella. Next base: position 17,595,216 of record OX155969.1, on the reverse strand, counting down.
TGGTCATGCTGGAAAATTACCTTGTCGTGCCTTTTAGCGTATTCCGGCCGTTTTATCTTCACAGCATCGCTCAAATTCTTGAGCTGAGCTCAATAGCGATCGCCCGTAATGGTTTCTCCCGGTTTCAGCAGCTCTTAATACAGACACCCTTTTGGTTCCACCAAATGCAAAGCATTACCTTGGATCCGTGGATGTCTCTCTTCGGCGTGGCTGTTGAGGTCGATGGAAGTGATTCACCGGGGTACGAGCGATATATTTTTGCGTTTTGGGTTCTCGTAAAATATGCACTTTTCGTCTTCGGTGATTATTCAGTGGAGAAAACCTTTTCATTTTTGATGGCGAAGGAGCAATTCACAAGTCATGAAACGTCTTTAGATGTCTCTCCGCTTCAACTCGTGAGGAGCCCAATGCCCTTCCTTTTGAATGACTCCCATAGATTTAAAACGTTTCTAAACTGTTGAGGGATGAACATTAAGCACTTCACTTATCTTTTTCAGCGGCAGACTCAAATCTTTATTAACTATAGATTATAAATCGGCTTAGTCAAATTTTTGCTCCTGGCCTGGGCGCTCTTTGTCTTGCACGTCGAAATCGCCACTTTTGAATCGGAGAAACCAAGTCTCAACAGTCCTTTTTGTCGGAGTAAATTCCCCGTAAGTCTCCAGCAACAATCTATGACATTCTGCGGCAGTTTTCTTAAGATGAAAGCAGAAAACCATTGCTTCCCGCAAATGACGTTTTGTCGGCCTAAATTTCGACATCTTCGAAGCTAACAAAATCGTTGTTGACACTTCAACGAAATGACAGACTGATAATTGAAGGCGCTTTGACATGAAGTATTTTGCAATTTGGTAAATGACTAAAAATATAACTTATGGTATTTCTTAAGAAACCATATGTCTCTATTTGTTACACTATTTGTTAGACACACCTTCTATACAAAAATGACCATTGTTTTTTTATTTAATTCTTCGAATACGACTGACGGTAAAATGAGTTTTTAAAACGTTTCTCCGATTATTAGAAGATTACATTATATTATAATGATTATCTTTCAATTGTTATTACTTTGAAGTTAACGCTTTATCATTGTGACCAGTAAATGCCAGTAATGTATACACTTCAGTGCTTCTTATAAGATGGCCTTAATTAACTTAATATCATTTTATAATTTATGGTTTACTTGAGTATTACGACCTCTTATTTATGCGACCTTGAGTATTACGACCTCTAGAATACGATATTTATAAATTAAGAAAAAAAAAGGTTTTCTATCTCCCAGATTACTTTTATCGGGAATTCACCACCTTATTATATTTACCAAAGCTTATATATAGGCTTTGGTGAATATAATATAGCTCTATTCTACTGACCAAAGCATCGGGTTATAGTGACAAACGCGTCGGCTACGTTATTGATTTATGACTTGTTTGCTGACATTTAAAAAAAACGGTTTGGCCACCCCAAAACTTTCACGGCAAGTAGACAAGGCCGCGACAACCCCTAACCCCTCCCCTGCGCGCCTATCCCTCTAACCCCCGATAGTGAATGTTTTTAATTAAAATCCGGAATGTATTTCTAAGATTTTTGTATTCTTTTAGTAGTATTCTCTTAGTATGTTTGAATTGTTTACAGTTGTATAAAAATGGTATTTTACCAATATGATGTAGTATTTGTTTGAATATGGCGTAGTTTAAAAATTCTTTGTGTCGCTTGTATATGAGATATTCCACCCGACATTTCACAATAAGATATCGGGTATCTGTGTATTAAATTTCATGTCTCGAATTCCACCCTTTTGGGATTGATAGATAACTAGTGCGCGCCCTGGTGGACCAATTTCAGCCACCATCTTTTTAACTCTTGCCATTACCAAATCGTGCCTGAATGCCAAATTTCAGCTAAGCGTTTAGGCGCTATCGTAGAGGAATATACACAGACAGATACACAGACAGACAGATAGACAGACAGACTTCAATCTAGAAATAGTCTTAATCGTCTAAGGTGCGTTCACATTACAAAAAAGATGTGCGTTCACATTACTTTCCCTTCTAGTCAGTTGGTGGACCGATAAAGTAAACTCTAAAAATTACAATATAATCTCAAAATTAATGCAGGTTATTACCAAACCAGACTGTTGTACAACTTATAACAAAGTTATATTATAACAGCGTACACAATTGCCAACATAGCGTGCCTCTACAAACTTCAACAAAGTCCCTACTACCGAAGTTAGAGTTAGACTAACTCATTTGCTAGACAGCGGCGTCGGTTGGCAAATATATAAAACTTTCTGTTTTTCTATTCCCGACACCTTTTGTTAAAACAATAATATATTATTCCTGCACTCATGCAACCTCTAGAGACAATGCTTCTACACACGCCCCTCCATATACACGTTTTGAAATTAATACTGAATCAGTTCTTATTTGGGGCTTTCCTAGTTACTTATATTAAGTCCTTACATTTCAAGTTGCGTTCTATAATAAAAATTAAGGACCATTTATTTTGTATGAAAAATATGATAATAACAATAATATGGAAACGCCTTATTTGTTTAAGTAAATCTGCGAGCATTGAAGCAATATCTTACAGCTAACTTTAACCTCATGGTAACACATGTTTTGCGATTAAAATAAGATAAAACAATTATTAAAATAACTTTCAAAGGTAGCTCGAATTAAAATGTATCCAGCATTTAAATCCAGAAGAAAATGAAACATTATAAATTTAAAAAAAATACAAACCAATAAACCCATAGTGACACAGGGAAGGTGGAGGGGACGGGTCGAGAGAAATTTATGAGCGCGTGTTTAGTGTTCTTTGAGCCCACGTTTGAAGCAATACAAACTCGGTTCTGTCCTTACATGCGTTGGTATAGCATTCCAGAGATGGGCTCCATGTGCGGATTTATATAAATATATATTAAATTAATCGAAAGATTGACCAGTCCTATGCATTTTTGCCATTTTAATTGCTTCTGCTCTTGTGGGCAGCAATTAATTAATCTTTGAAGGCGTTCTTCACTGCCAACTCAATGTTGATTTTTGCCTTTCTGAAAAATGTGGAAGTCTGTTAAAAGGAAGTCCGGCAAGGTACGATGGGTGACGAAGAGTCTCAAGTCGGAACTCCTGCAACTTTGCAACTGTTTGCCGAGAAGTGTGTGAAGCAATGGTGAAGTACGATTGCCCAGGTTTGGTTGTTTAGGTGCGAGCTTCTCCATCATCGTTTCCAGTTCTTGATAGTACACTTTTGAGTTAACTGACCGCAAGAAGCTGTAATGGATGACACTGGCGCAGGATCGTATAGTCAAAAATGGAGCGAAATTTGCTTTTTTTTATTATAGCACATACGAAAATGTTTCAACAATAACAAATGATAGATATACAAATATACAACTGATTTTTGAAAACGAATAAAATGGCTTTAAAATGAAATTTAGTAGAATTCGGAATTCCAACTAAAACAGAAGTTATCCAAGTTCAAATTGACAAAAAAAATACAGTGTGAAAAAACGGCAATTATCTTATTAATGACCTGATAATAACTTAATAATATATGCATGATAAAATAATGACTAAATGCATAGATGACTGTAGCATATTTTTATTAAAATAACATTTCATATCAATAATAATTTCGAGAATTACCATATCAATTGAGTTATCAACCTACCTAATGATTTACTTGTTATTAACAAATTCCAGGGATTCAAAAAGTAATGTCTACATAGAAACAATATATTTTATACCTTTAGGACAGTATCAAAAAATTTCAGTTAGATATTTATACTATAGTATTTCTTTAATTGTTAACATAAAACATATTAACATAATAAAACAATAAAATAAACCTAATTAAATTATAATAAAATTAAAACAGGGCCGTCACACTGAATCGTGTTGTGGCCGATATCGGCCAATCGGGGCCTGAGGGGTTAAGTGTCAACTTCTCTTCCTAATCAATACAGGAATATTTGTAATATTACTCCTATATTTGTAATTGCAACCAAAATATCACAATGTGGCTTCGGCCCAACGACGCATCTGTGTACCGAATTTCCAGTCACTAAGTCCAATAATTCGAGATTGAAGTATGACTAGCGCGCCACCTGGTGGGCCGATTTCAACCTCAATCCTGCCATTATATTTTCAACTCTTGCCATTATCAAATTATGTCTGTATGCCAAAAATTCAACTCAATCGGATAAAGCGTTTAGGCACTATTGGGCGCGCTATACACACACAGAGACTCACAGCCACACAAACATACAGACTGCGTTCAATCTAGAAATGGCTTTAATCGTCTCGGTGTGGAGGGGGTGGGGTGGGGGGCTCCCCGGGGGGGAGGGGCTCCCCGGGGGGGGGGGGGGGGGGCTCCCCTCCACGGAAATATTTATCTTGCACCCCGGGCAAGATAAATATTTCCGTCTCATCTCAACAAAAAACAATGCATATTCACGATAATTTCCTAACCGTTGTTTGACCGAAAAAGTAATATTAATAATAATATACTTAAAAATACTTCGATTATTATTACAACCTCACCTTCTTAAGCTCATAAATATTTGAGCGATTCAATTATAATTTGAATATTAACGATGGCTTTGCAATTATATACTTTATTGTGTAATGTGTAAATAAATATTTCATTGAATATTTAATTTCAGCAATCTATTTATGTATGGATTCGTTTCTAGATTCTGTTCTGATTTAGAAAATAAAGTGACTTTAAACTTTGAACATTTTTATCTATTACAAGTACAGCTATAGAATATTGTAATTGATTACAGATAACACAATCAAGGTATACATTATAATTATAATAGGATTAAATCCGGTACAGCATAATTGATTATTAAATGCGTTTTTGACAATAATCTTTAAAATAATTTTCAAAGGTTAATTAAGTGAAAAGTCATCCTTACTCCGAGATAATGTTATCTATAATAAATATAAGCTGAAAATGTAAGTGATCATAAAATAAAACAAGTATCTAGATGACCTCTACCAATAAACCACACAAGACGAAATCCTCACGCGTCCTCTGCATTTGCAGTTGATCTTTGATCATTTGCAGTTCGCCTTAAGGATGCTGTAGATAACTTCAACAATGTATAAATATAGCCCCATTACAAAGGTGTAACCATCTCAATCGAATCCGCATGAGGATCTTTACTCGTAGATCGGCATGTTGGAAAAGATCCAAAAATATTTTTTTACTTTTGGTATTATTGGAAGATGCCTGGTTGTGCTTTCTGATGGTGTGCGGAAACCAGGGTTCCAATCTTACGTCGATTTATACCTTAGCGGACAAGAGAGTAGAGAAACACAAACATTAGTATTTGCAACAATTTATTATCTATTTTATTAATTGTATACAGAGACGCTTACCATCGAGTGAAGAGAGAGTGAATGAGAGTGAATGAAAAATTGTAGTTTATAAAGCCAACATTTTGACGTTCAAATGTTAGAATGACATCATAATGGACAATCGTGGGATTAAAAGAAACGTTTGACAAAAAATGCTTACGGCGAAAGACGCACTACAAATTCTGGTTAATTATGTTATTTAATTATGTCAGGCCAAATTCGTGAGAAAAATGTTACACGTGTATATTATAAGTAATTGCAAAATTATGCGTGTTGCTAACCGTTACAGTATATTATAATCAATATATTACTCTAGTTCTTTCTTTACTAGGCATGATACGTTATAATTCCCCTTATATTGCCCAGAGGGATGCTCACCATGGCCTACGTTTTTAAACTGATCTATGGGAAGAGTTGATAACCCTAGCATGCTAGTGAAGGTTTGTCTCTCTGTTCCGGATAATTATAATCGAACTCGGTCACATACTCTATTTGCGGAGCCATCCTCGCGAACGGTGAACGATGGCGCCTCGAGGCGACACTGAGTACCTGGTGCCTGTGTGCGCTGTAATATGTACACAGGAACGGGTTGACCCTGCGTCCAGGTGCACACAATTTGTTCGTACCTACTAGATAAGTGACTAGTCTAAGGCATACTATACTGAAGATAGGGTTTTTATTTTTAATACATTTCTAAGATTTATAAATATACATATACATTATCACATCCTTCCTGGAATATTATTAATATGTAGGTACATTTCATCGGAAATGATGATCGATCTGAATTCCTAGATATTTGGTGGCATTGACACGTTCTATTGTCTTATGGACATTGTCTTTTTCCAGAATCAATTTTAGGTTGGGCGTTGGTTGCTGTCGGGAGTTGGGAGCTGTAGGTCATTTGTTTTGTTTTACCTACGTTTAAAGTGAGCAAGTTGTCATCCAAACTTTTTTCAACGCATTTGTAGATAATAATCTGATAGATATATTTAGTCAATTCCATATAATAAAGGAGAATGCCACTTTTTGGCCCCACCCTCTAATAGCAATAAACCATATGTCATATAAAAGATATATTTAGGTATTATAATTACTTGTATGACGGCTCTTCTTAATTCGTTGTGGGTAAAAAGTTGAATCACTTATTTACCAAAGAACACATGTCCGAAAATAAATTATGTATATACGATAAAAAACTGTAGTTAATACAGGCTTTAGCAATATTGCATTTTGTTGCAACTAACATATATTTTCTCTTAATATATTTTCTCTTATTTCTATAATAAAATATATTTTCTGTTATTACCCTAGACAAACTTGGAAACCTTTTTGTGTCTCCTGTAAAGTTGTGTTTCTGGACGTATTATTATGTTCTTCAGTAAATAAGCGATTCAGTTATCTACATCAATACTATGTCGAAGCGGCCGGAAGGTCTGCAATCGACTCACGCGGCGGATGTCACGTAGGCCATCAGTTGTTGTTTAGCTTTCGTTTCGTTCTGTATCACGTTTTTTGCTGTATTTTTATGTTTTGTGCAATAAAGAATATATAGTAATAATAATAATAATAAGCAGATCATTATAATAATATTTCTTAACAGGCATTTCTTGACAGCGATCTAATAATTTAAATATATAAAACTCAAATACCACTAAGATAGTAGAGGTGATATTTAGTTTTTAAATATGACTAAAATATGCCTAAATATATATACTTAGGCTGTACTCTCAATATTATTGTCTGGTGGGCCCAGGGCTCATACAAATATTAGCATTCTCCTTTGAAGCAATGATGATTGGTAGTAACTCATTTTCAGGGTCATCGCTTTAGTTTTCCATTCGCATGGACGGAATGCTCCTGACGGCAGGCGTCACCTTATCAAAGCTTATCAATACATGCTTATCCTGTGAAAGCAAAAGGAAGCCTTACTACATACAACTCCTACTAAGTGAGTTAAATCACTTTTATCAAAGCTGATATAAAAGAGAGCTAGGTCGGGGCTAAAACTAGCTGGGTCAATTTTTCTTTCATCGAACTTATTATCATTGATTATAAAGATACAAGCCTTGTACTAACAAGAATAGATAGGTGAAATATGTATGGAAAATTTTAACTGTTTGCATACGTCCTGCGGCTATCTTATCTTTAACGTTTTTTCCTTGTCAGTTTTTGCTGAAAAAGAAAATTGATCGGTTCGGTTAAAGCTCCAAATCTTATCCGAAGATTACCGATCGCATGTTCGTCAACCAATAAATCCCATGGCACCTTGTAAATACATAGTATCTAGAATAGTAAATATTGGTAATGTAATATGTATCCGTTATAAAATTTGGCACACCTCTGAGGGGGAGATATTGTGCATGTTGCTAGTGACTGGCGCCATTTACTCTTGCGTCGATATGGGGAAATTTGTCGTGATAGTAACTTCAGTTACAGTAACACACCAACAGTTACAGCTTACGGAATCTGACTGGAGACGACTGAAATAATTATTTATCCTTGATGCAATTTAAACGACAACTGGGGTATATATATATATATATATATATATATATATATATATATATATATATATATATATATATATATATATATATATATATATATATATATATATATATATATATATATATATATATATATATATATATATATATATATATATATATATATATATATATATATATATATATATATATATATATATATATATATATATATATATATATATATATATATATATATATATATATATATATATATATATATATATATATATATATATATATATATATATATATATATATATATATATATATATATATATATATATATATATATATATATATATATATATATATATATATATATATATATATATATATATATATATATATATATATATATATATATATATATATATATATATATATATATATATATATATATATATATATATATATATATATATATATATATATATATATACACTTTAGGGTTTTTGGTTAGTAAAAGGGATAGAGTTGAGTACCTTAGCCGAACGTTTCGGAGCCCGTGGCTCCTTCCTCAGCGGCGAGAAGAGTACCTATTCTTCTCGCCGCTGAGGAAGGAGCCACGGGCTCCGAAACGTTCGGCTAAGGTACTCAACTCTATCCCTTTTACTAACCAAAAACCCTAAAGTGTATAAAAATACAAAATTTTCAATAAAAAAGTATATATATATATATATATATATATATATATATATATATATATATATATATATATATATATATATATATATATATATATATATATATATATATATATATATATATATATATATATATATATAAAAGTATATATATATATATATATATATATATATATATATATATATATATATATATATATATATATATATATATATATATATATATATATATATATATATATATATATATATATATATATATATATATATATATATATATATATATATATATAAATATATATATATATATATATATATATATATATATATATATATATATATATATATATATATATATATATATATATATATATATATATATATATATATTATGGATAAATACATAAATCACAAATATTTCATTAAAAAACCTTAACAAAAATAATTGTAAATTCAATAGTTCACTTTCTGTACCGGCAGTCGTTTTTTTATTACTTTCAATATTTTTTTCATTACACGACTGTCCAACAAGAAAGGAGTGTTAAGGGTTCATCTATGTAAGTTTTCCTTTTATTTTGTTCCACCACATCTTCTAATCGCTTCAACCGATTTAGAAGTGTGTGGTATTGTTAGAACCTTTATGTCATCTCGAGTGTCATATGGTACCTTAAATATCCAAATATCAAGTAAGTAGTTGTCTAAATTTCCAAATGTCTAAACGTCAATAAATTAACATAAATATATCGTGTTCAGCGTAAAATGAAAGGTCTGATTGAAAACATTCTGGAAATAAACATGTAGGTATCTATATTATAGATAAATACATGATCCACAAATATTTCATGAGAATACAAATACAATAGTTCACTTTTTGTGACGGCAGTCGTGTTTTTTTTATTATTTTAAATATATTTTCTTGTTAAACTTACGTTTTTTTATATATTTGTGATTTCTAATATTTTCTAAGTTCTCATGGTAGTTATATTTACGATAAATAATCGTTACTTAACTTTAATATGACTTGTATACGTACCTTTTTACCAAGAAAAAATATTATGAATAAATATGAATATTCAGGCGACTCGGCGCCCCACTAGTTTTAATAATGCATGTTAGTGGTCCAGTATTGTAAATGCGTCATCCATTGGACTGGGAGGGGATTTATAAGGAATCGGGGTTATTAGTTCGGCTAGTGGCCACAGTTCAAGCCGGCATCTGTGCGCTGGGGTCTGTCGCGACCTGACGTTCCTCGATCTTATCAACGGATTACTTCTGCTAAATAAAAAGCGGTACCTGCCCGAAAGTAAATCTAATTACGCCAAGTGCTCGTAGCCGTCGGACCTCCTACGTTCACCGGAAAAAAACAGCCCAAATCAAAATGGACAGCTTCCTCGATATCAAGTACAAACTGGAGACGTCTGATCAGTTTGACGAATACATGAAAGCTTTGGGTGAGTAGATTATTATAATATTTAAGAATGTATGTGTTATCGGAACCCTTTTCACATATCAAAAAATAAAAATGAATGGAAAATTATTACAGTATAGGAAACCTTTCTCAAAAATCGAAAAAATAAAGAAATACTACTATGAACATTCGATCATTGTAATGCTAAATGTGAAAAACAAAGCTTCGGACGCGTAAACATTTGAGACCAAATTTACATACAAAAAAAGAAAAAGTTTTTTATACTCAGTTTTTCAGATTGTTTAAAAAAAATAAGGTATTATTGCAGTATAGGAACCTCTTCTAAATTGTTGATTGTTAACGTTACCCGACTATATTCATCACATTGATTCCGAATCTGCAATAGTCTTTATTCGGTCTCAATAAATAAGCGAGATATACCCTAGGCATTCAAAATAGCGTCAAACCCTGTATGGGTATGGCTGTTTCGGTAGGTTAAGTTAGTTTTTTTAAAAATAATATATAAACACCTATTTGGCGGTAGGTTAGATTAGTTTTTTTTAAAACAATCGTAAAAACCGAGTTTAAAAAAACTTTTTCTTTTCTTTTGTATGTAAATTCTGTCTTGAAATTTTACGCGTCCGAAGCTTTTTTCTTTCAAATTTAGCATTACAATGATCGAATCTAGTAGTATTTCTTTATTTTTTCAATTTCTGAGAAAGGTTCCTATTCTGCAATAATTCCAAAAATAAACTAACCTACCGCCAAATAGGTGTTTATGCATTATTTAAAAAAAAACTAACTCAACCTACCGAAATGTATGGGTTTGGCGCTTCTTTGAATGCCTATATCTCGTTTATTTATTGAGACCGATTGCAGATTATTGCAGATTCGGAATCAGCGTGGTGAATATATTCTGGTGACGTTAAAAAATCAACAATCTAAAAGAGGTTCCTATACTGCAATAATACCAATAAAAACCCCTACTAGAATCGATCATTTTAATTATAAATCTGATATGATGTGAAATAGGACATTGCGGACATTCACTCTCACCATACACGCGGTAATTCCCTTTTATGCGTGCCCCGAACAAGACTGGCAAAGTACAGAAGAGCTACTTATATCTTAGCATTAAATTCTACAATTTACTCCCTACCACTATCAAACAACTGGAGGACAAACAATTAAAAAAACATTAAGGAGATGCTGATAGGCCAACCTTTCTATAATTTGACCGAATTCGAGGGCCATGACTTTGCAAATATTGTACCAATTTGAATGATAATTATATATGTACTTTTAGTATTTAAGTGTAAGAGTTAGCTTTAGTTTGATTATTTAACAATTTACTTACTACTTTGGATGTTACTACGTACAGTTTTTAGTACGTATATATTCGATTTATTGACTATTTCAATTGTTAGGCTTCTGCTTTGATTATTCAACTTTTTAACTGACTATTTTAATTATTGTTTAGTAGGTAGCTATTAGAATTATTGACTATTTTTTAATTTGTTTTGTAATACAATTCTACGACGAATAACTTTCAGTAGGTTCCAAAGTTTCTTAGATACTATATATGTTTTTAAAATTAATATATGTATGTTAAGTAAAGATTAAAGTAGTAATGACACTTACTATTTAAAACACAAATATGTTGACACGTCGAAGAGCGGTTTTTAGCCGCCAATTTGACAAGACGTAAATGTAATATAATGTAATGTAATAGCCTCGAACACGCAATATTTCGAGACAAAAAAAATACAAATTTGCATACCGTGTGTGGAAAAACATATTTTTTTAGTTTTTTTTAATAACTTAACCTACCGAAATGCAGGTGTTTGACGCTTCTTTAAATGTCTATATCTCGCATATCTTTTGAGGCCTAAAGCATTTCGAAGATTCGGAAGCAAGTGGTGAATATAGTCTGGTGATGCTAAAATATCAACAATGTAGAATAGGTCCAAATATCCATTAATCAGTAGACTCTTATAATATTTGTATTATAAGAAAGTGTATTTTAGCTGAAGATAAACATATTCTATGAAAAAAAAATTGACGGCTTATACTTTAACAACTTGAGAACTCGTTAAAAATAGAACTTGATAAAAATTGCGTTTTATAATTTAAAAAAAAAGAAGATCGCTTTAAAAATAAAACAAAACAAGAACAATCAAAAATACTCAGAAATGCCACTCCATAATAAATTAAGGTATTCACGCTGTTTAGCTAAATCTTCTGCATTGATATGTCACGTTTTTTTATTTTTGTTAAAAACATACAGCATAAAAAATAACATATAAGTATAATATATAACAGTAGTAAAGCCAATGATGTTTTAAATTATTTGCTGTATAAGGATTACAAAATATGCTAAACAATACAATACAAAGAAAACCAAAAAGAATTTAAAACTGACAGTTAAAATCGCTATGTGGGAGTGTATGGGTGGTGGTGTGTGTTTGTGTGATGGAGAGCGTGTATGTGTGCGTGTGTGGGTGTGTTTGTATGTGTGTGTGTGGGTGTGTGTATCTGTAATGCGAATGTGCTTGTATGTGCATGCTAATTCAGGGTATAATAGGTATAATGATAGGTATAATGTCACCCCTATAATATCACCCCTGGTATAATGTACTATATTCATGACACTAATTCCGAGGCGAGATATAGGCATTTAAAGAAGCATCAAACACCTACATCTCGGTAGGTTAAGTTAGCTTAAAAAAACGATTATATGGCGATAGGTTAAGTTTTTAAATATATAGAGACAGAGTTATCTAAACTGCATAAATTCCGAAAACTGGAAAATTCCGGTTTTCGTAGTCATATAAATCTCAAAAATGCATTTCACCATAAAACAATTGCTAGGAAACCTAAAAACTGACTAAAAATATAGATTTTTCACGTTTTAATTAAAATAATTTTGCTCTTACGAGAGCGCGTGTGTAAAATTTTAAAACCCTTACAAAAATCTCCCTGTGTGCGATCTTAATTAGAAAAAAAAAACAAATTTTAACAAGTTGAGTATTTTTAACGAATACAGGGTGAGTTTTTTATTAGTGACATCCTTGTAGTGGATGAATCAGTAGGTACCAGCAAGTAGGCAAGTTTTGATAAAAAAATAAAACATGTTTTTTTTCTAAATAGATTTTTTTTGTGAAAAATTCTTTTTTTTTTAAGTATAAAAAGCGTTAGCAGTAGGTAAAGTATCGCGAATAAATAATATCGCGATATTTTACCTACCGCTAGATGGCGCAGTACGCTCAACGCTTGTCAAACCTTATTTAACAGTCCAGTTGTCCAAATTTTAAAAAAAAATAAAAAATGTTTTTTTTTACAAACCATTACATATTTGAAATCAGCGACAACTATTCTATAAAATTTAGCTATTATCATTCTTGTGAAAAACAAAAACCAATTTTTTGCGGTCCAGTGATCGTTCTGTGCAGGTTCCATCACTTTAGTTCTATTATAGCATATTCGCCTTAGAACCACTATCGGTCTCCTCACCGGACATACGACCGACAGCGAGGACTGCCGAAAATGTATCGAAGAACCTGAAGACAGCATACACATTGTTGGTCGCTGCCCAGGCCTCGCCGCAAAAATACACAGTTTACTGGAACGAGCGTTTCTCGAACCCAGCGATCTGCCCAACTTGAAGGTCAGTGATCTGTATGGACTGATAAGCAGTACCAGGCTACTAGCAGACCACTGACCCAGCCACAAAGTAGGTAGTTACTAAAGATCGTATATATCCAGGTGACATCAAGGGCTGGATACAAGCACCTTACTCCGTTTACTACTACTAGTACTATCATATGTGTCTGTTGTGATGATCATGCGAGGTGGATGATGTCAGCTTTGAAGCGTAGATGATCAAGTATATTGTCCTTCAATTTACACCTAATCTTTCCCCATCTAAGGTTTTAAAGGCATCTTATAAGGTTTGTAGATATTTTGGTGATACGTAAGGTTGGTAGATATTATGATAGACAAATATTATAATAGTCTGAATGTGAGTTTGTATTATCATGGAGGCTCTTAGGCGTAGTTACGGATTTGATGATATTTGTATATATTTTTCAGCACCTCTACATGTATTATGTAATGTTAATATTTTATGTTTAATGTAATCGATTCTACACCGCATAACCGCCTAATTGTATATAGCCAGAGGCCTTTTCATAGTCGACGATGGCAAGACATACACTTCAGCTTTTTTTGAATTTTTGCAGCCATCACCATAGACGGTTCCTTGACCCGGACTATCATGATTGATGATTAAATTGGTGGTTGGTTAGCCAACTACCTGTATCCCGTAACTCTCCTTCCATGTAGCCTGGTCTGATAATTACTACCTTTATAGGGTTGTTCTAAAGAACTTGAAATTATATACGTCTCGTTACCGGGTTTCGCATTTGCTCGCAAATGACTGTCCTCCTTCTCTTTACCAAGCATCATGGAGAACTCTTCGATCTCACATACTAGCGTTCGCTTGCAGATCTCATTTTTCCAGTCACCCCTCTTTTAACCCTTTGAGGACCATAAGTAGTAGGGTATGGAAATCTTTAATACATAAAACTGTTAAAGGGCAATGTAAATAACACGGATGTCAAGTTTTGTGAGAATTAGTTCAATAGTTTTTGTATACATGGATGGGATATATGTGTCCCTGTGGTCCATAAGAGGTGCAAAGTTGCAACTTTTCCAAAATTTCATTTCTTTTTTCAACTCAGAAATAATATGTACTAAAAAACGTAATAAACACATACATTTCAAATTGAAAATAAATATTTGCGACCAAGGAGGTCATTTGCGATTTAAAAAAGGCTTTTTTTTTGTTATTTTTGACAATATTACGATTTAGATGTCTCAATTGCATAGAAAAAATATATTTTATAAATTATTGGTATTCGATAATTTATAAAATTATTTTTGACGTTATGGGACATATATTATGTCCCATGGTCCTCAAAAGGTTTATAATTTTGTTGAAACCATTTACAATTTCTATCTTAACTCTTGACTATAAGTCGTATACATATTTTTCAATATTTTATATATCGCATATATCCTCGGCTACTGAGTACCAGACAAATAGGTAAAGGTCGTCGCTCCTTGTTGACTGCCTACCAACACTCTAGCTTCTTCGCTTTAACACATTTTCAAAACTGTTTTTCTCTTCTTAGGTGTAAACGTGGTCGTCCGCAAAGCCGGCGCCGCAGTCTCCCCCGTCGTCGAGCTCAAGAAGAGTGGCGACAATTACTCTTTTATCACCACCTCTACATTCAAAGGCCAGACCATCGATTTCCAGCCCGGCGTACCATTTAAAGAGGAGACCATGGACGGCAGGAAGGTCAAATCTGTCATTACCTTCGACGGCAACAAGATGCACCAGGTGCAGACTGACGAGAAGGGCGTCAAGGGCACCATCGACCGCGAGTTCTCACCTGATGCCATGAAGGCGGTGCGTATTTCACTTCTTAACTACATGCATAGTTAACATAATTTAGTTTTTAACCATTTATCTATTCATTGGTTCCTCTATTTCAAACTAAAAATGAATAGTTTTATGTGGAGACATCATAATATAAAATATACCATTCATTTGTATCTTATTCATCATTGACAACAACTTATAGAAGTTTGGCCACTGGAGGATATTGGCGAATATGTCGCTTTATAAGGCATATCTTGACGTTTGGTAGATAAATGAATTAGGATTGAACTCGAATGTGGAGATTTTGAAAAACTCGGAGACGTCATCAAATCAACGCTCTCATGATAACGACCTCGCTTGACTAGTTATAACGTGTGGAGATGGAGACATGGAGTCTTACAGCCGATAGCGTATGTTACACAAAATGAAAATCGAGCAAAGGGTGATGGAGAGAACCGTGTTAATCGCCTCCGCAATGACATTTGCAAGTCGTACAAAACTTCTGGATATCCGCAAACCCTAAGGCTCTCCCCTGCTGAGGCCTGAACTCTGCCCTCCTGAGAGGGCAGGCTTCCTCAATAGATGGCAAAAAAGCTTTCGCAGTTAAGTCCCTTTAGAAAAGTATAAGAAGGGTTACAGGGAAATACAATCAAAGTAATTTTTTGTGATAATGAGTTTTTTTCTGAGGTATAAATTTAAGTAAAATGTATTTTTTAAGAAATTCAAATATATTTGGTTTACTGACAAAATACATTTTTTTCTCACTCAAACAAACCCTGGCTAAAAGGTCATATTTTAAGTTAGTCAATTTAAAAGTGAAATTATCAAAAAAATTGGAAACTTGACAAACTTGATCGTTTTACATCGTATCCATTGAAAATACTAATATAATCATTGCCATAGCCCTTTATACGAGTATGTCTATGTTTATGTAAAATAGAAAGACAAGATAAATTATAGTACTAGTGAGATAATTATAGGCTTACTTGGCGTCTCAATCTAAATTTGTAATTAAAAATAACATCTCTGTAATTCAGGGAAAAATGATTTTCAGATGACCATATTAAATACAATCCAAGCACTTGATATTTCATTGAAATCAAAGCAAATGACGTATGCTTGTGAGACATGGACACTGACTGCTGGGATGATCCACGAGCTTAAGATGGTGCAGCGTAACATGGAGCGAGTCATGCTCGGCATATCGTTGCGCGATCGAGTCCGTAACGAGCTCATCAGACAGCGCACGAAGGTGGTCGACGTGGGTCAAAGAGTGGCCAAGCTGAAATGGGCTTGGGCCGGCCACGTGGCCCGACGACACGGCGAACGGTGGAGCAAGCGCGTTTTGGAGTGGAGACCCCGGCTAGGCAGAAGAAGTGTGGGCAGACCACCGGCCCGATGGTTCGATGACATCAAGGAGACAGCTGGACCTGTCTGGACGAGGAAAACGGACAACCGATCCGGTTGGAGAGTGATTGGAGAGGCGTATGCCCAACGGTGGGCGAATGCGCGCTGAAATAGAAGAAATAGAAAGCATATATTATTTCTTTGAAAAATAAATAATTTACATACACCATAGCATTAAACTGTTTTTTTTTATATTTCAGGTGTTGGTTTTCGATGGAGTGACCTGCACAAGGACATACAAAGCACAATAAACACCCCATCTCATTATTGTCAAGTATATTTAATCGAGAACTTACAACATACAACTTTTGTATTTCCTTTTTACCAAAAATATATTTTTTAATAAATATTATGTATTTAATTAAATTAATTGATACGACTGAATATCTTTTTTCGATTCTATACCACGCACTGACATGTTTAAATACTGCAATTTGTACTAAAAGCAAGTGTGATTCATGTATTTTTTAAAAGGTATTGCTCAGAAAATAGAGCGTGTTGCATAGAAAGAAACATCTGTTTATTGGAAAAAGTTGTTTTATTTTATCGGAATTTCAAAAAAACGTTGTTTTAGGTTTATGTCAAAGCAAGTTGATTTCGAACTGAGGTACCATTTTCCACGAATAATGAAAGAAATGGAACTAAATCATAATAATAATAATGTAAAATATAATTAACATAATCCGCAGCAGCAGTCCACCAGAAGCTATCACGACATCTACAATTATTTATTTATTTCATATTATAACAAATTATCATTACAGTTAGACCATAGTAAAATGAGAACAGTATAACATCTCCATAGTACGCACCGATTTCGCACTCATACAAGCGCCCGTTATCCGTACGCTACCACTACATCGATTCTCGGGCGTCTCGGTGCTAGCCAGTCAGGGCTGTCGCGCGACAGCTAAGTATACAAAAGTGGAATGTTTTCTGTACAGGCTGTAATGCAACCTATCAGAATTACATTTACGAGTTTTTACATTTACGTTACGAAATTATATTTACGAGGTAACGTTTATTGTTCATTTGCGTAGGTAAGTATGTGTCTAGGTAAGTAGGTGCATAGGTAGGTATGTAAGTGCGTTAGGTAGGTAGGTAGATGCGTTTTTGTCAAGTACCTGCTTTAATTTACTAAAATGTAGGTATTAAAACCTTTATGTACATACATAATATTATAATAATAAGAGCTATGATTTAAAAATTCGTTGTTATTATATTATTATTTTATTTCGCGATTAGATACCGTATAGGCATAGTAAAATAACATCAGTAAAAAAGCATCTCGAGCCGGTTTTCGAAATAAGTACCTACGCTTCGCCGAACCACCAGCGTTGCCACAACAAATACACAATTGACAAGTTGTGAACCCATTACAGCAGAAATGCAAATCTTTATATGTTTATGTATTTTTGGTTTATAGATCAAAAGTCGGTTCCCAAAATTGTACTGTAACAGAATATATCATTTAGTGCTGACTTAGTGTGACAGCATTCATCACTTGTTGCATGTGTTCAAAATACCTACATTTTAGTAAGTTAAAGTAGGTACTTAACAAAAACGCAATGCCTACCTACCTACGCACTTACATACCTGTGCACCTACTTACCTAGACACATACTTACCTACGAAAATTAACAATAAACGTTACCTCGTAAATGTAATTTCGTAACGCAAATGTAAATACTCGTAAATGTAACTTCTGATAGGTTGCATTACAGCCTGTACAGAAAGCATTCCACTTTTGTATACTTAGCTGTCGCGCGACAGCCCTGACTGACTAGCACCGAGGCGCTCGATATTCTATGTAGTGGTAGCGTATGGACAACGAGCGCTTGTATGAGTGCGAAATCGGTGCGTACTATGGAGATGTTATACTGTTCTTATTTTACTATGGTATAGGCGTGTTTAAAGTGCCGTTTAAAATACGTTGATATACTGGGCCCGATTGCGTTTTTCTTCGTGAACTAAAATAGGAACTTACTTAAACCGAACGAGACAGAGCAATACGTTAGAACTGAATATGAAATGAACTGTCGTCGATTTTCCCGCACCAAAACTACCTGTCGAACTTATAGACGCCCAAATAAGTTTGAAATCATTTCGTGCAGTGTTAGATTTAGCTGCTTAATTTCATTTCTCATTCCGCTCTGACGTACTGCTCTGTCTCGTACACGAACTAATTTCCGAGTTTAGTTCAAGAGAAACGCAATCGAGCCCACTATTACACCAAGACCGCCGCCATATTGAACATATGAGATGATTAATCAATTTTTGGGGCTATGAGTGTCATCTACAGTTGCATTTTTTAGTAAAATTCTATAGCTGCCAAATCGTAGCTAGTTTTTGCATTTAGATCTAGCTAGTTTTTGCAATGAAATCCTAGCTGTCAATTTAGAGAGCTAATGGGCCTAGTGCAGTTAGGCCATTATGACCCATGTCGTATGGCCCAACTCAGAGGTCAGCACCCACCCGGTAGCCTCCACGGAGAAGTTCGAGCCTTGGTAGGACTCTGTGCCTGCAGGCTACTTCCCTTGGGAATCGTCTTTCGGGCGCTCCTGGACGGTTTGCGCACTGTGCGGCGTCAGCAAATCGACTGTGTATTCCTACTGATAACCGGCTTTGTTTCCGGCTTTGGAAGCGGCTTTGTTTCCTATAGAGCGGAGCGGTTGTTGACCTTGCGGCAGTTGCTCTTGAAACGACCGATAGGCCACCCGATACCGCGTGAACAGCCGGGAAAAGGACGTCTTGGTCCGCGATAGATTCGGTAGACACCGAATCACAGCTACACAAGGGAGATGACCGCGCAAGCCGTAACCAGTCGGGAGGCCGGATAAATCGGGCTGAAACTGGTAGTAAGGGCGCGTGGCCGACCGCTAGGACCACACCCGGTGTCTCGCGGTAAGGCGTTGGCTTGTTACGGGCCAGTGGCGTAGCTAGACATTGGACTGTTTCGTCCCATAGTCTTCTACGCTCACCTCACGTGAGACGTAGAAGAGGTAACGATCATTATCGTTAAAACTACCTGAGGTGACGGGTTCGCCCGTTTCAGTCGACACGTCTAGGTGCCAAATCGTAGTATGGAAATAATCTAGTACGCTATTTAATCAATGATATCGGCCTGATCTCAGTGAGGTGGTATTAGTGCATGCAATCTGTACATACTTTGGCCGATCTTATCGATATCGGTATCAATCACGCCGTTTTCCAATATATATAGCATCTCCCTGCTGCTATTACGTTTAATTACATCGGGCACTCTCCGCTAATCGGTCTCCTTGTCAATTATATCGCTAAAGCAGTAATCAGACAAAATGGACGCTTTCGTTGGCAAAAAATGGAAGCTCGAGTCGTCGGATCAGTTCGACGAGTACATGAAAGCACTTGGTAAATACATTTTTTGTTTTTTTTTTATTCGAATAAATTATACGGAATCAAAAAGACTAACAAAGCGTGATTTATGTAAAATAATTCCGTGAAACGCTTTTTTTGTCTGTATAATTGTAAAATGTATAATGTATAATTTTATTTTGGCTTGAAGAACCCTTCACTTGGTCTGTTCCTGCTTTTATTACACGACTGCACAACAAAAAGGGAGTGTAATGTGTTCAGGGTTCATATATGTATGTTTTCCGTTTCTTTATTCCACCATAACTTCTAAACGCTCTAACCGATTTAGAAGTGTGTGGTATTGTTAGAATCGTTATCTCATCCTGAGTGTCGTAAGGTATCGTAAATTTCCAAATATCATGTAAGTAGTTGTCTAAATATCCAAATGTCAATAAATTAATATAAATATATCGTGTTTAGCGTTAAATAAAAGGTCTGATTGAGTACATTCCGGAAATATACATATATCTAAATGGATATATACATAAACCGCAAATATTTCATACAAAAACCGCAATAAAGGTAATTATAAATACAATACTTCACTTTCTGTAAGGGGCTCTCTAGACGATCAAGCATGCTTGTCAAACATCGTGTCGCGGGCTGAGAAGGGATCGTAAACCGCAGGAAATATGGAAATATTTTTTTTTATATTTACCAAAAATGCCTAATTTTGTAGTTTATTTTTTTTCTTTTTTTTTTCTCTTTATTTGAAAAACAACAGATTTACATCAGTCTTACGTACTAGAGATAATATTACATTAAGTTATTTGATATAAATCTAAAAACGTTTTCTACTTATTGATAATTTACCTATTTTGTTATACTCTTCTAATACCTTAAATATTTTATTTTAATTTCGTTTTGATGTTTTTTTTTTCCCGTTATTTTTGCAGAGGCGAGTTGCTTGAATTGTGATTTACTAAGAAGCATACCATCATAGTCACGTTTATACCAGGGAGTCATGTTAATTAGACGTAATTGATGATAATGATAAATAATAATGACGTGACTCCGTGGTATAAAACTACAAAATTAGGCTTTATTGGTAAATATTTAATAAAATATGTGCATATTTCCTGCGGTTTACGATCCCTTCCCAGCCTGCGACGCGATGCTTGACAAGCATGCTTGATCCCCAAACTGATCCCAAAACTTGATCCCCGTCTAGACAGCCCCAAACTGTAAAGGACTCTCTAGACGATAAAGCATGCTTGTCAAGCATCGCGTCGCGGGCTGGGAGGGGATTGTAAACCGCAGGAAATTACAAATATGTTTTTTTTTATATTTCCTAAAAATGCCTAATTTTGTAGTTTTATACCAGGGAGTCACGCCATTCATCAATCAATTAAGTCTAATTAACGTGACTCGCTGGTACAAACTTCAAAATTAGGCATTTTTGGTAACTATTAAAAAATATATATTTGCATAATTCCTGCGGTTTACGATCCCCTTCCAGCCCGCGACGCGATGCTTGGCAAGCATGGTTGATCGTCTAGAGAGCCCCTTACGCAATCGCGTTTTATATTCTTCGTTTTACAGTTTTCCCCGTTACCTAAACGTAACTTACTCGCGAGTGTGAACTCTGCATTGCAATGTAAATAGAAACGGGTATTTCGTAACGTCATTCGATGGTTTTAGACCCGGGCAATATTGATTTTACACAAGTCTTGAACAAATATTATATTAGAGAATTTAGAGATATATTAGGGAATTTAATAACACGTATCAAGGTGAGCGTGCCGAAATAGAATACTTAGTAGCACTTACTCAGACACTTAAAAGGCAGAGCAAACAAAATAAGCATGCAAAAGTTTGTGGAACTAATTATAAAGTCTACGAAGAATTTGAAAAACAGATTTAGTTAAGTCAGTTAGTAGTTTAATACTGTTTTTAAATACCATAACAAATGATTGCCTTTGTAGTTTTAATTATCTAATACGATTATTATAACTGATGTGGTGAGACTCTTAAAAAACCTTGAGAGTTAGTGTCGGATTAAACCATGTGGGGGCCCTTAGGCCGTCGAAATCTCGGGGCCCTCTTTGCATTTTTCCGGCCCCCCTTTGGGCTGTCGTACATTCTGAAGACGATATAGTGTAGAACAGACGTGTATATAAACAAAACACGATCGCACCGGCGAAGTTGGCCGTTAAACATTTCTGACAGCGATTACTTCGCGTAGCAAAGACGCGCATATAAACACAAGTAAATATACTAAAAAGAATAAAAAACACGACTGCCGTTACAGAAAGTGAACTATTGTATTTATAATTGTTTATTACGGTTTTTTTTAATCAAATTTTGTGATTTATGTATTTACCCATAGATACATGTATATTTCCGTAATGTACCCTACTGAATCAGACCTTTCATTTGACACTAAACACGACATATTAATGTTAATTTATTGACATTTGGACAGTTGAGGTACGCTATGTCACTAAGGATGACATAACGATTCTATCAATAAGCACACTTCTTAATCGGTTCGAGCGTTTAGAAGTTACGGTGGAATAAAGAAACGGAAAACATACATAGATGAACCCTGAACACATTACACTTCTTTTTTGTTGGGCAGACGTGTAAAAATACGATCGCACAGGTTTTTTAAACATTTTCTCCTTGGGATTTCAATTCAATGTTTTTATTTTCTATTTATTAGAAACAATTTTAAAACTTATGATTGTAATGATCCCTTGGCGTGGGCCCCTAAAAGGCGTGGGGTCCATAGGCCGGTACCTACTTTGCCTATTGGATAATCCGCTACTGCTTAAGCGGCTATCCAAAGTGCTGTGTAAATGTCTTAACAACTATGTAAAATGTTTTGAAGACAAAAAACTCGATTTGATTTGATTTGAGGTAAAAGCATATGAGCATACGTAAATGCACAGACTCAATTTACCTATTTCATTCACATAAACCTACATATATTACACATACCTATTATTATTCATATGATTCCTACACCCTAGTTGCAAGGTAAAGTCCAAATTCTATTAATATCTATAATAATGACAAATTGTCGAGGGTTTGGCCGCTGGCAACAACCACCGACGGATAGATAGCAACAACTTATCTAATCTTTTTCTATCAACCGTGCCCATTACCTGTTTATATAAACAGTTATTAAAAGTTATCGCATGGAAAAATCATCACCTCATAAATAATAAAACTTGCGATATTAATAGATCCAAATTGCGTTAGAATGTTAGGTATGTTACGATAAACTACCCGAAATATTAAAATCATATGTAGAAAAAGAAAAACAGCCCAGTTTAAGTCGAAATTAAAAGGCTACCTTATTGAGAGAGAATAGTATGCTAGGTGACTGAAGGTGACTCACCAGGCACGTATCCTGACTTCAGTTCGGGGGGGGGGGGAGGACAAACAACGCGCGCGGCACGCACCAAACTTGAATTTGCCCGTACAACGAAACGAAAATACGCCGGATTTCCGGGGTTAAATCCTAACTACCCCACCCCCTCCTTCCCCTGGATACGTGCCTGGCACTAGGTACATAAATCGCTGATTCTCCCTGATTCGTAATTTTTTCTCGACTTTATTTTTTACTCAAAAATATTCGTTTCAATTATGATTTTCTTCATTTAGCTTGATATTTTTACCATTTTATTGATTATTATATTATTATGACTATTTCAGTTTATCTCCGATAATAAATTGTATTTTGTATTTGTAGGGCCATATTCTTTTCCATTTCATGGCAACTTAATTTGAAATTCTGACATCAAAATGTTTAAAAATAGTTACGTGCCAAATAACAAACAGATTGACTTTGTGCTTTTAAATATCGAATACAAGTATTATAAATTATGTGGTAAGCGTCTTCAGAAACCTTTTACACCTAACGATTTATTTATTTTGTTCTCAAGCGGCTATTTACTTATACTAAATCGCTTACGATAAATATCCATAGTAATCAGTCTCAAAATTAGTCTTTTCCAGCCTTTTCTGTATCCCTACATGTAAACTACCGCCACCTAGCTGGAGGATAACGAATCAAAAAAAATGGCGTGCACAGTTCACGTCTGTGTAAATATTGATTTTCTACTCTTCTCGATTACACGCGTGGCTTCTTGCGCAATGGTGCCGGCTTCCTGGTAAAAACTTGATCTGGTTTTTCCTAGTCCGATGGCGGACTTTCTCTCCTTTTACTGCGGTCTGCGGGCAAGGCGGAATATTTGAAATTCTGTGCTGTACGAGGCAGTACACCATCTGTCATCGTCCTTCAACTTTTTGCTCTCGTGATGTCATCAAGCCGCCTTGAATTGTACGTTGCAAATGAATCACGAAAAAACTAACAATAAACTATAGTTTCTTGTGGGATCACTGAAAGGATTGCTAAATTTGTCAAATTCTGACAGTGGCCATGTAGGTAGGTATGTCATTTCCGGCGGGACTCGTTCTTTCTGTGTTCGAAGTTCTGCAGGCGGCGGCCATCTTGAACGCGCCCTTTGAACTTGCGATGGGGCTGCCAACTATTTTTTTAAACAAGACTTTTTTATTTAATTTTATATTATAAAAGTAGACACGGCTCAGGCGCTTCTTATCTTCCTTGCCTCGAAACAAACATAAAATTGAAACGTAATCATACCGCTTCAAAGTTCATTGTCACGCTATTTCCGTGCTATCTCTAGACAAAAATGTGTTGCCTGCTCGGGTATAGTTTTATCATGTTCACAATAACAAATTAACTTTCCGTTATAAATAGTCGCGATAGTTATTTGTATCTATATTGAATTATTCACGGTTCGTATCTAACAAACCAATGTACCTATATACATATATAATGATGAGAAGTAGGAACACTCCTAATTAAAATTGTCTAAAACTATTTTAGGAAATATCCACGATTGGGGCGTTGAAAATTAAAATATTGCATGAACCTTAGCTTGTAATCCATATACCTATTCATTTGTATCGACTTTATTGTAAAGTTGCATCGCAACACACAGAAACTTTTATTTATACTCGTTCCTTTTTTTTAAATCGTTTGTGTCACTCCAAGACTTTCCCGGCAAGTAGCCAAGGACGTTCATTCAATTTAAAAATCAAATAGCAAACGCTCGTCGCCGTAAAATTCGCCGTTAAACATTCGAATTTCGAACGAGCTACACATCGCAATGAAGATTTAAATTTCGAAAGTGCGCCGCAAATTTCATTATTTGTTTCCCTTATACATTTGTATGTCGGAATTTGAATATTATTTGTGCAGTTTGTATATAAGATATTCCAACCAAAATTTCACAACGTGACTTTTGTCCAACAATTCATCTGAGTACCAAATTTCAAGTTTCTAAGTCTAATATTTCCAGGATGATATATGAATACTGCGCCCCCTGGTGAACTGATTTTAACCACTTTCCAACTCTTGCCATGACCAGATGATGCCTGCATACAAAATTTCAGCTTAATCAGATTAAGCGTTTGGGCGTTGTCGTGGTGGAATAATCAGGGGCTCTCTAGACGATCAAGCATGCTTGACAAGCATCGCGTCGAGGGCTGGGAGGGGATCGTAAACCGCATGAAAAATGCAAATATTTTTTAAAAATATTTACCAAAAATGCCTAATTTTGTAGTTGATACCAGGGATTAACATTAATTAGACGTAATTGTTTGATGAATGACGTGACTCCCTGGTATAAACTACAAAATTAGGCTATTTGGTAAATATATTTTTTTTAATATTTGCATTTTTCCTGCGGTTTACGATCCCCTCCCAGCCCGCGACGCGATGCTTGTTAAGCATGCTTGATCTACTAGGGAGCCCCATACACACAGACACACAGGCACATACAGACACACACAAAGACATACGCACAGACACACAAAGACACACAGACAGACGTCGGTGTGGAAGTGGTCTTAGTCGTCTGGGGGAAGGGGGCTCAAAATAGATATCTCTGTCTTCATCTCGAAAAAAAAAATTACGCGTCCGCAATACTTTTCCTCCTGGGTGGTTTGTGGGCCGGGAAAGTAAAACTTAGTTAGGTAGTTTTTAAACAGTTTTATGAAGTTTAAATAAGAAAAACAGTAAACTGAGATATAACTGAAAATTAGATAGGTACATTGCAAGATTTGCAAGCAACCTTATCATATTGCGACTCACCGAGGACATCATGCGCAAAGAAATATTTAAAAATAGTCAAATAAATTTTACCAAGTCCATGAAAAAACATATTTTTTTTTAAAAAAATTCAGGAGATTTTTATTTTGACGAATCGTTACGCTGCAAAACAGTACGTAAACAAAATAATATATAGAATGCCATCCATACGCTACCTCCTGACCTTGATGAAATAGTTCGGCATCACAAGAATAGGTTCCTTTTTAATACCGTTCTGCATTCATTTTTGCAAATATATCATTTTCTTATTTATTTATTGATTTATTTTGAAATATTTTGATTTATTTAAGTGAATATTACGTTATTGGCGTATTTCCCTTACATTTGTATCAGAGTAGTTTCGCTAAAGACCAGCAGATTGCAAATTGTATTTATTTTAAATATGTTGGATATAATTTAGAGACATATAATAACTATTAGATTATGATGATGTTAGCTATTCTTCGACATGTGTCATTCTTGGACATAGATCATTTCTTTCGAGCCCAGGCTTGTATGCCGGATTGCCAAACCGCTTATCGATCCTACAAAAGCCTTACTTTAATATATAATTTAAACTCACTCTATAGATATATATGTAGAGAATATAGGCATCTCAATAGCATACACATACTAAATGTGTATTATTCAAAATTATTGCAAACTCCGCAATGAAATCTACGGATCTATAAAACTTTGGCTCTTTCAGGCGTGAATATGATCGCCCGTAAGGCCGGCGTCGCTGTCTCCCCCATGGTCGAGTTCAAGAAGAATGGCGACGAGTACTCGCTCATCACCACCTCCACATTCAAGAGCCAGACCCTCAACTTCAAGCCAGGCGTAGAATTCGAGGAGGAGACCATGGACGGCAGGAAGGTCAAATCTGTCATCACCGTCGATGGCACCAAATTGCACCACGTGCAGACTGACGAGAAGGGCGCCAAGGGCACCATCGACCGCGAATTCTTAGCCGATAGCCTAAAAATGGTGCGTAATAATATAACTTACTTCTCCATGTGCAACCATGATTCGATCCTCACTTCGCTGGCCTAGAATGCTGCACGAGCCACATTTTGACTGCGTGTTCTATTGCGTTATTCCACTGTCTTATTCCATGTCCAGTTAGAACCAAGGATCTGGTTAATATATACTAATTTTTGAATTTCTTTTATATTTGATATTAGATTAAATTGGATTGAAAATGCTTTACTAGGCAACATAATCAATCAAATATAGCAGAAAACTTTTATAAATGTCTCTATAATATTCTTATTTTTATTTCAGGTGTTTAAATTCGGAGGAGTGACTTGCACAAGGATATACAAGCAGCAATAAACACAACATCTCATTATACTATATTTAATCGAGCACTTCCAACTTAGTTCCACTTGCTCCAGTTAGCACTTCTTACCACGTCTTCTATTTGTATTGTCTTCTTACCAAATATAATATAAATTATAAATGATTGTGTTTAAATTTAATCAAAGATACGACTGAGTTCTAATCTACACACTGAATGTGAAAATGCTGCTATTTAATTCTAGTATGCAAATGTAATTCATGTATTTTTAACAAAATCATATGTACGTATTGCGAAGATAGCGAGACTGTGTTACAAAAAAATATATCTTGGAGAAAGATTTTTTCTAATTTTTAGTTTGGAGCGGGAGGGGAGAGCAAGAGCGACGATTGTCGCTACAGCAGCGCAGCTTCTGCGAGATCGATAAAGGGCTTGAGCTCGTCATAGCTCGATCTCAAGCTCGCTATCGTCATACACCTGGAGTCTCGATGAAACGAAGTAAAAATGCAAACTTTGCATGAAACTATGATATTGACCGCTTTAACATCGAAAATTCCCAATGTTTACGTCGTTTTTTGTGATGAAACAACATCATTTCTCGGAATCTTGAATTATGCCATTGTTATGTAGTATATACCCATAGTTCACATTACGTAACACACAGTTACTTGATACATAATTAGTGGTAATAAATAAATAAACCATATACAATCATTTGAGTTTTAAAAAGATAAAAAACATTCGAGGAGCCACGGACGTATTAGGAAGGGGGTGGGAAGGATTTAAGGGATTATAACTAACTCCCCTTACAAAGGAAACATCACAAATTTTCCTTGATAAATCTATTAAAAATGCAATATAATAGATATTCAATAAGCAAAGGTGGCTAAAGAAACGGCTCTCACCGCCATAAACCCCTCTGTTTCAAAATTGTCCCACATCATACCTGGATCCATGTCTGACTTATCTAGGTGGCATCACTATGCCCCCCCCCCCCCCCATAGCAGTGACAATACGAAGATATAGAATTCCATCTATTAGTCTGTCTGAACCTAACGTGCGTAATTATTACGTAATGAAACCTGTATACCAAATTAAAAATTGACATCTTTATGTAAATAATAATAATAAGAGCTATGATTTATAAATTCGTAGGTTATTATATTATTATTGTATACCGTATAGTCGTGTGAGTGCCATCTACAGTGAGCTGCCATACTGTTATACCACGAAAGACGCCATACTGAACATAATAATAGCAGATTAATCAATGTTTTAACTATGACTGCCATCTAGATGTTGCATTTCGTAGTAAAATTCTGGATGGCAAATTGTAGTACGACGTTGATCAATCTAACACGCTAAATAGTCAATGGCTATAGCTACGTAAGTGCAAGGGGGTAACATCGATATAAACCAACAGTCTGCGCCTCTCCACTTCAAACGCCGGTTTTACTTTTGCGGATTTTTAAAAACATATTTTCTCGGTTTTTAAAAGATCTTAAACTTACTAACATTTTGCAATAGCAGCGGACCACCCCGCGCCATCACGCCATAATAGCCTATTTGCGCGCGCTGCCTGCTACGGTACAAAATAATAGCGGCGTTCTGTTTTTAACTCAGTCTTGTCGCGCAATTCTCCTGCCGGCCGGCGAAATATCGACTGTTCGTTCTCGCGCAATTTTTATCTACATATATTTATTACTTTACTAAAATGGTTTGGGAAGGAAAGAAATACAAGCTGGACAGCAGTGAAAACTTCGACGAATACATGAAGAAATTAGGTGAGCGGGTGACTTTATATTTTGGAGTTGGATATTGGAATCTGATTCGATTTGTTTAGAAAAAATATTTAAATAAAAAAGTGGATGATTGACTGATGACATTTATTCGATGATGTGACAGGTGACAAAGGTCGACAATACACGTCCTAAATCTAAAACATCGATGATTTCTATCATAAATCTAAGGTGATGGATTGGTTTTGTAACTCATATTTTCCGCATGAAATAAAAACACGAAGGTCGCACGAAACATGATTACAACGCCAGAAATTGATATATCAATAAACACGTTGATGTTGGACACTTTCTTCTAGTCCTGTTCCTCCAGCTGCTTTGATTAGCGATGCGAGATTCCACGACGTGTTTTTTTTAAATCGAGACTATAGTAATCGGACTGAATCATGTAGGTGCTAGAGTACTATAGTAAGAAGTCGGGAGTGAAGTCGTATTCAAGTAAGTAGTAAAGAAGTAGTCGATTACTACTTTTAATACCAAGTTACTACTTATTTTATATATATCTTCGACTACGCCTACTGAGTGCCCGCAAATTGGCAAAGGTCGTCGCTCCTTGGTGACTGCCTCACAACATTCTGACTGCTTCGCTTTAACACATTTTTGAAACTGTTAATCTCTTTCTAGGTGTGAACGTGATCGTCCGCAAAGCTGGTGCCGCTGTATCCCCCGTCGTCGAGCTCAAGAAGAATGGCGACGAATACACTCTTATCACCACCTCCACATTCAAAAGTCAGACCACCAACTTCAAGCCCGGTGTAGAATTTGACGAGGAGACCATGGACGGCAGAAAGGTCAAATCTGTTATTACTTTCGATGGCAACAAGATGCACCAGGTGCAGACAGACGAGAAGGGCATCAAGGGCACCATCGACCGCGAGTTCTCACCTGCTGCCATGAAGGCGGTGTGTATTTTATTTCGTAACTACATATATAGTTATTAACATTCAGTATTTAATTTTAACCATTTATCTAATTGTTGACTCCTCTATTTCAAAGTAAAATTTAATAGTTTTCTTACTCTAACGTGGTGGATGGAGACAGAAGCCAATCCATCCACCACCCGGGCAGTTATAACGACTATGATCGTCTTTTCTGCCCGAGCTTAATAGTATATCAAAGGAATCAGAGACTTCTATCCCCATCCAGGCCCCCAAGGAGTCATTTATTTGTTCGTTTTATGAATACAACGTATAGATATATTTTTTTTACATTGCTACATTTTACATTTTTATATACTAAACTTTTATACAGTAAAATTTAATAGATTTTTGTGGAGACATCATAATATAAAATGTATAATTCAGTAGTATCGTATTCATCGTTAACAAAACTGATAGAAGTTTGGCCGCTGGAGGAAGTCGTTAAATATGTCGCATAACCTGATGTTTGCTAGATCCCTTGCTCCCTTCGCACCAGCAAAGGCAGATATCGCGGCGAATTCAACCCGTATGGGGCGGGGGCGATTTTGGAAAACTCAGAGACATCATCAAATCAAGGCTCTCAGAAACGACAGATGGAGACATGGAGTCGTACAACTGATAGTGTACCTATACTACACAAAATGAAATTTGAGCAGAGGGTAGTGGAGAGAGTCGTATTAATCGCCACCGCAATGATATTTGGAAGTCGTACTAAAGTTCTGGATATCCGCAAACCTTAGAAGGGCAGGAATCGTCAATAGATGGAAAACAACCTCCCGCAATGAAGTTACATTAGAAAATTATATGTCTAGTAAATAATCGTAGCAGCGGCTTACTTGGCGTCTTAATCGAGACTAGTAAAAAATAGGCATTTCTTTGCAATTCAGCCAAAGGCGATCAAAGACAATCCAAGCATTTGAAATGTCATTAAAAATAGATACGTTTACAGCACAGTATTTATATGTTTTTTTTAATATTTCAGGTGTTGGAATTCGATGGAGTTACCTGCACAAGGACATACAAAGCACAATAAACTCCCCATTTCAATAATTTTCAAGCATATTTAATCGAGTAATTACAACGTGCAACATATTTTTTGTATTGTCTGTTTACCAAAAATATAGTATGTAATAAATATTATGTATTTGAACCAATGATACGACTGAATATTTTTTTAGATTCTATTCCACGCATGATATGTGTAAAATAATAAAATGTATACTTAAAGCAAGTGGGATTCATGTATGTTTTAAAGGTATTGCGTAGAAAACAGAGCTGTTGCATAAAGAAATATCTTTTTTTTTTGGAAAATTTGTTTTATTTTAACTTTGTTTTGGGGTCTTCATAACTGTTTTTCCGATTGTTAATTTTGGTTTATGCGTTATAGGAACCATTTTCAAAAATCGAAAAATAAACACCTAGATTCGATCATTGTAATGCTAAATATAATAGAAAAAGCCTTGGAAACGCAATATTTCGGCCAAAAAAAAATGATTTATATCGTTTTTTTTCTAATTAGTTTTTAAGATTGTTTTAAACTAACTTAACCTGCCACCATAGCGATGTTTAGGTATTATTTTGAAAAAAAAACTGACAACCTATCGAAATGTATGGGTTTGACGCTTCTTTGAATGCCAATATCTCGCGTATTTATTAAGGCCGAATAAAGATTATTGCAGATTCGGAATCAGCGTGATGTATATAGTCGGGTGTAAAGTGAATATAGTCGTGGTGGCAGTAAAAATTCAACAGTGTAGAACAGGTTCCTATAATGCATTAATACCACATTTTTAAGTTCGTTAAAGCTAGTTGAGTTTGTACTGAGGTACCGTTTTCCACGAATAATGACCGAAACTAAATAATATTAAAAATATAATTAATACAACTCGCAGCAGCAGTCCACCCCGCGCCATCGCGCCATCTATATTCCCCAGTTTGTGCGCACTACCCGCTAATAAAAAAAAAAGAATTACATACTCCAGCTGCCTCCGTTTTCATTCAATACGGCCAGTCCTGTCTTGTTGCTTGCTGCGCGCTTTAGCGGCTGTTATTCGTTCGTTGCAATACGAGTAATTTGTCTTATTTTGTCATACCAAAATGGCTTGGGAAGGAAAGAAGTACAAACTGACTGCCAGCGAAAATTTCGACGAATACATGAGGGAGCTCGGTGAGTACGCTGCTTTATATTTCGGGTTTGGATTTTGGAATTCGAAACCACGTGTTACAATCGGTTCTGATGCCGGGTGTGTTTTTCTACGCGGTATTCAGAAATAACAAGTCATAAATATCACCGTACTTTGAATTGGATGCTTGGTTGAAGAACCGTCTATTCTACGACGTGACAAAGGTCGGTTTCGTCGTTTTGTTCGGCTTCTATTTGCAATGGTAATAATTGTCTGCGCCGGCGGGTCGCTCTCGGTCACACACATTCTAAAGTCCAAAACAGCAATTGAATATTAATATTTTTTTTTCCATATAATCATTTTTCATTCATCGTTTTTTTAACAACAAATATTATGGCTTTTTTTTAGTCACGCGAAATAAAATCGCGAAGGTCGCCGGAACCTATTTATACATCTGAAACCGCATACAGAATGTAAATATCGATATGTCTTTTATCGTAGAAATAACCCCGTTGCATTTCTCATAGTTAAAACTTCGACGGCGTGATGCAAATTACTTTTTTTAAAAGCAGAATAACGCCAAATTGTCCAAAAAACGCGCTTATAGCAATGCGTGCATTGCCCTCTTTCTAATATTTATTAAATAGACGACCCGGTGACTATCGATAGCCAGTATGACAAAACAGCTATAACTAACTGTCAAATGTCAAAATTTAAAAATTGTTAATAACAAAATGGCAGGTGGTCTAGTTTTCATATCGTATTTTTTCAAACTGTCCGCAATTTTTATTGCGATTGAATAATTACTGGATTTTGTGCGCTTTTTTACAACTTTCCAGCGATGCCGTGACGAAAATTGAACATCCTCCCAGACGGGATATGATTCAGAAATGGTGTTTACCATCGTGGAAAAAATGATAACAGGTCAATTTGGTTTAATATCGCTAGGGTCAAGCGGTCATGTTCAGCTTTATTCAATTGATCCTAGTGACTCTGGCCAAGAATTCTAAATTTTGTGTGTGGTTATCGGCCATCCGAGATTACTGAGTCTTCTGCGCTTTGTGATGTTAGCTATTTATTTCAGGTATTAGCTCCTATCTCTTTGTTTACGTTAAACAGGTAAAAGTACATCGACCTTTTAAACTACGCGTCCATCCGACGGGTCTGATTGGGCCGGGGCACATGTCGCTCGCCAGTCAATTTTGGGTCATCACAAAAATCCGTCTAGCCCCGTCCGTGTAGTCGACATGTACATGCGCTGGCATTTTATTTAACCCGTCGGACGGCCTATAGGCACTATGCATCGTTTGACAGATCCGCGTAACCGTTTCGGCCGGCCCCCATATCTACTAATATTATAAACGCGAAAGTTTGTATGTATGTATGGATGTTTGTTACTCTTTCACACAAAAACTACTGAATGGATTTTGATGAAACTTTATAATAATATAGCTTACACATCAGAATAACACATAGGCTATAATTTATAAAGATATATGGTTTTCTATCATCATTATCACAATTTTCCATCACCACGCGGGTGAGACCGCTGGGCGCAGCTAGTATTATATAAAGATATAATATACACGACTAAGATTAATTACTAAGTAACAAGAGGGCATTGATGAAAAAACGATATTGTCAGTACTTATTTATTTACAAAATTGAACCAAAAAGTTGCGGCGCAGTTTTTTGCGTGCGAAGGCTGGCTTTCGAGCGGTTAATTTTGTAGTGACAAGTAAGTAATTATGAAAGGCATAGCTTTATATCCTAAATAGACCAGTGTTCATGTGGAGTGTGCACAGTTTACACTGTGATTGGTGTTGTGGAAAACCCGGTTTATTAGGTTGCAATAAAGTCTGAACTTGAAACTTTAATATCTTATTACTCCGAAGAAAAAACTATTTTATTACTCCGAAGAAAACACTAGCATCATAAATTTTCATACACTTACCCCACGGTGTGGCTTACGCAATACTATAGGGTAGGTGTGCGCGCGTACTCACCCCGAAGTAAAATTAATATTGAAGTTAATTTAATATAGGTACCTCGTCTATTTTTCAAAGATTGCACAGTGTATTTCCATAGCCTCCAGACCCTTCAGCAATTAGTCAGAATGCACAATCGATTGGCTTCTCCGACCGGTGCGCAAACCGTTCAGTGGCGTCGGGATGCAATCCCGCTGGGAGAAACTGGTCCACCAGCTTTGAGGCCTGAGACCGAGAGTCTTACCCGATGTAGCCTTCCACTCGAGGAGGCTTCTGAATAGGAGCTGAATCGTGAGTTGAGCCGATTCAAGAACAAAGTGGATCTTGTGGCCCAAGCTGCATGAAACCGTTCACCACTATCTGGGTTATAAATACAGTGTCGGCGACGAGCGCTGATAGTGAAATTGCAAGGCATTAAACACGCTTGATCTAATCAGTATCGCAAGTATACTGGCCGGCAAAAATTCAATGTGATTTTGGCCCAAAAAGGCATCTGTGTACCAACTTTCAAGTCTATAAGTTCAATATTTCGAGATTGAAATGCGATTAGTGCGCCCCCTGGTGTACCAATGTCAACCACAACTTTCTCGCCATGATCAAATGATGCTTGCATGCCACATTTCAGCTTAATGGGATTATACGTTTGGACGCTATCATCACTGTATACCGAGAGAACAGTAGACGCACTGTCGACCGAAAGGGCGCTGCGGAGACAGCGTGCGAGGGAAGTGAGCTGAGGGATACGTCTCGGCGAACGCCTTTGGTTAGCGTTACGTACGGGTGAAGGTTGGCGGGTTTACCTAACGTTTGAACATCTGCGTCGGCGGAGTAGCAGACATGTGGCGGCCATATGCGAGCCCTTAGGACGCGTGACGTAGCTCCCTTTGATTTCAATTTTGTTCTAAGAGAAACTTCTGTCTGGTATTCTGTACTATCGTGGAGGAACACACACAGACAGACTTCCATCTGGAAATAGTATATAAATACAAACGGAGCTGCCATGGAATTCACCGACCGGAGTCGGGCCCATCATAATACTATTTTTTTTTACACTTCTGGGGGGTGAGCAGTGGATTCCGGACTTACGAACCGGCTGTGGTAGGTTTAGGACAGCTGTCTTGCCACATGTGAGCGTTCACCTTGCCACCCATTCACTCCCCCTTCGAAGCCATAGAATTTGAGATGCGCAAATCGCAGTTTTAGATAATTTTTCTAAGAAAGAGTTGATTATTTTTCTGGAAAGGCCAAGATCTTTAAAGAGGTGAAATAGAGATTTAGCTGGCAGGCCACGAGCGCCAACTTCCACCGCGTGAAGGTGAACAGTGAAGCCGTTCCGGGTTACGGCATTTGCAAGATCATGGTATTTATTTAATTTGTACTCGTGGTCTTTTGGGATATTTGATTCCCATGGAACAGTTAATTCTACAATAAGAGCCACCTTCCGAAATAGAGAGTAAAGAGTTATATCTGGACGGAGGGCTGTGCATCCGAGACTTTCAGGGAATTTATACTGCTTAGAGACCGAATCAACCTCCAGAATCCAATCTGTAGCTTTCTCGATTATTGAGAAAGGTTTTGTAGTTAAATGTTTTTTGCCTTTAGAGCCATCCCGCACAAACTGTATTGGGGGTTTGGAGGATACTGTCAAACCCTTGTTGGCACGAGCCACTGAGAGACTAATTACCTCGCGAATAACAGCGAGAACTTTGTCATGGCGGTAAGTGTACCGTCCTTGATCTAAGGCCACCTTGCAGCCAGCTAGAATGTGTCTAGCTGTGCAAGGGGTATTGCTACAGAGGGGACAAGAACTATCCTCGGCAAAGCTCCAACGAGAGAGGTTACTGGGGTCTGGAAGTGTATGCTGAAAGGCATTCAAATAAAATTTCAGCATCTCTGGCGTCCAGTCATAAAGCATTACCTTCCAGTGCATTGGAGGCGGAATGCAAAAGTCCCCAATTGTTGTCCAATCATTCTGGCATTGAAGGCCAATAGCATGAGCCATACTCTTGCTGTCGTAATCTCCCCGCAAAAGAGACTTCTTCAAGTCCACGTCGCTCATGGTTGTACTGCCATACCCCAGACCAGTGCCATTCTGGCTGATTCCAGTAAGGAACTTTTTGTGGAAGTCTACGCGGGCTTGTAGATCATTTGAATCACTACGGCCACTTATTACGTGCTTCGATATTGCCGGATCTTTGGAATTGCACAGAATCGAATTTTTGGTTATTCTGGAGTTGGCGTAGAGCAGAGAGGGCAGTTTAAGCGCTAGCCCAAAATTTTGTTTGGACCTGAAGAGAGTCGAGGGGTCAGCTGGTTTGGCTAAGGACAGCCAGGACAGCCAAACTAGCTGTCACCAGCGCATCTAGACGGGACAGTTGGGTTTTGGTAAAATCGTAAATAAGAAAGGGCCATGACAAATGTGACGTTAGATAATTGTCATAGATCCAGGCCTTACGAGGGCCAGAAATTAGCAAGGCATCTATTTTCGCCAGGCAACTTTTGAAATGCTCTATCACATGATCGCCCGAGACGTCTTTTCCCTGATGGGTGATTTTTCTGCCGAGGAATTTGAAATGATTGTTTGGGTCTATAAGGGAGATATTAGAGCCCTTATAGACCAATTTGGGGTCATAGGATGTAAATTTTGTGCCCATGCGGGCGAGTCCAAGGCAAAAACATTTGGAGGGCTTCACTTTTATACAGCCTGACCAGTCGCAGAAAAGCTCCACTTTCTGTAATAGCAGGGAAAGCTGCTTGGGGCTTCTGGTGATGAAAGTTAGGTCGTCGGCAAAAGCGAGGCACGACGAGGTGTATTGGCCGTCTGTTTTAAAACGGTAGCCCCACTT
Source organism: Micropterix aruncella (assembly GCA_944548615.1). Lineage (NCBI taxonomy): Eukaryota > Metazoa > Arthropoda > Insecta > Lepidoptera > Micropterigidae > Micropterix > Micropterix aruncella. The sequence goes on along the minus strand of OX155969.1, from coordinate 17,557,891 downwards.
CCTGTCAAACTGGGTCAGGCTTTCCAGCAGTATATTAAAAACTATATTAAAAATCGTCGGGGAGAGGCAACAGCCCTGAAATAGTCCAATTGAATATGGTATAGAGCGGGTAGTCCATTCTTGCGTTTTAACATGGAAAGTCAGACAGTTGTAGTAGGAGGCTACAATGTCACGCACGACTGGTGGGAAGTTGTACCAGCGGAGTGCAAAGTGGAGGAGACTGTGTCGGACTGACCCAAAGGCATTCTCTAGGTCGAGCCAGCATACATTGATTTGGCGTTCGTGCTGTCTCGCATCCTTGATGGCAGCAGCCAGGAGAGAATTGTGCTCGAGGCAGCCCGAGACGCCACGCATGAAGCCTTTTTGAACTGATACTCCAAGGTACTCATTCCGGTGCATGAATTCGCTCATCCTCGTGTGGACTATGCTAAAAAAGATTTTGGCCACAGTGTCTGTGAGAGCAATGGGCCGAGCGTCCTTTGGTCCGGTGCAAACTGGGACCTTCGGAATTAAGATGACTGTCGCTCGGCCAAAATTCTGTGGGACTACACCGCTATTCCATATATTTCGGAAGATGGATCCTAAATATTGCAGAAGGCAGGGGCATTTTTTGTATACTAAATAGGGAATACCATCGGGACCCGGAGTAGAGCCCGACGGCTTCCTCTTTACTTGATTAAGAATCTCATCTAGAGATGGAGGTTGAGAAGCAAAAGCTACCGTAGGCAGGGGCGGAGGTGTAATGCCCGGCGGAGGGCTGTAATTATGGAGCCGCATTGGGTCCTCATACGTGGTCGAAAAATATTCCGTGGCCATTTCTTCCGGGATTTGGATTTTTCCCTTGGCGGCAGACAAAACCGTTTTGCTGTAGTTAAAACGGTTTTTGTCGAACCGGGCTTCCTCTTTGGATTTGAGAAATGCTGCCTTGCGCTTATGCTGCGTACAGACTTACGCAATGCAACATGAAATGAAAGAATTTGCCGTTCACATTAGTGTAATGTATCATGCAACGTAACACACTTTATAACAAATTCTCATAATCCGCCATGCACGAACTGTGCATTTCATGCGCACGCCTCGAGCATTTCAAGTCGCACACGGAGCGATTCGTGATTTGTCGGTTTTTCGAACGAACACAAAGGGCGCAGTGTGCTCAGAGCAGACTGACGACGTTCGCGCGCACTCCGGAAACAGATGCAAGTAGGTACATGTTCGGTTCATGCTCGCGCTGCGTCCGCACCGATGAAATGCTCCTTTCAAATTACATTGCGTGCTACCTTTCATCAGTCTGTATGCAGCATTAATCGTCTCAAAGGGTCTCAAAATAAAAATTTCCCTCTTCATCTTGAAAAAAAAATGTACATTCACGATACTTTCCCTTTTTGTCGGATGGTGGGCCAGGGAAGTAAAATTAAGATGGATTCACTGTTACATTCAAATGCCGCTGTGGGCAATGGTCTCACAGGCAGGCATATACAAATATGCATATACTTTGTATGAACGTCGCCAGAGGATAAACCGGTTTTAAGCTTCCTCAGCGAGAGGACAAGCGTCAGGGCTGTGGGTGCTGTTTTTATTTGTCATTTTATTTGTTTATTTATCGGAATAGGATTTTCAAATATAATGCCATTTTTATTATACCAGCTTCGAAATTAAATAAATTGATTTTTATTCCGTCATTTTATAGTGATGCGGTATAAATGTTTGACACGGTATAGAAGTGAAACTTCTGTACTATTGTTTATTCTGTGCCTGCATTTAGACGAAGAGCCAAAGTGAACCATTTCTTATCAAGTTATGAGAGAAGGCCAAAGGACATCAAAAAAATGTTTTTCCTGCCAAATTGAGTTGGATATAATTTAAAAGCACACATTTTCCTGATTCCAAATTTTTGAACAAATTCACAACGACCTGTCGTTGACTAATAATTTGGCAATTAATATAAAAAGCCTAAAAAAAACAGTAATTACATATGACGTAAAAGGAAGTGAACTAGTTATCGCTATAAAAATAAATTAGAAATGGTAAACTTTCTAATATAAATTGTTATCTAGGCTATTCTGTACATGAAAGCATGTAATATTATATTATATGTAGGTACTTATTTATAACAGTATTATATATGTTTTTATAATATAAATTTATATATAGTATTTTTATGCTATCATATCTATATATTATTATGTATTTATATGATATTAGGAATTAACTATTTATATAACTAAGTAGATTGTCAGAAATTTTAATTTTATTTTTTATTTATATTTTCGTAACAAATGAGACTTGCTCGGGATTAACAAACAATATTAGTACCTACTGGGCCTGATTGCGTTTCTTTGTGAACTAAAACTAAAATTAGTCCAAGCGAACGAGACAGAGCAATACGTTAGAGCGGTATATGAAACGAACCATCGTCGATAAATACTACCTGCCGAACTTATACTCGTCCGAATAAATTCGAGCATATTTCGTGCGGTGTAAGGTTTGACCTTGGCGGGCAATTTTAATGCAAAAAGTGACAACTGGTCATCTCACACTTCGCTCTAGCGTATTGCCCTGTCTCGTTCACACGGACTAATTTCTGATTTTAGTTCACGAAGAAACGCAATCGAGCCCACTATTTCAACACAGGTTAATTCCTAGTGAGGTGGTAAACCATCATATGTCAGAGAGATGAATCTCCTTTCCGAGCTAGGTTTATAGTAGGTATTCTAATTGTTTTTTTTTATGAGGATAAGGTGTTTTTTTGTACCTTGTGTATTAAATTATGAATAAATAAATAAATAAAATAAATAAATAAAACTTACCCAATTAATGCAAAAGGCATTTTTTTTTCTTTTTTCATAAACCTTTTTGTTTTATGAAAGTGTTCCCGTCAGGTGATGACGTGTAACTTACAGGATAACTGGTACGACAACCGTTTTATTAATTTACGAGTTTCCCTAATTATAGAGTACGGGCGGAAATGTGTGTCCGATGGTGCAACCCTGTGCTGTAAATGGTCCTTTTACCCTTACACTCAACTAAAATATATCAATATCCGTCCAAAGCGGCTTGTTCCGCGCTGCTCGATTCCAGCAAACCGGTATCGACATGCAAGCTGAGCCGCTCACAGCACGCCACGCTCGGAAGTCTCTTTAAGTCAAGCTCGTGGCTTAAAGCTCCTTTTCAAACCAATGTGTGGACAGGTTTCATTCCAAGACCCCTTTATTATAAGAGTGCGGATCCCTCTCATTTGTTTTTTTTTTTTTCAATTTCAGGCGTGGGCTTTATCACCCGTAAGGCTGGAGCCGCCGTCTCCCCTGTCGTCGAACTCAAGAAGGAGGGCGACGAGTATTCGCTTATCACCACCTCCACATTCAAGAGTCAGACGCTCAACTTCAAGCCAGGCGTAGAGTTCGACGAGGAGACCATGGACGGCAGGAAGGTCAAATCCGTCATCACCTTCGATGGCGACAAGATGCGGCAGGTGCAGACCGAAGCAGGTGGACCCGAGGGCACCATCGACCGCGAGTTTACCGCTGATACCATGACGGCGGTGTGTATTTCGTTTCAAAACTAGAATAAACATTACATGGCCCAGTGGCGTAGGAGTTAGGTTGCCTGATCTTTTTTTTCTATGTCCCGAGTAGCTGTTACGGGACCCGCATTGTTGTGGTTCAGCATATGTATTTTTCAAAAATCGCATGTTTTTACCCGGCATAGGTAAGACATCTACTGTCCGCGTGCAAGCTCCAAGGAATCGCAGGCTGGGGAAGCAGGCGGATTACACCGCCCCGACCGTCGCTTCATGCCCCGCACTCTCCCAGTACTAGTACTGGAAGAGTGCGAAGTATAAAGCAATGGTCGGGGGCGGTGATAATCCACCCTCTTTCCCAGCCCCTGATTCCTCGGAGCTTGCACGCGGACAGTAATAGATATGTAAAAAGACGCGCATATTCATATGCCAAAGTCAAATTGACCGAATACTTTACAATTTTTGCGAGCAACAAACATACGCAGGCTGAATTTTTATATCCCTTTAACCCTTTTATGTCCAACACGATTATGCACATCATTCATTGATCATGCGTGCACATTCATTTAAAAAATCCCCACGTCTCGTCGAATCAATTTCGTGAGGCGAGACCCGCGCCAAGCTATCTATCGTGCATGAAATGCGCGATGCAATAAAACAATTTTCACGCTGTTACCCTTTAAGCACCCCTACCTTTGCTGTGCATAAAAAAAAACACGGTTATAGGAAAAAAAAAAAGTCTTGGGCCTGAAAGGGATATGTAAAGATATACGGGAGTAATATGGGAGTTTGTGATGGTGCGAAAAATTTATTTTGAGATTTTAGTGGATCTTCACATATTAACATCCCACATTAACACCCACCTTAACAGAGGGATTAGGGGTGGAACTCTGCTGCCCGCCTCTGGACAAGCTCATAATTCACTCCGCCAGACTTACAGCATACAGACTGAGGGGCGAGTGGAAGCGAGGAGGGCCCAATCATCCTGAGCTAAACCTCCTTCACAAAAGCCCATTCACCCTAACCCAGGATCGACTACTAAAAAATTTTTTGTTAGAGAAGTCCTATAAAATCGTAATCCCCACCAGAGAAGACTGGAAGAATCCGCATTGTATCCAAAGCCGCAATGCGGACGCCTGGTTCACCGACAGATCAGGAACAAATGGACGTACGAACCCAAAACCAACTACAGAATCAGCATTCCCCTTGTACAATATGCCACGGTTTTCCAAGCCGAGGTCTTTGCCATATTGGAATGCATAAAACTCCAAAGTCAACTTGAAGTAAAAAATAGAAAAATCTCACCTGCTCTAACAGCAGAGCAGCATTGGACACTCTGGCTAAAGCCACCACAGAATCTTCTGTGGTCTGGGACTGTATGCAAGACATTAACAAATTGGGAAAAGCCGAAAAAACAACCTAATATGGACACCGGGCCATCAAGGCATACCCGGCAACGAAGTGGCCGACAGACTGGCAAAACTGCCAGTCTGTCTGGATGATGGAGCAACCACTTCCAAAGAAAACCAAGGCCCTACTTGACATGAGCAAGAAGAACCTTAGAACCACTATCGATCTCCTCAAACTTAAATAGCTCCTCAAATTTAGAGATCATTTAAATAGTGCTATTTTAAGAATAATATATGTTGAAAAGTCTTTTATCTCTAGATGTCAGAGACCTAAGTTTGAAATTTGTCTCCGATAGTGCCTCCGTGCTACAAGCGCTAGCAAAAAATACTATAACCTCAGTCCTTGTACTGGAATGCCACAATGCGCTTCAATCCATTGCAAGGTCAAATAAAGTGACCCTGCAATGGATTAAAGGGCACAGCGACTCACTGGGCAATGACACGGCAGACGAACTGGCCAAAAGGGGATCAAAGGAAATAGTATATGGACCGGAACCCTTGATGCCCATTCCCCAGGCCCAAAAAAAAATATGGCTACGCAGGAACACCGAAGAAACCCACCTTACAGAATGGAAAAAAAACGCAGGATGCAGGCAAACAAAGAACGCGGTTCCGGAAGCGTCCAAAAAACTTGCCCGCAACCTTACCAGATTAAAAAGGGACAAAATCCGTAAAGTCATAGGTACTATGACAGGCCACTGTCCCCTAAACAAACACCTGTTTACCATAGGTGTGACAGACAGCCCTCTATGCAGAGGATGCATGGAGGAAGAAGAAACGCCACAGCATGTGCTCATGGAATGCAGGAGCGTGGCAGAGCAACGGGCAAGAATACTACAATCTCCAGCATCTGTCCCGGAGGCCTGTAGCAACCCAAACAGGCTGCTAACCTTCTGGGTCAGCCTGGGTTGGCTGGAGTAACATAAATAGAAACATGAGCCACGCACAACGGCCCAATCAAGAGGCCAAGTGCGGGAAAAAGCCCAGACAAACTAACTAACTAAGTCTTTTATCTGACACCCGTACATAGTATTTGTAAATTAAATAATAATAATGTTGTTTAATCATCATTTATTAAAGAAATATCAACGTAATTCAATTTTAATTTTAATTAAATCAACGTTTTTCTTATCTAACAAAAGCCAAGGTTCGCTAATTAACATTTACCATTCTATAAAATCAAAAATGTTAGTTCATTAATTTTAAAACAATATCCGCCAAATAAAATCTACCAGTAGCTGGAAGCACCAAGTTTTATAAAATATTTTAGTTATAATTTACCAAAGTCGTCACTTTGTTCAACAATTAACATCATACAGAGATCTGTGAAAAGCCACTCTTTAGTCAAGTTATGAAGTTAACAAACATAATTAATTAATATTTACAGAAAAACTAGACTCTCTGCCCAATGAGGTATCAATCTATTTCTTATTTCTTCTTAAATATTTCCTGCTTCGGAAAATAATCGTTCGCTATACACAGACGTAGCCGGAGAGGATAAGAAAATTCTGGCTAAAATAGCCATGTGTTCATATTTTCCTTGGTTTTTTGCTCACCATGTTAAAGGACTCAAATGGCGATCTAATAAATTGTCATCAAAAATGAACTGAATCATTCTGCCGAATATTAGTTTCGGTACATTTTGGACTGAATATTCTGCCAAATATTCGAATTCGGTTGAACCCTTATTCGGCGCATCCCTACTTTTTAGCAACTTGGGTTGTCGACTACAGCGGGCGAGCCCGTCACCACAGGTAGTTTTAACGATTAGTCGTTCTATCTCCCTGGAGTGAGCGTAGAAGACTTGGGACAAAACAGTCCACCAACTAGCTACGCCACAACCCGTAAGAGACCAATGCTTTAACCGCAAGATAGCCAGTAATGTTACCTGGCGGGCCGACACTCGCGCCCTTACTTCCAATTGTGACCAGATTACTCCGGTCTCTCGATTGGTTCCGAGTTCGAGGTTGCTTGCGCGGTCCTCTCCCTTACGAAGCGGTGAGACGGTGTATACCGAAATCGAAGACTATCGCGGTTGTTTGACATTATAAATAGGATAGAAAACGAATTTACCGCGTGAAATTTGTAGGACCCGACGTTCTCTGACGTTGCAGCCGCCGTTGTCTAGAGTCTACCCTAGACAACGGCGGCTGCAACGTCACCGAAACGTCGGGTCCTACAAATTTTACGCGGTAAATTCGTTTCCTATCCTATTTATAAGGTGTATACCGAATCTATCGCGGACCACGGCGTCCTTTGCCCGGCTCTTCACCCAGGATCGGATGGCCGATGGTCATTACAAGAGCAGTCCCCGTAAGGTCCGCAACCACCCCCGCTCTATAGGAAACAGTACAGCTTCCAGACTCCCCCGACTGTTAGTCAGAGGGAGCTAACGGGCCCATGATGAGGTGGCCACGATGACCCATGTGTTTAGGGTCGGTCACACTCACGGGTCAACACCCATCCGACGGCCTCTACGCACGGGGTGCGAACCTGGGTAGGACACTGGGTCAACCAGTCTCCCCTGGGAATCAAACCTCTGGCGCTCCTGGACGGTCTGCGCACCGAGCGGCGCAAGCCAATCGGTTGTGCTCTCCGACTAACAGTCGGAGGAGTCTGGGAACTGTATTGTTTCCTATAGAGCGGGGGTGGTTGCCTACCTTATGGCGACTGCTCTTGAAATGACCATTGGCCATCCGATCCTGGGTGAACAGCCGGGCAAAGGACGCCTTGGTCCGCGATAGATTCGGTATACTCCGTTTCACCGCTTCGTAAGGGAGAGGACCGCGCAAGCGACCTAGAACTCGGAACCAATCGAGAGACCGGAGAAATCTGGTCACAATTGGTAGTTAGGGCGTGAGTGCCGCCCGTCAGGTAACATACCTGGCTACTCGCGGTAAGGTTTTGGTCTCTAACGGGTTGTGGTGTAGCTAGACGTCGGATTTGTTATGTCCAAAGTCTTCTACGCTCACTGCACGGTCGATAGAACGATGAATCGTTAAAACGTCCTGCGGTGACGGGTTCGCCCGTTGTGGTTGACATCTCAATATATTAGTCAGAGTGCACAATCGATTGGCTTACGCCGCACGGTGCGCAGACCGTCCAGGAGCGCCAGAGGTTTAATTCCCAGGGGAAACTGACCAAGGCCAGAGTCCTACCCAGGTTCACACCTCATGCCTGGAGGCCGTCGGATGGGTGTTGACCCGTGAGTGTGACCGACCCTGAACAGAATAGGTCTTCGTGGCCAACCCAGCATGGGCCCATTTACACCTACTTTTTAGCATTGATTTATCCATTTTTTTTTATATTTCAGGTGTTGAAATTCAAAGATGTTACCTGCAAAAGGACATACAAAGCGCAATAAACACGCCATCTCATTAATTTTCAAATATAGTATTTAATCGATATCTTACGTCATTGTCTTTTTGTATCGAGTCTTACCAAAAATATAGTATTAAATATGTATTTAATTCGGATACGAATATTTTCGTCCTACTACGGGCATAATTTGTAAGCACTGCTATTTATAATAAGGATAACTTATTTTATACGGAATGTGTTGTATAAATAAAGGTCTTTTTATCGGGAAAAAAGCGTTTTTTATAGTCGAAAGCGCCAGGAGAAAGCCATCTATCGGTTGGGCTTCGAACTATTGCTCAGAAACACTGAAATCTGTCACATTAATTGTGAACTTTGCCTGATATCTATCGTACAATGGAATGATTATATATATTTTTAATAATTTAGACTCCATTCTAAAAAAGAACGCTTGAGCAACGTCTTCACATCACATTTTCAAGACATTTTAAATCAAGAGACATACTTTTTTTATTATGCATGCAAATCACTGCCATCTCGTATCCAGTAGCGCAACTAACATCCCAATAATAAATATGATAGGTTTTAAACGCTAAAAAGTTCTTTTTTTTTTACGAAATAGATTCTTTTTCGATCTCATTATTGTGGTTCCAGACCTTTCATTTTCGTGTCTAGAACGGTACCTATTTTACAGTTAATTTAATCATACAGTTAACCAATCCATACCAGTGCGATGCGCGCTCTCGCTCCCCCGCAAACAAATGAAAGAAATACCATGAATTTCACCAGCGCTGCCATACGTCACAAATATGAAAAAAAGGTAAACTTGTCCAAAATTATCGCTTATCAAAGAAGAGTAATTGAATGCCAATATAATCGACTACGGCTTTAGTAAATAATCAATAAGGTTGTCGTGTGTATTGTAATATTAAAATTGATTTTTATTTCTGCGGAATTTAATCAAAATGATTGGCAACACTGTCAACACGCCGTCGGGCGAGTAGCCGAGTTGTTGTAGTTGTGTATGGTTGTGTACAGCGCGGCTCGTCGAATCGAGCTGTCAAAACGCGACATTTTATTCCCATATTTTACGTATTTCTCGGTTTAAAATAAACAGACGCGGTGTGCAGTGGCCGAAAAGGCGAAAAGCATAAAATAGTGTGAAATACGTGCAACGAAACAGTGTGAAAAGTGATTTGAAGTGTGTAGTGATACCGCTGATTCGTTGGGAGTGAACGCGGATTTGTTTAACATTATAAATAAAAGGTAAATAATGGATTTATTGACACGGTCATATCGTCACAGTATATACGAATAGTTTTATCGATATTCTGAGGTTTAATCGGATTTATTACACGCATAGATCCATAATTTGATTAGTGTTTTAAGCTATAGACTAGGTACTGTGTATGTGGTTGTTTAGTTATTTAGCGTTTACGGGATTGTTATTTTTATTTTTGTCATAGTTCCGCTATCGAGAAACGCTTATAGAAAGCCTAATTTAAAATTGGGACTATTTAAATTTGTGGTTGTCTTTGTGACAGCGACTCGACGTTTCATTCGATGCTCAATTTCGAATTAAGCTAATTCTTTTATTTCAAATTATCTTCCAATCAGGGGCCATTTCTAAATTTATGAATACCTGCGAGAGCATTAGTAAAATCCACAGAAGTAGACATGAATAATAGATATATAAAAAAAACATTAGATATACTGATTATACTACCGGTTAATCGTCGTAAGTCCCTAATGGCTCCATATCCTTGTGGATACATTCGATGAAGCAGGAAAGAACGTGGGCCTGATGATGAACTTTTAGAAAACTGTGTTGCTTGGACCATGTGACAAACGTGTCCAATAACTTCCAAAATCGTTTTATAAATTATGGAATAAGAATAATTTATAAATTCTATTTTTTCATCGTAATATTAACAAAAAATATTAAATTATTGTTTAAAAATATACCGCATTTTTTTAATATCGCAAATCACCAACGAACTCTGGTGATTTGAAATGAATAATTAAAATATTTATATGGCCAATTTATCTGAGCTTTTTTTCTTGTAGTACGTCTTTCAGTAAATATTAAAAAATCAAAGTTTGGAAAAAGTTTTAACTTTGCATCTTTATGGATCAGAGAGACACTTAAGTATGTCCCAACAATTTATACAAGATCTATTGAACCAATTTTCACAAAACTTGACATACTTACATGTTATTTACATCGCCCTTTAACAGTTTTATGTGGATCTCGAAAATCGAAATAGGACCTTTCTCAAAAATCGAAAAAATGAAGAAATAGGTACTACTGGATTCGATCATTGTAATGCTAAATATGAAAGAAAAAATCTTCTGAAGCGTAAAATTTCGAGACAAACTAAATAAATTGACATACATTTTTTTAATCAGTTTTTAAGATTGTTTTTAAAAAAAACTTACTTAACCTTCCGAAATGTATGGGTTTGACGCTTCTTGCCTATGTCTATGCCTATGTCTCGCTTATTTATTGAGACCGAATAAATATGATTGCAGATTCGGAATCTGCGTGGTGAATATAATCGGGCGACGTTAGAGAATCAGCGATGTAAAACAGGTTCTTGTAATACATTAAAATCCTATTTCCAATTTATCAATAAAACAACATGAATTGTAACATAATACGCTCTGTATTGTAACAGGGCGCTCTGGAACGGAGAGGAACTGTCAATTGTGGTTTAATTTGTTTAAAATATTTTAACTACGAATGATTATCTATTGCTATTATTATTCTTTTGTTATTATTATTATCAGCAAAAAAATATTTGGTTGTAAATATATTGTGTATATACAATATATTGTGTATATACAATAAATATATTGTGTATATACAATATATATTTAGTCGCCAAACGTCTTCACTTTAAAAGTGTTCTTTTTAGGAAGATGGTTTCACTAAAGTTCATCTAGATTTAATTATTTCCATTTGTTTCTTTTTTGTTACTGATATTTAACGAAAAACTAGATAGAAAAATTCATAGATTTCCAACCCCGTTAGAATATTCAACAACTTAATGATAAAACATAACACAGATTTATATTTTAAAAATCAGATTTATACTCTAAAAATCATAGTACCTAGCTCGTTTGTATTGCTATTTGTCGGCGTATTTTATCGATATACCCTACTCATAAAATATTGAAGATTGCTAGATAAAACTGTAATCGTGAAACTTTGGACCTTAATTTAACTATACCTATTTAAGTACTCATTCATAGTTGAAACATTTGAAGGGTTACGGGAAAACCGATCAATGTTGATCTTTTTAAAGATTTTGGTCTTTCAACCTTTTTAAAGATCTTGGTCTCCAGGAAAATAATCAACTTCTTAGAAAAAATATCTAAAACCACGATTTCCGCATCTCAAATTCTATGGCTTCGAAGGGGGAGTGAATGGGTGGTAAGGTGAACGCTCACATGTGGCAAGACAGCTGTCCTAAACCTACCACAGCCGGTCGTTAGTCCGGAATCCACTGCTCACCCCCCAGAAGTGTAATAACACTATATGATGGGCCCGATTTCGGTCGGTGAATTCCATGGCAGCTCCTTTTGTATTTTATTTATAATTTTTTTTCAGTTCCATTTTTAAAAAAAATCTTTTTTTTGCCTGGGTTTGTTTGAGTGAGAACCAAATATATTTTATCTCTAAATCAAAGCAAAACTAAAAAATACATTTTATCTTAATTTATAACTTTTAAGTACTTTAAATTATATTATCTTGAAAAAAAAATATAGACTGAATGTTTTTCCAGTAACCCTTAATTTGTAATTAAAATCAACATTTTGTTTTGATTATTCTATGTTTTGTTTTGGCGTTTTCGCGTGTATCCCCCCCCCCCCCCCCCCTTCCCCCCAAGTAACCTCTAGATTTTCAATGACTAATACAAAAGGGCGTATATGTGCCAATTACAAATTTAAAGAAACTGCAATGAAATGTTGTATTTTTTTGTTAGACGTTTGTCTACGGGGCTATTTGTTTTACATGGCCTATTGACAAATTTAGCATGTCATTTTTTTCAAGAATAGTCCTTCTCGTCTTCTTCACAGTAGGTACAATGACCAATCGGTTCACCTCTTATGGGAGTGAACTTGCTGGTGCTTTCTCTATTGTGACTTAAGTCATTCGGGAATCCAACCCGACGTACATAATTATAATCCCAGCCAGTAATTCCCACCCCACCCCTTGTTTGTTCAGCGCTTTTCGGGATGGGGACGCAGTCAGAACAGTCAGAATGACAACACGCAAAGATTGGAATCGGCGAACGCGCGCACACTACGCCAATAAATTTACGACCACAAATTAAATTATGAAGAATCCACAACCCCCATGCCATGCGTTAGCTGACATTAATGTACGCGTCCAATCCAAATCAACGTCCCCCGTTTATTAGTGAATGTGTGGATAAAAGGAATACGGATCTATTATTGTCATCTATAAGTCTGGGCCTGATAAAATCACCGTGCACAACAATAAAGAGTTACGTCGAAATATACCTAATATTTATTTATTTATTTATTTATTTATTTATTTATTTATTTATCCCTAGTATTACATGATTAAATTTCCTATAGTATATTTTACATCATTTAGTCGTACATACAAAATGTGAACCCTGGAAATTTACTAAAGGTGCGGCTTCGGCGGGATTTTATCACCTCACTAGGCAGAGCCTGTATTGAGGTGATATTTAGTACTGTGTTCATCTGCCGGGTGTATAGGTATTTTATTTAATCTTGGGAAATCCTACAAGTGTATATTGTATAACTATTATAGTATATAGGTATATATGTTAAATAAAAATATTTATTAAATTAAATGAGATATAATATATATGGGAGATATATGAATACAGTTATGAGGCTAATGAGATAATAATAACAATAATAAGTAATATAAATCATCTGTGCACCTATTTAATAACGTTAGTTACTAACGACTCACAGTGCTCCCTCGTCGAGTGTAATAACCATAATGTTACCAGTCTTTTGTAGTGAGCGTCATTTTGAATGATTGTAGCTTGGCCTAATTGCGTGGTAAATATGTTATGGAGTTTTTTCGACTTTTTTTATATTGGATCCTTACTCTTACCTATAGTAATTGCTGATTTTTCACACTGGCCACTTTGAACTTGGATAACTTAGGTTTGAGTTGGAATTTCAAATTCAAATCAATTTTAATTCAAGGCCATGTTATTCTTTTTTAAGAATCAACTGTGTTTAGAATGAATGATTTTAATATTTTTTTTGTGTTTCCGTTGTTTGTTTTTGCTCAAATATTTTCGTTTGTGCAACCATGGTAAAGTTGAAAAATTGCATTATTTTCAAATATGATATCCTGTGCCGGTGTTTTCTATTACAGCTAATTGCAGTCTGACATGTGTACTGTTAAGAACTGCAAAAAATGATGGAGAAGCTCATGATTAATTAACCGAGCCTGGACAATCGCTCAAAGCCACTGTTTTTGCATGATAACTTATAACCACAGATTTCACTGCAAACAGTCGCAAAGTTGCAGGAGTTGCGGCTGGAGACTCTTGGTCACCCACCATACTTGCCAGACCTTGCTCCAATAGAGTTTATTTTTTTTTTCAGAATTTAGATAACTTTTTACAATGGAAAAAAATCAACTTTGAAGAGTCGGCGAAAATCGCCTTCAAAGCTTTCATTGGTTCCTGTCCACGAGAGTTGTACAGCAGAGGAATTAAGCAACTCCCATTAAAATGACAAATCTGCATAGATTATAATGGGTCAATATTTCTATTATTTAAATATATATATATATATATATATATATATATATATATATATATATATATATATATATATATATATATATATATATATATATATATATATATATATATATATATATATATATATATATATATATATATATATATATATATATATATATATATATATATATATATATATATATATATATATATATATATATATATATATATATATAGGTATATATATATATATATATATATATATATATATATATATATATATATATATATTCATACAAAGTTTTTGACCTTAAATTCCTTTATAGAACATCAACTTTATAGGTAAGGACCCAATATAGTCATAAATTAGTAATCAACTAAAAATACCTAAATTAAACAGGTTATTTTAAATCATAGCCGTCTGTCGCATTTCAATGGAACTATTTAAAAAAACTAAATATCACAAATGAAAACACCTCACATACATCTAATATGCACGCGAATATATGATATGCATGCGCGCGAAGATATTTATTTGCATAAAAAATCAGTAGTGTGTCCACAAAACTTACCCGACAAGTCGCCAAGGGACTTTGTCGTGACTTTGTCGGGTAGTAAGAAAGGACTTTGAGCGTGATATCCCTTCGGGAAGGAAGTTGACTTGATTGAAAGGAATATTTGGCGACGAGCGCGGATAGTGAGAATGCAACGCATTAAAGACGTTTGATTCAATCGTTGATACAAATATACCTACCGGTGATTTCGGCCCAATAAGGCATCTGTGTGCCAAATTTAAGTCCAATATTTCGAGATTGAAATATGACTGGTGCGCCCCCTGGTGGACTGATTTTAACCATAATCTTTTTAACCCTTGTCATGAACCATTGCAGATAGAAAGACATGCTGAAGGGAGTCACGACGCGGATTTTAGAGAATTGAAAAATGACATTACTTTTGTTGACAAGTTCATATTTTTCATAATTTTTCAAGAAATTACCTTTTTTTCATATTTTTTTAATGTTCAACGGCGCAATTTCAGAATAAAAACAAATCATTATAATTTAATGTAAGTCTAAAGTTTTTAGCAGGTGCTCATAGTTCAAGAGGCAGCGACAAAAAAGTGCAAGAGATTTGTAAGAGCTGATACTTTCAGATCAGACAGTATTTTGGCCACAGAATGCTGAGGTAGAGTCAGCAGGCCGAACTCCGGGACAGGACACCTGGCGCTGGCGAACTAGGAAAGGTGTAATTTTAATTAGTACCTACTGTATTATACTGTATTGTATTGTACCCCCAAAGTGTTCTGTAAAACCTGAAAATTCATCAGTAGACAATGGATGCAATACAGAACTCAAAACAAATGGTCAGACTGCTTAACAATATAATGTGTCAGCATTACTCCATACATGTCACAAAAATAAATTCCATTATATTGCGCGGCACATTAGACCGATGCGTAATTGTTATCGACAAATACGTACCGGCGTATTTGCAGGGACTTCATTTTTGTTGAAAATTCATCAGTAGACTATTCATCTACTGATGACTTTCCAGCGTTTAGATAACACTTTGGAGGTACTAATTAAAATTACACCTTTCCTGGTACGCCAGCGCAAGGGGTGCGAATGTGTTTAGAACAATCCGTCAACCACTGGAACAACACGCCAGGGTTGAATCATTCCAAAGCGCTTATTAAGCCTTACGACCGTAAGACGGCCCGTGAGGCCCTATCGCTAAATAGGAACAATCTACGCATACTGGTAAGGGCGCTCACGGGGCATTGTGGCCTGAACAAACACATGTTCAACCTCAAGCTCAAAGACACAAAAATGTGCAGGTTTTGCCAAGGGGCAGAGGAAACTCCCCAGCACCTCATGTGCGAGTGTGGCCCGCTGATGCGTAAAAGATACAACCACCTGGGTGGTCACTACCTCCAACCTGAGGAGGTAAAACAATCTGGCGCCAAAAGCCTGCTGCGGTTCTTAAATGACACGAGGCTTAGCGCAGAACTATAGTAGGTGGCGAGCACAATAGATCAGCAATGGTCGCAGTGTTACAAGGCTCATAAAGACCTTAGAAAAGCCCCACTCAACAAATAAATAATACGCCAGCGCAAGGTGTCCCGGAATTTGGCCTGCTGACTCTACCCCGGCATTCTACGGTCAAATACTGTCTGATCTGAAAGTATCAGCTTTTACAAAACCTTTGCACTTTCTTATCTATAGACAGTCTCTAAAAAAAGTGACATACGTATATCTACTGATCGAGAGACTATACATAGGTAGATAATTTAAAAATTGCATACACATTTAAAATATGTAGGTAGAATTCAAATATATATCCTTCTAGCCGTGTTCGGCCATAGCGACTGCATTGTAGATTCTAGTGACTTCTTTAGTCTTCTCAGAGTCCACTGTTCGGAAGCAGTCAAGTGCGCAGGTTATATTATAGTGCACAGGTGGGCGCGCGACCACGGTGCACTCTCTCTTCCTCCCTCTTCTGAACCCGATGGAACGGAGACCGTTACGACCAGAGAAAAGTTTGGATGCAGATACTGTCATTGTTAAATTGTTAAATGGCTGTCATTGTTAAATTGCAGAGGTATTTTTTCGGATTTAGTTCGTTCTTCCACACTGTCATTTATGAAATTGGTAGTTATGGCTTGTGGCGATGTTTAAGGTTTTTCTGGAGCTATTGTAGAGATGTCCGGTGACTTATTGGTAGTTGTTATAGTAGGCGGTGATGTAGAAGATGCATTATTGGATTTATCCTGGTTTTCTGATGATCTCGTGTTGTTGCTCATGGGGCTGTGTTGAATACAGCATACAGTCTCTTGTTCCGACATTATACAAAATTGTGATAGTTTCCCTTTTTAAATCCCCGTCAGTTTTTGGACAATTTTCCGGCGGTAGACATACTCCTAAAACGCCATTTATTTCACATGACAAATAATGCACATTTTAAACTATGAATTAGTATACTTTCTTACGTAACCAAATGAAAATGTAATTTACAAGGCATAAATATACTCTTCTTGTCACAATCTGTGTCGCATTTTGTCATTAATTATTAATTGCCATTAATATGTCAATAATAGCATGTTGTATTTCTTCTACGTTCTCGTATTTACTCATTTTTTTTATTGATTCGTTATTTTAATTAATCATAATTTCATGGCATCGTAAATTTTGATCCGGCTACCAAACCGATTTTAAAGACGTTTTCACGTCCAGGTTGAGCAAACAGATAAAGAGTGGCGTCATGATTTATAATAGTGGTTATGTAAGTCAAGAACGTCTAAAACTTTATGGCATGTTCCTAACAACTCGCAGAAAACAAATAATTATAAAAAATCTGTTTGATACACAATATCTCACTTCCCCAAATTTATCTATATACATACCATATATACAAAAAATGATGTTGGTATATCTGTCTGTCTGTCTGTCCGAGCTTAATAGACTCCGAAACCGTTGGACAGATTACCATGAAAGTTGGGACACATATGTATTTTTTTATGGAGAAGGTTTTCACGACACCCGCTTTGCTGTAACTTACTATAGATGGCACTGCAGCACATCAACGTCTATACCGCTCAACCGATCGCCATGAAAATTGCTATGCATAGACGTTCGAGCACGCAATATATTTTCGCGCTATTAACTTTATTGTAACTCGACATCAGATGGTGCAGCAGCACATCAACTTCTATACCGCTCAACCGATCACCATGAAAATCGGTATACATAGACATTTCAGCACGCATAATATTTTCGGGCTATTATATTTATTATAACTCGCCTCCAGGTGGCGCTGCAGCACATCAACAATATACCGCTCAACTGACTATTTTTTTCAGAATTTTAGTATCCGTATTTCCTGTGTAAACGAATATTTTTTTAGTAAAAATGGCAGTAAGTCCGTTGGGCCCCAGAAATAGTCCCCTTAACCACTTTTCCTGGTAACCAACATTTGCATCGCTATTTTAGCGTGCGCCATTTCGGACATTGCGTTGCCTTGTTTTGTCACGGCGGAAGTCCACTTTCGACTTCCGTTTGCTTTGTGAGCCGAGGTTGGAAACAAAAGAAATTCAAATCGAATTATTCGTACCACTGGCCGTTGTGATTATCACATTGCGCACATATAGTTGGGGAGCTAGCGACAAAAAAAGTGCAAGAGTTTTGTAAAAGCGAATACTTTCAGATTAGACGGTATTTTGGCCATAGAATACTGGGGTAGATTCAGCAGGCCAGACTCCGGGACACCTGGCGCTGGCGTACTAGGAAAGGTGTAATTTTAATTAGTACCCCCATAGTGTTTTGGAAAAGCTGAAAATTCATCATTAGACTCTGGATGCAGTAAAGAACTCTGTCATTTTTATGACTTTTTGTTTTTGACATTTTTATGACTTCAATAACTCATTTATAAATTAGAATGGATGTGTTGTTGGTGTTTTAAATAGTACTTCAATTATTATTCTAACAGAATCTGTTGTATTCCTATTAGATTAATAGATAGGTATGGAAAAAAATCATTTAAAAAAAAAGTTCAGCGTAGTGCCACATTAGTTCTCACATTGTCAAGTATATTTTTCCTAAGTGCCTTTAAGTTTAAAAAAAGTTCAGCATAGTGCCATTTTTGTTTTTAAATTGTCAAGTATTTATTTGCTTAGTGCCGTATAAACTCTCAATTTTTCATTCAATTATTTATAATTAGTTCATGAAAAGCTATGATATAACTGACAGGATAAACAAAATATGTCACTTTTTCACTTACCCAATGAACAGTTGTCGCTGACGACCGGACGCGAACTAGCTTAGTATCGGTTTTTGTTTAACGATCAAGCACAAAACCTAAAAGTATGAAGTGACACAACTTGGGTTGTCGACTACAGCGGGCGAGCCCGTCACCTCAGGAAGTTTTAACGATTAGTCGTTCTATCTCGTTGGAGTGAGCGTAGAAGACTTGGAGACAGAACAGTCCACCATCTAGCTACGTCACAAGCCCGTAAGAGGCCAACGCCTTAACCGCGAGATAGCCAGGAAAGTTACCTGGCGGGCCAACACTCACACCCTTACTACCAATTGTGACCAGATTACTCCGGTCTCTCGATTGGTTACGAGTTCGAGGTCGCTTGCGCGGTCCTCTCCCTTACGAAGCGGTGAAACGGTGTATACCGAATCTATCGCGGACCACAGCGTCCTTTGCCCGGCTGTTCACCCAGGATCGGATGGCCGATGGTCGTT
Organism: Micropterix aruncella; assembly: GCA_944548615.1. Classification (NCBI taxonomy): domain Eukaryota; kingdom Metazoa; phylum Arthropoda; class Insecta; order Lepidoptera; family Micropterigidae; genus Micropterix; species Micropterix aruncella. The sequence continues at coordinate 17,538,630 of OX155969.1, read as the reverse complement.
TCAAGAGCAGTCGCCGTAAGGTCCGCAACCACCCCCGCTCTATAGGAAACAGTACTGCTTCCAGACTCCCCCGACTGTTAGTCAGAGTTGGGAGCTAACGGGCCCATGATGAGGTGGCCACGATGACCCATGTGTTAAGGGTCGGTCACACTCACGGGTCAACACCCATCCGACGGCCTCCACGCACGGGGTGCGAACCTGGGTAGGACACTGGGTCAACCAGTCTCCCCTGGGAATCAAACCTCTGGCGCTCCTGGACGGTCTGCGCACCGAGCGGCGCAAGCCAATCGATTGTGCTCTCCGACTAACAGGTTAAGCATTTCAAGGCGATAGGTGAGGGCAGCAAACCCCGCCCACCGCCCGGGCAGTTATAACGACGAGGGTCGTCTTGTCTGCCCGGGATGTCGTGCTACGACAACCCTGCGCGTACCAGAAGGGTAAAACGCGCAGGGGGTGAAATAGGGTAAACCACCCCCCCCCCGTACCGCCCCGAGAACCCATTTATTAGAAAAATAAAAGGTATTTACAAAACAAAATAAAAATTTACAAAATATTACAAAATTTACCGAAGAAAAAAAAGAAAAACAACAATAGCATAAATTTAGGAGCCGGTAAGCGGGGTAGAGGACGCTCTAGAACAATGAAGGTGAAGGCGCACTGTCCGTGGGCAGGTCTCGGAGCAGCCACGGGGGGGAGGAATCCCTGGATCCTGCAAAGAACGAAACGCCCCTCGGGGCGGTAAAGAGACGGACACAAAGACGGGCACTTCGGGCTGGAAGTAGACGCCAGTTCCCAGACTCCCCCGACTGTTAGCTCTCCGACTAACATATTGAGATGTCAACCACAACGGGCGAACCCGTCACCGCAGGACGTTTTAACGATTGATCGTTCTATCGACCGTGCAGACTCTCCGACTAACAGTCGGGGGAGTCTGGGAACTGTATTGTTTCCTATAGAGCGGGGGTGGTTGCCTACCTTACGGCGACTGCTCTTGAAATGACCATTGGCCATCCGATCCTGGGTGAACAGCCGGGCAAAGGACGCCTTGGTCCGCGATAGATTCGGTATACTCCGTTTCACCGCTTCGTAAGAGAGAGGACCGCGCAAGCGACCTCGAACTCGGAACCAATCGAGAGACCGGAGAAATCTGGTCACAATTGGAAGTGAGGGCGCGAGTATCTCGAGCCCGCCGGGTTTATTCCTGGCTAACTCGCGGTAAGGCGTTGGACTCTCGCGGGTTGTGGCGTAGCTAGACGTTGGATTGTATTGTCCAAAGTCTTCTACGCTCACTGCAGGGCGATAGAACGAATAATCGTTTAAACGTCCTGTGGTGACGGGCTCGCCCGTTGTAGTCGACACCGCAAGATGTTAGTCAGAGTGCACAGTCGATTGGCTTACGCCGCACGGTGCGCAGACCGTCCAGGAACGCCAGAATTTTGATTCCCAGGGGAAACTGACCATAAGGCCAGAGTCCTACTCAGACTCGCACTTCATGCGTGGAGGTCGTCGGATAGGTGTTGACCCGTGAGTGTGACCAACTCTGAACAGAATGGGTCTTCGTGGCCAACTCAGCAAGGGCCCATTAACTCCCTATGAAGTGACACAATGGGGCATCTAGCGATATCACAGTGAACTATTAAGAAACGGGTCTTTGGAGATGACGTAGTTTTTACTGTAGATTTCATATGTCGCTTTAACTCAATACCGCCAAATTTTGTTTATTGTCACTTTGGTTTTCAGTTGGGCGAATGATACCTCCTGCGTACCAGATTTCAGCTCAATCGATTTAAGCGTTCGGGCGCTATCGTGGAGGGACATTCCGTTAGACAGACACACAGACGGATTTCAATCTGGAAATGGTCCTAAACGTCTCAAGGGGCTCAAAATGGATATTTCCGTCTTCATCTCAAAAAAAAAACAAAAAGCGCATTTACAATACTTTCCCACCTCGACGGTTGATAGGTAAAAACTTTGCCTAAAGCTAAGATTATATATATAAGGGACATAAGGCTAGAAGTCAACATGAATAAATCGTATTTTATATATGTATTTTTAAATTTTTTTATTTTATATATATTTTTTTAAATTGGTTGTTTGGGGTTTTCTAAGGTCTTTGTGAGCCTTGTAACACTGCGACCATTGCTGATCTATTGTGTTCGCCGCCTACTATAGTTCTGCGCTAATCCTCATGTCATTTAAGAACCGCAACAGGCTTTTGGCGCCAGATTGTTTAACCTCCTCAGGTTGGAGGTAATGACCGGAAGTGTGTTTGTCTTTTACGCATCAGCGGGTCACACTCGCACATGAGGTGCAGGGGAGTTTCCTCTGCCCCTCGGCAGAACCTGCACATTTTTGTGTCTCGTAGCTTGAGGTTGTACATGTGTTTGTTCAGGCCTCAATGCCCCGTGAGCGCCCTCACCAATATGCGTAGATTGCTCCTATTTAGCGATAAGGCCTCACGGGCCGTCTTAGGGTCGTAAGCCTTAATTAGCGCTATGGATTGATTCAACCCTGGCGTGTTGTTCCAGTGGTTGACGGATTGTTCTAAAAATATTTGTTTGAGCATTAGGTTTGCAAGGCTTTTTGGTACGCTACAGGAAGGTTCAGAGCCGTATAACGTTCCCTTTGCTCCTGTCTTAGGAAGTTCGTCGGCTTTTTCATTTCCCTCGATTGCTGCATGGCCGGGAACCCATCTTAGAATTACCCTGTTCTTTTCGCCAAGGGAAATCAGTAGTGATACGCAGTTTTGCACTAGCGTTGAATTAATAGTATTCGAGGCTTGCGCCATAAGAGCTGCCTTGCTATCCGAGTGGATATAGATATATGTTCATGTATAGATTAACGCTATCAAAAGTCTTCGGGAAGTTAATGCCTGCTAATGTTAAGCGGAAATGAAATCGTTAAAATGACACATAAGTGCGATTCTGTTTAGAAATATGAAGTGATACTAAAGTCATTGATTACATAGCGTATTATATTGATCGACGTCGTACTGCAATTTCGTACGATAACCAGAATTTAATACGAAACGCAACGTGTAGATGAAAAAAATGATTGATCTACTTTATTGGCTTCATTTCTCATATATTCTATATGAGTTGCATCAGGCATTTCTCAACTAAGTAAACTCCCAGGTCTTTAATCTGGTCACATTGTGGGATGATGTGTCCTTCAGTGCCTAATGTATAATTAGTATTGGCATTGTGTATATTTATCTTAAAGATATTTAGGAAAATAAAAAATAGCTTAAAATATCTTATACATATATACATAGAAGACAATAACCCATAGCAATAGTCGTATGTTTACAAATACCATGTCGCATAGCAGTAAGTACAATTGCAGTGCTCAATTATTGCCTTGTGTTTTTAATATTTTCTAACGTTTCCATTACGATGGAAAAAATGTTTTTTTAGCTTAACTGTATGTATGAATTGTATATCAGTATACTAATGAAATGAATCTGAAATCTGAATCTATTAATGAGTGTACTGCAAGTTTAAAAAATATATCCAAAACTGGGTGTCTGGAACTCAGGATGATAAAATAATCTATGCTAAAAAATCTATGAGTGATACCTTTAGTGAAATAACTTTCTGTTCAACTGATTTCACTCAAATTGAGTCGAGCGTGGCCATTAGGCACTAAATGTCGTATACTTAGGGGCAAATGTCTAGTAACTACATATTCGTTCATCGTGGGTCATTAAACGCATTTTCCATCGGGAAACTTACTAGTTAACTAGCGACTACTAACTAATCACTACCTATTAGAAAGCTGCCGCAGCGAATCCCGAAATAGATAGATGATCGCCGCAAACGCAGTCAGCGTCAGTCGTAAATTTAGCATTTATCAGCAAATCATAACCGCCATTACGATGGACATACATACGCGTAGAATTGCGTGAACTGACAGCTCAATCAAGTGTTGCTTGCTGTATTTTAAACATATATCCGCGAATTGATCTATCAAACATTCAATACTAATAAAATGTAATCACCTGACATATTTCAATTCCGGTCGCAAATCTCCTTAGTATATCTTAAGTAAAATTATAATAAATTGTACATAAGTAATTATATAATCAAAAAATTTAACAAAAAAAAACGATTTTTTTACAGGTTTTTATGTTAGGGTGAAACTTAAAACGTATATAAAATTTAGTGTCCGTGCTGTTGCCCGTTAAGGAGTCTCCTCGTCGGGAGCCAACCCTGGGCGCAGCAGCCATGTCATGGTGAAACTTAGAACGTTCCATCATAACTGAATGCGTATACAAAATTTCGTGTATGTGCTGTTGATCGTTGGGGAGTGTCCTCGCCAGGAGCCAACCCTGGGTGCAGCAGCCATGTCATGGTGAAACTTAGAACGTTCCATCATAACTGAATGCGTATACAAAATTTCGTGTATGTGCTGTTGATTGTTAAGGTGTCCCTTCGTTGGGAGGCAACCCTGGGTGTAGAATCAGGTCATGTTTACCATAAAAAATGCGTTGCCGTCGGAACCGAACCAACGTGTAAATTTTCAACTTAATATGATATTTTTTCAGAAGTTCCCTCGATTCCTAATGGATTCAATCATCAGAACAACATTTTTAGCGTTCGTAGCCCCGTTGTCGCCGGTTCTTGGGCGCGGTCAATACTGGGATGGGTGACCGCCTGAGTGTTTGACTGCTTGATGCTACGAATGCCTACCTAGAAGATGGTGCCAATAGAAAACAAGGCGGGTTCTATGAAAAGGCATATAGGCCTTGTAGGTAAAAAAAAAACGGTTCATAAATGACGGAGTTCTGAGGTAACAAACATTGAAATAAAATGCAATCGAATTGATAATTTCCTCTATTTTTTGAAGTCGGTTAAAAATATTTACTGACAGTATTCCATGTCAGCTGACGGTTACGTGCAGTTTGGGTCATATGACCTGCTCGTTATCTTGGGTCGACTCAACTCACGGTTGAACTCCCACCCGGCAGCCTCCTCGAAGAGGGACGAATCTGAAAAGGACTATGTGAACCCTGTATCGGCAGTGTCGTGGACAGGTGAAGCGAATCCTCTAGGGAAGACCTCGGGCGCTGCTAGACGGTTTGCGCGCCGTGCGGCGTTAGGAATCGACTGTACTCTTAATAGGACCCGTAGGCTGTTCGATCTCGTGTGTAAGACGACCAAAGGGCGCCACGGTCCGCGATATCGAACTGGATTACCGCTAAATTAGGTAGAGGCAGCGCTAGCGATTTTCTCCGACGAGCGAAATCCGGCTAAATCTGGTAGTGAGGGCACGAGGCTCGCCGCTAGTTTCACTTCCCAGTGTCAGGGGCATGTTGGCGTTGTTAGACGGTCGACTGTCTTACCCTGAGAGGGAGCTAATGGGCCCTTGCTGAGTTGGCCACGAAGACCTATTCTGTTTCAGGGTCGGTCACACTCACGGGTCAACACCCATCCGATGGCCTCCACGCATGGGGTGCGAGCCTGGGTAGGACACTGGGTCAACCAGTCTCCCCTGGGAATCAATCCTCTGGCGCTCCTGGACGGTCTGCGCACCGAGCGGCGCAAGCCAATCGATTGTGCTCTCCGACTAACAATCGGGGGAGTCTGGGAACTGTATTGTTTCCTATAGAGCGGGGGTAGTTGTCTACCTTACGGCGACTGGTCTTGAAATGACCATTGGCCATCCGATCCCGGTTCAGAGTCGGGCAAAGGACGCCTTGGTCCGCGAAAGATTCGGTGCACTCCGTTTCACCGCTTCGTAAGGGAGAGGACCGCGCAAGCGACCTCGAACTCGGAACCAATCGAGAGACCGGAGAAATCTGGTCACAATTGGAAGTGAGGGCGCGAGTATCTCGAGCCCGCCGGGTTTATTCCTGGCTCACTCGCGGTAAGGCGTTGGACTCTCACGGGTTGTGACGTAGCTGGACGTAGAATTGTACTGTCCAAAGTCTTCTACGTTCACCGCAGGGCGACAGAACGACTAATCGTTAAAACGTCCTGTGGTGACGGGCTCGCCCGTTGTAGTCGACACCGCAAGATGTCTTACCCTGAGACTGCATTCACCCCGCCGTTGAAATAATGATTACCGCTACTTTGCTCATGTTTTGGTAGTTTTTTGGTGGCTACTTTTTTGTAACAAAATATTGTATAATTAAAAATTAATATTTTTTATGCTCCTACAGAATAATGTGTCCTTTGGCTATTGAATTCATGTCAATATCAAGCCCCTTTAGCCCCCCACAATTTTATATATCTATATTTTTAACTGTTAAAGTTATCGTTGTGGGGTTTCTTTGACAAGGCGTTGAAATGCAACTTATATCAAAGATCTAAAGCGTAAAGGTTATTTTTTATTATTTTGATTAAAAAATATGTATATTAACATTATACAAAAAAACACAACGAGTTTTGATAATCAATTCGTCATTTTTATTAGGAAAAAAAATAACGTAATAATACCAAACACTTAGGGTACAATAGGGGGCACCTAAACAGTCTTGTAATTTTCTTTGGAGTCATAATTAACTTTAGCATTATTACAATCCACTTTAGCAATAAAGTTAACCAATTTAAACAACAATAGAAAAAGCTAAAACTATTTATTAATCTGTATCCTTGCACACCAGGCATTCATAGGCAGGATTGGTTGAGCCTTTGTTAAACATGCTATAAATCCAATTTTACACACCTCGTATGTCAGTTGAATCGAAAGGTTTCTCACAGTGCAGAAGGGCTCCTTATTGTACAAATATATAATTGGATGTTCTTGCTAGACGATCGACAACGACCAACTAAGAGAAATCCATCGTAAAAATGCAATAAAATCGTAATTTTACAACCGCATGCCTTTTTAACAATGAACGACATATGACCCGCAGGGTCTAGGGATTACGGCCTCCGCCGTTCCTAGAATTGGAGATGAGATCAATCAGCTGACTCACGACATTTCACGCCGTAGCCTCGCGGCCTGCACTGCAACATCTGACATTTCCACTGCTGCGGCGGATGAGATGCCATGCGCTCATCACAAATGCCATCTCATTACATAACTGCATTGATTGTGCGGTTTAACCGATTTATCGACTTCAATCGCCTCTAAATAAGCCATTTCTATGTGATAATCGCATCGTTTGATATTACTGCAAAGAAATCGGGAAAATATATCTTCGTCGTTTTGCACATAAGTAATTAAGTAGGTTGGTTAACTTTATATTCGCGAAGCCGCGCGTTTGCGATTGAAATTTTGAAATAAGCTGCAACGCACGTTCAAAATTTAAATCTTTATTGTGTTGTGTCGCTCGTCCTAAATTCGATTTTTAAGGGCGAATTTCATGGCGACGCGCATTTGCGATTCGATTTAACTTTCCCGGCCCACCAACCGATGAGGAGAGAAATTATTGTGAACGCGATTAAGGCCATTTCCAGAATTAAGTCTGTCTGTCTGTCTGTGGCTGTATATTACTCTACGATAGCGATTTATGAAATTAATATTTAGATGAAATCAGTCCTTGGGTACTTCTTAGGGTGACACCAGCTTTGTTTAATTTTTTTCTTGTGTCAGTCCGGGCTAAATATATGTACTTATGTAGTATGTATGTATATGTCGTAAACTTAGGTTTATCAGCATACCATTCCGATTATACAGAGAACCTTGATAGTAAAACGCTATCGTAAGGATACCTTGAATGTTTTTACGGTGCACTGCTTTGTATTGTCGCATATTTTACCTTCGTGATTTTCATGGCTTAAAACGTTTATCAATATTAGAACTTGAATGGACTCCATTGATTATTGAACGTTTATCAATAATCAATGGAGTATTACAGCAGGTATTATGCACCATTATCTAAATATGTTGGTACGAACGATAAATAAATGTAATAAATGAAGATACATGGGAACGACCATATCTGAGGAATTTTTGTTGTTTGAGTTTTTTGAAAAATATAAGCATTCATTTAAAAAAGTTTTTAAGTGAATTCCTCAATAAGGAACCAAATTTTAAATTGGTTCCTTATCGAGGGATTCTCTTAGAAACTTTTTTAAATGAATGCTTATATTTTTCAAAAAACTCATAAAACTAAAATTCCTCAGATATGGTCGTTCCCAGGTATCATGTCGCCTTAATCGTCATTCATTGCTTTACGTTTTTTAAAATAAGTTTAGGAATAAATGGATTGGAAATCTGTCTTAATTCTTATCAGTACAATTTAGCAAGATATTAGAACTCCTTAATATGAAATTGAGACTATCGCGGTTGTTTGACATTATAAATAAGATACAAACGAATTTACAGCTTGTATTTTAAGCACCCGACGTTTCGGCGATGTTGCAACCGCCGTTGTCCAATGTATACTGGGCAGACAGTAAACCATCGACAGCAGTGGTTGCAACATCGACGAAACGTCGGGTGCTACAAACTTCACGCGGTAAATTAGTTGTTATCTTATAAATAACTCTGCAATAAAACAACCAAGTGATTTTTCGCCCAATTTAATTAAAAAACTAGCAAAGTTTCCAGTTTATTTAGTGTTCTTCATCTCTTTGACTCTGAGATTAATGAAATATTTTTTATTGTATATCTGTATAGTGATTATCTTTTATTGTATATCTCTGTACTAACATAGATACGCACCAACGGTTTCTTCTTTTCAAGTGTCTCTGAAAAAGCATTTTATGTCCCTAAATTCCTAGTAATCCTACGTCTCATACCATCCTCTCCTATCCCCCGCTCCTTGCGAATATTCTTTAACATATATATATATTTTTTTATATAGTGGCATTTTTGTTATTTGGTTATGTTTTGTTGTAATAATGTATAAGTTTATTTTGTTTATTTTACTGTACTGGCACCTAAATTCTTACTCTTCCACGAAGGTTGGCTGTAAGATATTGTACTTTGGCAATAAGTCCGCCTGTTGTATGTTTTTTTAATGCGTATATTTTTTTTTTATCTATCTATCTATTATTATGATCTTACAGGAAAAGCTTTTTTTGAGCACTTTTACTATAAAATACAATTCATTTTACTCCAGTAGGTAGACATTCCTACACATGGAAGCGTCATTGCGTCTAATATTCTCAGTAATGTAAATAGTTATGGGAAATTTACTATCGAGATAGTTGTGAGATAATTTAAGTAATTTATAATCGTTACGAAAATCGTCCATAATTACAAAATAATGTAGTAATGAAAATTGCCGAATAAATAAAGAGAACATTGTATATAACCATAATTATCCTAGTAATAATGTAATGTGTCATGTCATGAAAATAAATAATCGCACATACTAAGAATACCAAAATTTAAATTAATGGTCTAATCCAGGAATACAAGCTTTGTCAATAAACAATACTCTTTTGGGCAAATGTCAACTATCATAATATTGTTCTTTAATTTACATCATTATACTCTTGGATAATCCTGATATCATGATACTCTTCAGCATTATCCAAATGTCATTGTATTGGATTTTTGACTAAGCTATATAGAATGAATTTACTAAATTTCGTCAAAGGATTTCTCGCTACATAGAACATATATGGGGATAAATGTTTGTTTTTTTAACGTTTCCTTGGGTCTTTGGCTTTCTATCCATATCTAATTTATAGAAAAATAATTGAATGAATGATAATATCAGCCACACGGGAAGTGCCGTAAGTAAAATTCATTGATTGTACAGGGTATTAGATTGCTCAGTGCTATAACTAGAGCTGTCGACTACAACGGGCGAACCCGTCACCTCATGAAGTTTTAACGAAATTTGATCGTTCTGTCTTCCGTGAGACTTAGGACATAACAGTTCACCGTCAAGTTCCGCCACATGGCCGTAAGAAGCCAACGCCTGACCGCGAGATAGCCAGGTATGTCACCCAGTGGGCCGACACTTGCGTCCTTATTACCAGTTGCAACCAGATTACTCCGGTCTCCCGACTTGTTACGAGTTCGAGGTCGCTTGCGCGGTCCTCTCCCTTACGTGGCGGTGAAACCGTGTCTTCCGAATCTCGCGAACCACGGCATCCTTTGCTCGGATGTTCACCCGGAATCGGTTAGCCGATGGTCGTTTCAAGAGCAATCGCCGTAAGGTGAACAACTACCCCCGCTCTTTAGGAGACAGTACTGTTTCCAGACTCCCCCGACTGTTAGTCCAAATGCACAATCGATTGGCTCGCACTTCATGCGTGGAGGCCGCCGGATGGGTGTTGACCCGTGAGTGTGACCGACCCTGAACAAATGGGTCTTCGTGGCCAACTCAAACAGGGCCTATTAGATCCCGCTCAGTGCCATAGTGCGTTTTTTACACTTGCAGGTGGCGCTGATAGCATTATCCGGCGAAACTAATAGCAATTTATTTGGCCATATATAATAACATTCATAATTATTATTTTTTTCTAAAGGATAGGGTGATTACAAAAAGACAATAATTTAACCATTGATAAAAATAATAACATTCGATTATTAGTGCAATCTATCGCACTAATTAAATAGGCTGATTACATCAAAAATATATACGGGGAGATAGAATGCCATATATTACTCTATCTGAACATTGCAATGCGTAATTATTACGTATTGAAACCTGTCTACCGAATAAAAAAATGACATCTTTATGAAAATAATATTAAAATTATAAGAGCTATGATTTTTAAAAAATCGTTTGTTATTACATTATTATTTTACTTCGAGAAAAGATGCTATATGCGCCGCTATACTGCTATACCACGAACGCTGCCATATTGAACGTAGGAGAAGATTAATCAAGGATTGGAACTACGAGTGCCATCTACACGTTGTAGTACGGCAGCGTTGCCAAATCGTACTACGGCATTGAGCAATCTGATAGCCTATTTAATCAATAGTACGATTTTTATTAGCAGTAATAGCACGGAATAGTTGTTCCGTGTCATGTCGAGTGACGTTTACCTATCGCATCTACTCTGGCTAACCACTGACCGCAGTATGTTATAGGCTTATCGTTAATTAAGTGAACTTGGATATGAACAAATCCGAGCCGAGCGGAAGGAATTGTGATTGTGAACTGGGTTAAATACACACGCGATATGAATGGCCTGCATTGGTCACATACGTAAAGAATTGGCCACATAGTATTGCAAGATTGGGGCGCCAATCAAACACGATTGGTATATTTCACAAGGTATCTACAAAGTTATTGGGATTCGTAGATGACAGGAAGTTGCAGTAATACCTACATGTCGGTGCCCTTTAAGGCGGCATGAGACCTCAGACAAATATCCGAAATGGGCGGATACGCGAAAAAATAGGCGGAGTCAATTTTGTAGTGTTTGACCAATAAAAATTCATCGTTGACGAAGCGTCAAGCGCAGATTCCACGTCCGCTAGCGCCGGGAACCAGACGCATACTAAACGGTCAATCGCAGCGCTAGCACAGAATAACTATCTTTACGCAGTGGTGGTATAAGGGTGTTAATGGCAGAGCATATTTAGCGTAACTCTCAGACCCCTTCATGTTTTAATTAATTTAGGGCCTAAATAAAAAAGTGGCTAAGTGCTGACCTAGAGAATTAACCGGTCAATATAATGAAATTATAATAAAACACACTCACCGCTTACATTGTAGGAGTAAACGCGCCTGAAAGTTTTCGAAGACAGTTTAAAGCCTTAATGACGTAGGCAATGAGCAACTTTTTAGGTCCAAATTTTAAATTGGTTCCTTATCGAGGGCTTCACGGAGTTTTTTAAAAAAAACTCATAAAACTAAAATTCCTCAGTTATGGTCGTTCCCAGGTCGTTCCTCGGATACCATCGAGAATGTGAAGGCGAAGATCCAGGATAAGGAGGGCATCCCGCCCGACCAGCAGCGATTGTTCTTCGCCGGCGAGCAGTTAGAGGGCGGCAGTATACGCTCTCGGATTACAATATCCAGAAGGAATCCACCCTTTACTTGGTGCTCAGACTGAGAGGAGGTCTCATTGAGCCTTCCCTGCAAATATTGGCCAGGAAATACAACTGCGACAAGATGATATGCCGCAAGTGCTACGCCCGCCTGCACCCCAGGGCTACCAACTGCCGCAAGAAGAAATACGGCCACACAACAACCTCCGCCCCAAGAAGAAGCTGAAGTAGGCTTTTAACTGCAGGATTTCCAAATCAACAAAAAAATACGCAGTTCTAAAGATTGTTTTAATTTTAACAGCTTGATTGGATGTTTGTTATATAATTATAATTTGTTATATAATTATTATAAGATTATGAAAACATCAAAAAATCAATTTCCAATACTGATTGGTCGCAAGTCTATAATGCCCCAGATGTTAACATGGCATCTCAAATATTCGTTAATAAGTTGACTGGTATAGTAATTGAAAATAGCTCTACAAAAACCGTTAAAATTCAGCATAGCCAGAGAATATTAAAGCCTTGGATCACAAAAGGTCTAATATTTTGCATTCGTCGACGAGATAAGCTTCACCTAGCATCGCGACGTAATTCTGACAATTTATTATTAAAGGACAAAGCGAAAAAGTACAGAAACTTATGTAACAAAATAATTCATAACACCAACGTAAGGTATTATAAAAATAAAGTCATTGAAGCTAATGGAGACCCAAAGAGTCTGTGGAAAATCATTAATGAGGTTGGAAATAGAACCAGTCCTAAACATTTAATCGATTGTATAAATACAAATTCTGAAATATTAAATATTGATAAAACTCCACAAAGACTAGCAGACTATGTAAATTATTATTTCGCTGGCGTTGGTTCAAATGTGGCCACAAATATAATGAAAAGGTGTGGGACTGCGAGCACAAGTCCATCTCTTACAACAAATAGACTACCAGTGTCTTTGTATTTACGAAGGACGACGCCAAGAGAAGTTGCGGATGTAATATCATCTCTGAAAAATAATTCCTCTGCGGGTACTGATAATCTAAATGCACACATTTTCAAATCATCGAAACACATCCTATGTGGGCCTATTGCGCATATAATCAATGCAAGTTTTAAAGAAGGAATCTTTCCATCAAATCTAAAATGCTCAAAAATTATACCCATTTTCAAAAGCGGCAATAAAGATGAAATTATAAATTATAGACCAATCTCACTGCTAAGCAATTTATCTAAAATAATAGAAAAAATCGTCAAAAGAAGACTTTTAAAATATCTGGCAGAGAATGAGATTTTGTCTAAAAACCAATTTGGTTTTCGTGAGGGCATGGGCACAACAGACGCAATTGCGAAGGTGACAGATGCAATATATGATAGCCTGGACAAAGGTAATAAATGCTTGGCTGTGTTCCTAGACCTTGCAAAGGCTTTCGATACGGTATCGCATGAAAAGCTACTTATGAGGTTGAGAGAAGTTGGTTGTGAGTCCATCACGCTGAACTGGTTTGAAAGTTACCTGACAGACAGAAAACAAATTACATCGATAAAAAATGTCACCAGTAAGCCAGAATCCATATCATTTGGTGTTCCACAGGGTAGTGTTCTTGGACCTATTCTATTTCTAGTTTATATGAATAAACTGTGTGATCTTGTCGGTAAAACAGTATCCTTTGCAGATGACACAGTAATTCTATTTGAAGGCCATAATTGGAAATATACTTTTAGTGAAGCTAATAAAGGACTAAATATTGTAAGGGAATGGCTGGATAATTCTTTACTAAGTCTTAACATACACAAAACTAAAGTAATTCCTTTTAGTATCAATATGAGAGGCCAACCGTCATCGGACCATATCATTAAAATACATACTTGCAATGATCAAAGTCATTGCAGTTGCCCGTCGCTGGAGAGGGTAGAATCCATTAAATACCTAGGAATAATTATAGATAATCGTCTAAGGTGGCAGGATCACATCGAGTTACTAGCTTGCAAAATCAGAAAATTGGCTTATGTCTTTAAAGAGGTGAGGAATGTCTTTAGTCCAAGAACGCTAAAAAGCGTTTACTATGCTCTTTGTCAAAGCCTTCTGTGTTATGGGATAATTGGCTGGGGTGGATGCGCACAAACCATCATATCTCCCCTGAATGTTGCACAAAAATGCATTTTAAAAATTGTTTCGCGGAAACCGTATCGATATCCTTCAAAGGCACTTTTTAAGGAGTACGAGGTTCTGGATACTATACAATTATATTTAAAAACTGCATTATCATATTTAAAATTTAATACAAAATTGATTGCTACCCAAAAAATAATCAATACTAGAAACTCCTGTAATGGGAATGTAATGATACCCAAAATGAAAACCACGTTTGGACAACGATCATTTCGATTTTGTGCCTCAAGATTTTTCAACGCCCTTCCGGAAAACATTAAAACTGAAGAAAATGGGAAACATTTAAAAAAACTATTGACAGCATGGTTTTTAAAAGAGGAAAATCAACACATTCAGAATGAATTAAAGATAATTATTTAGTTAATAATTGCGATAAGAATATTTAAACATACGTTTTTTTTTTTTTTTTTTTTGATATTTTAATTTTTCAACAATTTGTACCTATTCATTATTTCATTTTATTTTATTTCATTTAATTTAATTACGTATTTGATTACAATTCCATTTAATTATATTTTACGATTATTTGTTTGATTTAAGTTTATATATTTATATTTCTGATGATTATTATTATTATTATTTAGCACTAGTTTAATTAGTTTTAATTTAATTAAATTAAATTTACATAATTTTAACATTAAATATTGAGATACTTTCCATTTTTATAAATTGACAAAAATACGAAATTATATCATTCTAAAATTTTTCATTTCTATTAAGCAATTGATATTTTAAAAAGTGACAATCAATTTGCATTTTTATTAATTCTGATTATTCTAATGTTAATTTTGTTATTTATTATTTGGATTAGATTTAGTTTATTTTATTTTATTTTTATTTTAAAAAGATTTGAATTTTCTATTTTTAATTTAATTTTTTGTAGACTATTTTAATAATTAGTTTTATTTGATTGTGTCTAGAAATATATGCATTGTTAATAAATAGTAAGCATAATGCACAAAGAAAATTGCTCAAGTCTGCCTTAGAACAGGCTCAGGCCTAGTTAGGCGACTTTCGGTCATAACCATGTCTCAGTCACAATAAGAATCAGTTTTCTGCTATTGCCTCATTTACATACAGTGTGACATGGTAAAATGTACTAGTAAAATTTTGTAATACCTACTAAAAAAAAAAAAAAAAAAAAAAAAAAAAATTCGCGTCACCTCTGCGAGAGATAACCATGCACTAACGAACACTCATTTCGATAAAAAAAACTAACGTGCTGCTCAATCGTGTTACTGCCATGGTGATTTTGGCATCAGTGACAATAATAAACGACATATTTGACAGACGCCGCCAAAACAACATGGGCGCCACCCACTCTTAATATCGACCCGCCCTTATTGAAAAAACCCTCTATATGGTATTAGATTGCTCGACGTAATAGTACGTTTTGGCAACTTTTCTGCGCCGGCGACATGCAGATGGAGCTGATGGCGTTGTCCGGCGAAACTAATAATCTATAATAACATTGATAATAAATATTTCATAACGGGCTGATTGATTGTAAAAACCCAAGAATTTAACCAATAATAACAATAATAACATTCAATTATTGCAGCCATCTATCGCAATTATATATAGGCTGATTACAACCCAGAATTTATACGGAAAGATAGAATGCTATCTATTAGTCTATCTGAACTTTAAAGTGGGTAATTATTACATATTGAAACCTGTATACCAAATTTAAAATTATCATCTTTGTGTAAATAATTTTGAAATAATAATGTGTGGTGAGAAATAATACTGTATGGTTAAGACCTATGATTTAAAAATTGTATATTATTACTTTATTCTAATATAGGATATCGTAAAACTAGAGCTGTCAACTACAACGGGCGAACCCGTCCCCTCAGGAAGTTCTAACGATTTTAGATCGTTCTGTCTCCCGTGACGTGAGCGTAGAAGACTTGGAACCAAAACAGTCCACCGTCTAGTTACGCCACTCCCCGTAACTCGCCCAACGCCTTACCGCGAGATAACCAGGTTAATCGCACAGCGGGCCGACACTCACGCCCATACTTCCAGTTGCAACCAGGTCTCCTGACTGTTTACAGGTTCGAGGTGATACAGTGTCTGCCAAATCTATCGCGGACCATGGCATCCTCTGCCCGGCTGTTCACCCGGTACCGGGTAGCTGATTGGTCGTTTCAAGAGCAGTTTGCCGCACGGTAAACTACTACCTCCGCTCTATAGGAGACAATACTGTTTTTTGTTTTTTTAACCACAAGGCATATTCCTTTTCATCTTCTAGGCGGCCATTTGTAGCATCACGCAGTCAAACACTCAGGCCGTCACCCATCCCAGTATTGACCGCGCCCGCCGCTGCTTAACTTCGGTAACAATGAGGAGAACTAACTATCTACGGACGCTGTTTATAACCCCCCCCCCCGGGCTGTCTTCACGGTGCGCAAACCGTCCAGGAGCGCCCGAAGGTTGACTCCTAGTGAAAACTGGCCCGCAGGCCAGAGTGCTACCCTGGTTCGCACTTTTTCGTGGGAGCCGTCGGATGGGTGAATTTGACAGACCCTGAACACAAGGGTCTTAGTGGTCAAACTGCAACAGGGCCCATTAGCTCCCTCAAAGGATACCGTATAGGCGTGTTTAGATATATGTAGACGAAATAGAAGTCGCACGCAGCTATTCTGACGAGATGTGCTGAGCTCACCGCGAAACGCAGCTCTACGCCGCACAGCTTAATTAGGCGCCAGGCTTTACTCGTTTGCATCAGCCCATTTTGGCCTCGTGAAGCATTATTCATTTGCTCAAACGTGACACCATCGTCGGCTTATTTGATTTGGTTTGGTCGCGTTATTATTTGAAACAAACCACACATCGCCTCTGACTCCCACGCCCGGCCCGTATGGAAATTCGTTTCTAGTTCATACAATAGTTTATAGTTTACAATGCCGTTCATAACGAGCGATTAGATAACAACCTGCGTGTGACTCAATGCTACACTTACGATTAATCTGCCACTTACTAGTCTTGTCTTAGGTAACAGACGTTATCTTTCAGAGGTAGCAGCCGCGTGACCAGATTTTTAACTACTGTTCTATTGTACCTCTGCACCTTTTGGCAGCTAACTGTTTTCGTTCAGATAGGCCATTAAAACCTGCTCGTTAACTCTTGGGAGCTAATGGGCCCTTGCTGAGTTGGCCACGAAGACCCATTCTGTTCAGGGTTCGTCACACTCACGGGTCAACACCTATCCGACGGTCTCCACGCATGAAGTGGGAGCCCGGGTAGGACTCTGGCCTTATGGTTAGTTTCCCCTGGGAATCAACCTTCTGGCGCTCCTGGACGGTCTGCGCACCGTGCGGGTTAAGCCAATCGATTGCGCACTCTGACTAACAGTCGGGGGAGTCTGGAAGCTGTACTGTTTCCTATAGAGCGGAGGTGGTTGCGGACCTTACGGCGACTGCTCTTGAAACGACCATCGGCTATCCGATCCTGGGTGAACAGCCGGGCAAAGGACGCTGTGGTCCGCGATAGATTCGGTATACACCGTTTCACCGCTTCGTAAGGGAGAGGACCGCGCAAGCGACCTCGAACTCGTAACCAATCGAGAGACTGGAGTAATCTGGTCACAATTGGAAGTAAGGGCGTGAGTGTAAGCCCGCCGGGTAACACTCCTGGCTATCTCGCGGTTAAGGCGTTGGCCTCTTACGGGCTTGTGGCGGAGCTAGATGGTGGACTGTTTTGTCCAAGTCTTCTGCGCTCACTCCAGGGAACGACTAATCGTTAAAACTTCCTGAGGTGACGGGCTCGCCCGCTGTAGCCGACAACCCTAGTTGCTCGTTTGCGACCTCACGGGCCCGGTGCAGTTGCCTTTATGACCCACTAGCTTTTGCCCGCGGCTTCGCTTCGCGTAAAGTTTCGAATCGAGTTGCTAATTTGAGTAGGGTGTCGAATATTTGCCTTTTTAGACACTACCTTTAGACCTTTAGATGTATATTAGGTCATATAAAAAGTCTCCGCGGTTTTTTGCCACTAGATGGTGTTGATGCCTATATATCTGGCAACACTCACCCGATTGACAAACGAACATTTTTAATTTAATTTAATTTAATTAATTTAACAATTCATTTACAGTGCATAAGTATCACTAATAATCATATCAATAAAAAAAAATATATAATTAAAATTAAAATTAAACACGGCCGATATGAGCATTAGCATTTAATTAGGTACTGCTGCTGCCCAACTAAGTGCCAGGACTTGTTCCAGGGCAGCTAGCTATCTAGCTTAATAGGTGACATTCGAGGTTAATTTTTATGTGAAGATAGTTTTCTAATCCGTGGCTCGTGTAAAAAATCATATTGATTTGAAAATGAGTGCAATATCTGAAGAAATACGCTATGTGATGCTTTTTTACTGTAAAAAAGGTAGAAACGCTTCAAAAACATGCAGAAAAAACTGTGAAGTGTACGGTGAGAATGCTGTGAGTAAACGAAGGAAACAGGAGTGGTTTCATCATCATGGATCAGCCTCATGACAGTTTGGAATCATTTGAAAAGAGCAGGCTACAAAAAGAACGCCGATGTTTGAGTGCCACATGAATTAACAGAAAGAAATTTTGATTGACCGAAATACCATCAGTGAAATGCTGCTGAAACGCAATGAAATCGACCCATTTTTAAAGCGATTTGTGAGGGACCACCCCTCACTAGACTCCAAGTTGTTCGGTGTGAGGTGGTAATATCAACTTACGAGTTATCTCCGTATTGAAAGGCGGTTTTGAATGAAGCAGAAGGTATTTATTGATTGAAAGTTTGATATTGCCAGTTATAACGCTTCCCGAACAGTTTACGTTGTCGCGAGTATATTGATGCCGACTGCGGTTACGAGGATATATGGATTAGGATTGTATGTGTGCTCCTAGTATCTTGTACTGGGCACGGCTCGAGTCTGTGGGATTGCAGACTGATGCTTCGTGACTGGGAAAGATAAGGAAAGGAAAACAAGGAGCCGGACCCGTTGACCTAACTCGTGAGCGAGAGTGCCGGGTATGCCGTCGCAACCTTGGAGGAAGGTGAAAATACTTTGGTTACTTTTTCGCCGCTTCACGAGTAAAAATGATAGCTGAATTGTGTCAGTGTATTTCACTGGAAATCGATGCATTTGTTGATCTCATGTAATGGACTTAAGGGCCATTACAGATTCATTACAGGTGATGAGAAATGGGTGGAATACGAAAATATTAGATGCAAGCGATTATGGCCAAATGCTGGTCCCACAAACGACTTTAAAGCCTGGATTGACGGAAAAGAAGGTTATGTTGAGTGTTTGGTGGGATTGGAAGGGAATTGTCCATTATGAGCTGATCCATACTGGCGCAACCATCAATTCAGTCCTGTACTGCGCACAACTCGACCGTTTGAACTAAACAATCCAGAAAAAGCGACCAAAATTGGCCAACAGAAAGGTAGTTGTGTTCCATCGTGACAATGCGCGGCCTCACACATTTTTGATGACTCGGAACAAATTGACGGAACTTGGTTGGGAAGTTTTGATGCATTCAACTTATAGCCCGGACCTTGCACCGTCTGACTACCATTTGTTTTGGTCTCTGAAAAACTCTCTTGATGGTAAAAAATTGGCCGACCGAAGTGCCGCTGAATATCACTTGGCCAAGTTTTTTGACGATAAACCACAGAAATTCAACACCGATGGAATTATAAAGCTACCCAAAAAATAGCAAGTCATTAATGGTCATAGATAATAATGGTCAATATGTACTTTTTGTATTTTTTGTTTAAAAATGTATCAAAAAACCGCGGAGACTTTTTATATGACCCAATAGTAAAAGACGTCCTGTTCGCTTTTTGTTCTCCGCCACCCGCCGCCTTCCGCTGAACGCTGACCTTGTTGGGCTAGTCGCCGCCGCGCAGCCCCCGCTAGGTATTTCGAGGTGCTTGTCTGCCTTTATTATTTCATGATATCTCTAAAACTATTCCACCTAAAAAGTTACAGTATATGGTTAATTTCATCTCCATTTAACACCCGTGATGATGGATTAATTTATTTTGATAAGGATTCATATTTTACTGCTAATGTCTTCAACAAACTTCAAGTTTTATTCTGCTTTCACTTTTTATTCTTCTTTTTTTTGAGTCATAAAAGCAGTTATTGTAGCTTAAATATAAAAGTTGGATACATGCTGTCGTGGATTTTTTATAGATCTCTTTGTAGCCGACGTTTTTGTTTTACATAGTTTTCAAACCAAACCGTTTCGTCAGCGCATGCCGATAAAGGAAATCACCAGCATATTTTCTCCGACTCGATTTACAAATAACGCGATTTCGTATTGAAAACAAATATATATCACAATAAAATATAGCCTATAGCACTACTCGATAATTTAGCTTTCCATTAGTGAAGGAATTTTTAAAATCGGATTAGTAATTTTGGAGATTACTCCCTACAAACAAACTTACAAACTTACAAACATTACTTACCTCTATAATATTAGTATAGATTTTGTTCTAGGGTTCGTCCAACTCACGGGTCAGCACCCACCCGTAGCCCAAGTAGAAGTTCGATCCCGGGTAGGACTCTGTGGCTGTAAGCCAGTTCCCCCTGGGAATCGTTCTTCCTTTGCTCGTGGACGGTTTCGTTCTTCCTTCGCCCCTGGAAACCTGTAAAGTTGTAAAAAGCTCGAATTCGATATAAAAAAGATTATGAATAGAGCTTTCTTGCTCCAAGACTGGCTATTATGATTATATTCATATTTGAAATGAAAACAACAGAAATATCGCCCTACGTTATAATTAATCTGGGTTATTTGATTCAAAATCAAAAAAATATATTTTTGGAAACGACTTTTTTTTGTTTATTTTAAAAAATAGTATAAAAAGCTATGAGCATGATACGCTATCTAGCGGTTGTTAAAATATTGGTAATAGTATTTATTAGCAATATTTCACCTATCGCTAGATGGCGCAGCGCGCTTAACGCGTCTCAAACATTTCTATTAAAGATACAATTTACAAATTTGACAAAAAAACTTTTTTTTAAAATATATGTAATTTTTGTGTTTCCCAAAGATTATTATCAAAAGTTGCATAGTTCGTCACTAATTAAAATCAAAAAGTCGCTAAATAAAAACTAATCCTGTATATAATCTGCGAAAAAAACCTTATCTCTGCGTAAAAAACCGACTTCAATGGCTTTTAATATGTGGTCGTAAAACCCTACATATCCTTTCTTTTCTTTACAACATACTATACAATCGCACTGCGATATTGGAAACAGCTCTCTTCCAGTGTTAGAAACTCACAGATGAAATCAGTTTACAATATCGAATAATTCTTTCATCGTTAGTTTTGTAATTTTTAGACATATTTTTTGACTATTATCTAGCGTTAATATTTATGACGAATTTAGTCGTTTTAGATTATTCCTGATTTTGACTCCTGTTTCGCAACAAACGTAACCACTCTCGACAGACTGGCTTTTCTATAGTTCTGAGACATCCAGGAATACAAATATGGTAGGTATTTTTGTCGTACAATGACGTAATTTTTAGACCTTCATTTCGTATAGTATTTCGCATCTTTCGTTTTTTTTACAGATTAAAGGCTATATTAGCGGTTTGAAACTGCGTCTCGCAAATTTTGCGAACTCAAATACTTATTTACAAAATGCATGCATGATCACAGCTAAGTAAAAGCGGTTCTCCACCTGGATCTTCTTTGATTGACATTGAAATTATTAAGTGTGTAAAGACCTACAATTACCAAGCACGAACTTTAACGAGGATTGGGATCACTTAACGGAAAGTTGGTATAGAAATGAGAGGTCGAGGTCATCTTCCATTATATTGAAACAGTCTTCTGCCGCAGACACTACCTGGCTCACATCGACACCTGACCATTGCCGCCCTCAAAAACTGGTTTCGGCAAGAAAAAATCGATGGAAAGATGACCGGAGCGTTGCACTACAAAACGAACGCATACAAATCATCTTAAAATTCGATATCTTGAACCTGTAAAGTTGTAAAAAGCTGGAATTCGATTATGAATACAGCATTCTTGCTCCAAGAAGAGTTTTAATTTTTAATCTGTGTGTTCTTGTTTTTTTGTATATGTTTTTTATAACAACAGCTGCAAATAAATAAATAAATAAATGTATTTGCATGCCAATTTGACTATATTACCGTTATTTGTGAGTGTCTTCTTGTGAGTGTCTTATTTGTGAGTGTCTTATCTCTTTAACCATTTATGCAGTAAAAGGGAAATTATATGCAGTAAATTGGAAAAGTCTTTTGTTTTAAACACTTGAGACGATAAATTTACTTATTTTGATATGAATTCATAATTGTTATATGACCAATAAACATGACCTAACGATTTAAATTATTTATTAAATATAAAAACTGCTTTTTGTGACTTAAATATAAAAGCTAGACATTTGCTGTCCCTGACTTTTTTATAGGCATTATCAAGCTCTACAACTTTTCTCTAGAAGCTAATCATATATCTCTCATCGTTATGGCAGCGTTAGTTAGAAACGTTTTCGTTCGACCGCTTATTCTCCGACTTACTTTGCAAATCCGACTACCACGAAAAAGTCATTTTATTTTTGGGATTAATATATAGCCTATGACACTCACAAATAAAGTAGCTTTCTATTGGTAAAAGAATTTTCAAAATCGGTTCAGTAGATCCAGAGATTACTTCCTACAACGTCACAAACTTTACCTCTTTATAATATTAGTATAGATAAGCAGAAAACAACAGAAATATCGCCTTACGTTATGGTTAATTTACACAAATTTAAAATAAGTAAAAAAAAGGTTTTTTTTACTAAATACATATTTATCTATTCAAGTACTTACTAATTATTATTTATTATTACTTATTTACAGTTGTGAAATTATTATGGATTAATAGCGAATGAAGTTTGTTGCGGAATTCTCTGTCGCAGTAATATTTCTGTAGGTCAAATATATAGGTCGCATTAGACATGAGTTATGCATGCGCTCACGTCCTATGGCGTCAAAATCGGTCTACAAATTTGAAGTAGACATATCCACGAATGTTTATTGAATGGTAGCTCAAGCTCACTTCCTATCTAGGCGTTCCCTATTAATCAAACATGTCCAATTTGTACGTACATCGTACAAAAGTGGTCTAATGGCCACTAATAGCTATCAAAACATTATTACCGGTTCGCGTGTGTTCAGTCAATACGACCCGTCAACGTATTGTTTTCAACGCCTCCATAATCGATAGAATGCATTATGGATTTATGAAAACTTAACAATGCATTTGAAAACCCTTATTATTAAAATACGTATTTTATTTTTATCTGTTTATTTAGCTCTTTCATATTAAATTATTTAAAAAAGGAATTGACAGTTTCTTCTTTAATATTGAAAGGTAATGATTGGTAATATAAGATAATGAAAGATAATGAAAATGATTGGCTAGATGTTGTTGGGAAAAATAATTCATTTATTTACTTAAGAAAAGCACAATATTATTAACTGCAACTAGAGCTGTCAACTACAACGAACGAACCCGTCACCTCAGGAGGTTTTACGAAATATGATCGTTCTGTCTCCCGTGAGGTGAGCGCAGTAGGCTCAGGGCAAAACAGTCCACCGTCAAGCACCGCCACATGCCCGTAAGAGGCCAACGCCTTATCCGCGAGATAGCCAGGTATGTTACTCAGCGGGCTGACACTCGCGTCCTTACTTCCAGTTGCAACCAGATTGCTCCGGTCTTCCAACTGGTTACGGTGTCAACCGAATCTATCGCGGACCACGGCATCCTTTGTCCGGCTCTTCACCCGGAATCGGGTAGCCGATGGTGATTTCAAGAGCAGTCACCATAAGGTCAACAACTGCCCCCGCTCTATAGGAGACAGTACTGTTTCCAGACTCCCCCGATTGTTAGTCAGAATGCATAATCGATTGGCTTACGCCGCACGGTGCACAAACCGCCCAGGAGCGCCAGAAGGTTGACTCCTGGGGGAAACTAGCTCTAAGGCCAGAGTCCTACCCGGGTTGACCCCGAACAAATGGATCTTCGAAAACAGTGCAATAGTTTTCGAGTTATTAGTACACACATTTTTTTAACCGTGCTTTGAATCAGTCGGTTTTAAAGTGTTATTAATGAATATCAACGTGTTAGTCAGCACATATATTAAATGCTGTCTATCTCCGAATCTTGGTTGTTTCTCGTCGTTTTATTTTCGGTCTCGATCAGGTATATTTGATGCCTGAGATGCATCCCTTTGTTGTTCTCTTTTGTCGGAAGAGAGAAAAAAGGGGTCCCTAATTAAACGTCATTCACAAAGGCATACAAAAAATATTCCCAAATGGATCGTTTGATTCATGATAATGCCCACCCTAATATCAGCCGAGCTATAGTTATGATTCAGCAGAGCAGTAAGATGATGCATTTAACTGAAACTATCACAGACTGGAGTTTGGTAATATTTTTCCATTCAGAAATATACCTCGATCGTGTCACCTTCGTGCCATAAATATTCCCAGCAAAATGCAAGATGTATTATCGCTTCTCTCACTCTCGCTCTTTCTCTCTCTAGAATCTTTTCTTAGGACCATTGATTATATATAATATTAAAAGGCTCAACTCCACAGTACGATTTGGCAACCCATTAGCGCCGTCGAAATGCAAGTGGCACAATTTAATTAAAAAACTAGCAAAGTTTCCAGTTTATTTAGTGTTCTTCATCTTTTTGACTCTGAGATTAATGAAATATTTTTTATTTGTTGTTTGTTTGTTTATACTCTTTATTGTGACAATGTCACAATGGGCGGGTTTATTGTCATAATGACAATCTCTTACGACCAACCCTACTATGACGTGTTATATGTAAGTGTGCGTGTAACATGTCTGTAAGTGTGTGTCTTGTTATTGCATTCGATCGACAGAATTGAAATTGCAATTCCGTCAATTTGATCCCAACGAAAAATGGTGACCCAGCCGGGAATCGGACCCGGGACCTTACAATGAAAAAGATCAGGCGACCTAACCACTATGCCACCGGGCCGTGTGTTCCCGACTGGTGGTGGGGAAATGGGTGGGGGGGGGGGAGATGTATTTTTTTAAGTTTGTATTTTTTTAATTTTAAAAGTGGAAGTAGGTATATATTTTTTAAAATTATGACATTGATCATTATTTAATATTAATAATAATAATTATTATTATTAAATAATAATAATGATAGGTTATTTCCCATAACCTTTCAATAATCTACAAGATAAATAATTTAATTTTCCAACTCATATCTCCTATATCAACAAGCTAAACGTTTTAATTTTCGCACTTATCTATGCTTTATCTGGATATAGATTAATCAGGTTGTAGTTATTACTCTTTGTTATCAATATTTTGCTAATTAATCGTTTATGATAGAGACATTTTAGACAAGCATCGATGTTTACACAATGGCGGTGAATTTTCATATTTATTTTCGTTTGGTAATTTTTAATCATTTCTTTTCTTTCTGTCTTTCCAGTTCTTCGATGGCATAGAGCATCAGCGCTATGTTCAGCTTCATCAAGAAGGCGGGCGGCGTGTCCTATGACGGCGGGGAGGACCGCGACGCCGACAAGGAGAGGAGAAAGAAAGAGAAGAAAGACAGGAAAGAAAGGGAGAAGAAGAGGGATCGCGGCAGCGTTAACTCCGGAGGAGAAGAACCGCTGCGGTTGGATGAGGTAATGGTAACAGGGTGTTATTGGGAAACGCTGTTGTAGAGCATTAACATTTACGTTGTCATCGGTTCTCCTGCCATATAACTGCATTAATAAGTACTTTTATCAAAGAAAGATTTATGCTACAGTTAAAAGTCTGTGAAAATTCACAATTTCCCAAGTATTTTTGTCGTTATGACACATAACAAACTCGCAGTCAAAAAGTGCAATTTTTTATATAGTACTAGATGACCCGGTGAACTTCGTACCACCTAAAATTGATTTGATTGTAACTCTTCATAAGCGTTTATTGATCCTAATCAATCTTCCAAATGCAATTCATTGAAATCTATAATATGGCCGAATCATGTACGGTTTGAGTTTTTCGACTTTTTCAGCTTTTTCGACTTTTTCGACTTGTCCGACTTTTTCGACTTTTTTGCATTTTTCGACTTTTTTGACTTTTTCGACTTTTTTGACTCTTGACTTTTTCGACTTTTTCGACTTTTCGACTTTTTAACTTTTTGAAATTTTACAGAATCGCACGGAATGAATAACATTTATTGATAGCGCAGCTGTCAAACAATAGGATCGCCGGGAACGCCTTATATTGAAAGTGGCCCATTTTCCAAAATGACCAATTTCGATTTTTTCGATTTTCAATTGTTTCTTTTAATTTTCCCTAAATATTTTTTTTTTGTAAACCACCCCTGAATCAAGGCAAACAAAACAAAAAAATAATCATTCAAATCGGTCCAGTTATTTTCGAGATCTTGCGAGACTAACGCACGGCGATTCATTTTTATATATAAGAGTCTTACCCAATGAATCGGTTATTATTATAAAAACAATAGCAACACTTTTTTCAGAATACATTTTTTGTCTTCTGCTCTTTTGTATGGAGTCTGCCCCTCTAGTATAGAAATATTTAAATCCAAAATAGGCGTTTGGTGGTAAATAAACAAATGTAACACAAAACATGTAAAATTTATGTTATTTTGATATTGAACTCGCGGTCACAATTGACGTCATTTGGTAATTCGTCATGTCTCTGTTAATATCTTTTATTCATAGTATTTCGTCAGGATAACCGTATAAACAACACGTATAATGGAAACTTAACTTGTTGAAAAGATTTATTTGGATTTCTATGGGAAAAAAATCGTTTTAGCGGAAAGATCTCAGTATATATGTAACTAGCAAATATTTTGTGACTTACCTCGTTTACATGTGGCTTCCAGGATAGATAGTCATCAACAACAATAGTCAACAAAATTTGAACGTTTGTCCCGCATCTATGTGGATGTGAATGGGTGGATCTACCTAATTTTAGGACGCTGAATTCACTGGTAAAATCAGTTTTTCTCTATCACCGCACATTTCCTAGATACACAGCAGAATCAGAAACAGTACTAGCAAACATTGAGAGAATTAAAACAAAGGAGAAATATATATTCAAAACTTTTGAAGTCAATATTAATTTTTACCTACGTGATATATACTTGACTTCAATTCTCGGCCCGATCCAGAAGGAAATGTCCAATTTTTTAAATCTTTTTATTACACGACTGCCCAAAAAAAAGGAGTGTAATCGGTTCTGGTTTCATCTATGTATGTTTTACGTTTCTTTATTCCACTATAACTTCTAATCGCTCGAACCGATTTAGAAATATGTAATATTGTTAGAACCGTTAAGTCGTCCCGAGTGTCATATGTTAACTTAACGGTCAAAATATCTAAATAATTGTCTAAGTGTCCAAATCTCCAAATTTAATAAATTAACATAAATATATCGTGATTAAGTACATTCCGAATATATATACGGGGTATTATTCTGCCCCCGATAGTAAAAAGGGCGCATCTAACATTTTTTCCGAAATAGAGTTATATATATTGCCGTGATCAGCAAAAAAGAAGCGTCTGCTCATATTTTTTATATTTTTCTAGCTCGACTGTACACTAAGTTACAGTAACGTCACAGGACGCAAGTACATGTATTTTTCTACGAATACTAAGCTAAAAGGACGCATTGAATGTAAGCCAGAATGAAAAGGCTTATTTGCGTATATGTGTTCTTTTCTTTTGGAAAATTTCCATCAGTTCAGAAATTGAAAAGACGCATTTTCTTCTGTACTAAGTAGGTAAGACGTTAGTGATCACTTGCGTCTTTGCAATCTATTAATTCACTAAGTAGTTTAAGCGCATGTGGCAAATGGGCCGTTTATATTTAGTAATTCCTTTAGATGTTTGGACGCTTCTGCCAAATGCGCCTTTTCTATCTAGTATTTCAATAAACATTTTGGACGCATGTGGCAGAATAGGAATATTGCAAGTATAACCAATACTACATTAAAAAGGCGCAAGTAGCCAATTGCGACCTTTCTAGAAGCAGTTCATTGACTATGCTCAGTTGAAAAGACGTAAATGGCTATTTACGACTTTTCAACCTAATATCAAGTATTTTCCTAAAATTTTTTTACTAAGATGAAAAGGAAAATTGTTAATAATTCAATAAATAATTAGGATATAGAAAAATTACAAATCACACATTATAGTTGAAACGCAAACCCAATTTATTGCATTAACAGAATGTGTCTATAGTTTTCCTTTATGAGACGGCAAGCATTTAAATAATTTTTACACAAAACATTTTTTATCTCGGTTTAGACTTTATGCTACATGCGCCCTTCTTTATTACTGCACGGGCATTTTTTTTGTGGGTGACTCAGTACAACAAAGTAAGCAACTTTAATTAAAAAAATACAAAAAAATAAAGATTTTTTTATATTTGTTTTTTTTTAAAAATATTATTTTATTTTTAAATAGTATGAAAAGCTATGATCACGATGCGCTATCTAGCGGTTGGTAAAATGTCGCTGATATTGTTTATTTACGACTTAACCTACCGCTAGATAGCACAGCGCGCTCAAACGCTTCTCAAACCTTTATTTACCTGTCAACTTCTTCAAATTTTCAAATTAAAAAAAAAAACAAAAAATAGTTTTTTTCAAAAAAAACTAACCCACAGAAAAAAATGCCCGTGCAGTAATAAGACCCCGTATGTATCTGTATGGATAAATACATAAACCACAAATATTTCATTAAAAAAAACGTATTAAAAAATAATTTTGAATACGGTAGTTTATTTTTTATAACGGCAGTCGTGTTTTTTTATTCCTTTTGATATATTTACCTGTTTCAATATACTCTGCCCTAATATCAATACAGCTATAACATCTTTATTTTCAACATATTTAAACCTTTGAAAAAATATTCTGTAGTTAGACCATCAAAATGATCTAAAACTCCGTCTAAAATTTACGCCCCCTGAGGTCCGATTTCAATTTTGGAAAAAGATAATAGCGCTAGGGGCAAGGTCGGGCTGTATGGTGGGTGGACCGGTGCATTGTCGTGTACATAGAAGATTGACACCGCGATTGTCGTAATTGGCGCTATAAGGATGCGTAAGAGTCGCTATTTATCGTAGTATTTGATTTTAGGAAATCTATAAGCAGAACCCCTTTACAGACCAAAATATTGTGGCCATCACCTTATTTCGTAATTTAACGACCTTGGCTTTATATGGCCTCTCTCTTCTAGACGCCACTCCATAGACTCCACTCCATAGACTCTTTGTTGTAGGGTCATAATACAAAACCATTGTCTCATCTTCTGTTACAATCGATTCAATAAATTGTCCCTGGCTGGTACTGTATAATTCTAAAAACCTTTTTGAACACTCCATTCCACTTTCTTTTTGAACTGCACTGAGGATTGTTGGTATCCGTTCGCCTACGTATACGTAGACTTGATGCCAATAGAAGGTCTAAGTTCACAACATATTTTCAACTGTAATCTTCTTTGGTATTCGTAAAATGTGTCAACGATGCGCTTCTTTTGTTTGACGTTTCATCAATCTCTAACAAGACCCCTCGGTAGTCGCCTATCATCGAAGGGTTTGGAACCTTGATAACGGTGTTCCATCGCAAGGATATTTTGGTGAAAGCGTTCACTCTGCTCATCGCTTATGGCTTTTAAATTTTCTGGCAAGAAATCAAGGTGGGAATGTAAAAAATGATTTTTAAGCGACATTCTACACACCGTGTTATTGTAAAGGTTTAACAGACCATTTCACAATGGAAACATAGTTGTCATCTTTTCTGTTGCCCAAAAATCCCTTCACGATGGCTTTAAAAGGGGACCGAGCAGCTTATTCGATAATTGTGAGTTTGGTATCAAAGGTTGGATCTTTCAACAAATTTCTTATTTGCGGTCTGAAAAATATATCTTTTTTCAGTTTTAGTTAACTCAATTTTGAAAACTTGTCTTCCAAAGTATTAAAAACTTTACCTTCTTTATCCAAAGATTTTCATAAGGCCCAACTTGACATGAAGCGGAGGCAAAATGATTGTCTCGGGCTCAACGAGTGTTTTTCACATTTTCCTTTCTCATTTCCGTTTTCACATTTTCGCAACTTGCTAGAATAGTTTAATAGGTAGATTTAGATTCTACACACCGAAATACGTACTAATTGATATCACCTACCAGAGAATTCAGCGATCGGCACCGAAGAAAACCTGGCTAAATAACATCAAAGACGACCTTAAGAATCAACGATTATCGGCTAGGGATGCTCGAGACGTGGCAAAAAATCGTCAAGAATGGAAGCGAATGTAAATGAAGTACGAGATCCAGCGGCACCGACAGCAGTGTATTGGCTGCGAGGGCGACCCCCTTCCCAATCGCCGGCTACGGAATAAATAATAATAAAATAATAAACGAAAGAACGAAATACTGAAGCTGAAAATAAAATAAAATGTTTATCCAAAGACTTTCCCGGCAATTAGCCAAGGACCTCATCTCATTCAGTTTAAAAATCGAATTGCAAAGGCGCGTCGCCGTAAAATTTGGCCGAATAAGGCATCTGTGTACCAAATGTTAAGTCTTTAAGTCCAATATTTCGAGGATGATATATGACTAGTGCGCCGATTTCAACCACAATCTTTTCAACTCTTGCCATGACCAAATGATACCTGACACACAGACAGACTTCAGTCTGAAAATAGAAAAAAGTCCCGAGCACTGTTGTTCTCTTTTGTTGGAATTAAAAAAAAATGGTCCTAATTTAATCGGGGGACTCAAAAAAGATATTTCCGTCTTCATCTCGAAAAAAAATACGGCGTTCACAATACTTTCCCTCCTGAACGCCGTCGAACTTTTTCAGATATATTCAGATTCTCCACACCAAAATACGTACCAATTGATAAATCACATCCCAGATGCAAAATGTCTTTTGACTAGTGAATGCGAATGGTTTCGTGCAGATTGGGCCATAAGATCCATTTTGTTCTCAGATCGGCTCAACTCACGATTTAGCTCCTATTCAGAAGCCCTCACGTGTGGAAGGCTACCCCGGGTAAGACTTTCACGTCTCACGGCTGGTGGACCGGTTTCTCTTGGCGGGATTGCATCCCGGTGCTACTGGACGGTTTTCGCACCTTTCGGCGACGCCAATCGGTTGTGCACTCTGATTAATCGCTGAAGGAGTCTGGAGACTATGGAAATGTACTGTACTAATCAGCGGGGGTGGATGTTGACCTGCTGTCAACCACTCTTGAAGTGACCATCAGGCTACTGATCCTGATTTAGAGCCGGGCAATATATGCCGTTGGTCCGCGATAGATTCAAACTGAATCGCCGCGTAAACGACTTCGGTCCCGTAACCAGTCTGGAGAAAGAAGGTATCCTGAAGGTTAATTCCAGACGGAAATATCCTACCAACACTGGTAGCCAGGGGGCGAGGTAGCTCCACTGGTTTACCTTCCTAGTGCCTCGCCGTAAGGCGTTGGATTCTGGCTAGTTCGTGGGTTTGCTGGACGATAGGTTTGTGCCGTACCAAAGTCTTCTACGTTCATCCCACGGCTGAAAGAACGGTCACATATCGTTATACCAGCCTGGGGTGACGGGTTCGCCCGTTGTAGTCGACACCGCCCAACTGTTGACTAGTGAAAATATACCGAGGTCCTTCATTTTATTTGATATGAGAATACGAGTAGAAGCATCATTTAATTTGATGCTGGAAGTTATTTTTCATTAATTTTAGATAGCAGTTTACTAGCGTTTTTACTATTGCATTATTTGAGTTATTTAAAAAAAATTCCACGTGGTATTAATAATATATAGTCATGAACAAACGGCAGCCTAGTTAGTTTAGGACATAAAAATAAAATATTGTAAAGTTTGTGGAAAATAAAAAAAAAAATATATTTTTTAAGTCATATCGTCATTTTGTTAATTTATTGACTTGTATTACTCGTAAATGGACCATAATTTTCTACCCTTTTCCATTTCTTGGGGCTTGTTTGGCAAACCTATCTCTTACTTTATATTAAGAGATATTAAGAAATACCAAACGCATGCAAATATATGCAAACGAATAATTTATTATAGTTAGTTATCATAGCATAAAATTTGTTACAGAGTATCTTAATCATGATCTGAATACTGATCAATGTCTCTGATCCTATTCATTTCAATAATGTGGGTATGTGTGTTATCGACGTACGGAATTAGCATAATCACATACCTAACTAATTAACTAGCTAATTACTATTATAAGAGATCTATTAATTATGCGAGAATTCACTCCCCATTAAAGACCTTTTTCTTCGCCTCTTGTATGAACTAAAACGTATTGAAATGCTTATATAAACAGCTATCAATGTAAATGAGATACCTAAAATCGATTTACACAACAGTAAATAATTATAATAGGTAGGTAGGTGATCTTATATGTACGTCATGCAAACGAGGTGCTTTGTAAATTGTATAAGGTCCTTATAGGGCGGGACTCTGTAAACCCGAAAAACATCACTTCGAAGTCTCAAATTTGCAACAATATTACGAATCATTTTAGTCTATGCTATATTCATATATGTAGGCGGATAAAGGTTGACGAAGCGTTTTCCACATTCTCACGCATTTAAAACCTTTGTCGTTAACCGTAACCCATTGAATATCTAAGTCAATAAGTCGAAGATTATTTTAAATGTTTTATTTATTTTGTGTACATTGTAAAATGAAATAAACCCTTTTCAGAGTTTTTATTAAAATTTAGCGAAACTATTTTTTTTTCCTGAAATTTAATGAAAAGTTAATGGAATCTGATTTTCTAAAATCTATTTTAGAGGGTCATAAAACCGTAGACAAATCGTAGTCATAAAACCATTCTGTCTCTTTTTATATCGATATCTCTCCACTTATTACTCAAATATTAAATTTCGCTTAAACAAAAAATGATAATTTAAAATTTCGCGTGTATTCGCAAAAACATATTTCAAATTATATAAAAATATTCAAACGATCGACACACACTATAACTACTCGCACACCTAATCAACCACATAAATACTGACCGTCGCTTAACGTTTAGCCGTTCTGGTTTCTTCGCCTCCGCTCGTGTAGCCCCGTCCCCTTCTGTCTGTAGAGAGGATTTTTTTAGTCGCGAAGGGAAGTTCCATGGCAGTGAAATGACACATAATGCGCACGCGTTCAAAAATCAACTTAGGATGCGTTTTAAAATTAAATAAACAATCGATAGTACGACGCGCCCTGGACGCTAGCCGCGTTAGTGAAACAAGTTTTTTTAAACCACATGAATTTGGTGCCCCCTTAAATTGTCGCCCGAGGCAGGTACCCCCCCCCCCCCATCTCGATCCGGGGCTGTAAGCACTGTAAGTATCTAGCCCAACGCCAAGCCCGTCCACCTGTTGCAAAGACTCGTCAAAATACTGCACGCTCTGCTTTTTCTCTAATATATATTTGAGGTCATCGGTCCTGTAATGTATGACGAGATTCTTCGCTTATTTAATGTAAGCAGTTTGTTATTCAATATGCAAATTTGAATGTGGGGTAACGGTTCGCTAAGTAAGGACCACCTTAAACATCACGTCTCGCATAATCAAATTAAAATGTATAATTACAAATGTTTCAACTACATTTTTTTACGAATAGTCAGATAAAAGACGGTAATTTCTGGTCATGAGTGACAGCGATTCAGAGGTCCTTAAGTTGTGCGCAGCTATCGTTTGTATTTGAAGTATGTAAAGAAGTATGAAATTAATTGCGTATTTTTTGTTGCAGGTTCGAAGATCGTTGAAACTGCGCGGCCGTCGTAAAGAAAAAGAAAAATTGCCATCAGGAATAACCGCAGATTACACAGCGTCATTTTTCGCGCAGTTGGAGCTCGATTCGAACTATTCGAACTACCCTCTCGTCAGCAACTCCGGCTCGAACTCGAACCTGAGCGACGAGACGCAGAATCCTACTTCTCCCGTGTACAACAGCGGGCACGGCAGCTGGCCCAGCCGGAGGGCCGGCGACAGGATCCTCCAGTCGGACAGCTCGGAGACTTCGCTCAATTCGCTGAACAACCCGAACGCGAACTCGAGCCCCAGGCAGCCGCCGGATCTGCCGCCGCTGCCGCCCAGGCCGCCGAAGAGAGGAATCCTCAAAGGCCCTCGACTGAGCAGCACCAGCTCCAACTCGCACGACAGCTCCGGACAGGGCTGCGACACCAACGACTTCCACAACGGCCAAGAGAACGTCCTAATGAG
This sequence comes from Micropterix aruncella, assembly GCA_944548615.1. NCBI lineage: Eukaryota > Metazoa > Arthropoda > Insecta > Lepidoptera > Micropterigidae > Micropterix > Micropterix aruncella. Next base: position 17,504,318 of record OX155969.1, on the reverse strand, counting down.
AAACACCATCCAGAACGAATTAATGTCCTACGGTGGAAAGGCTAACGATGATCTGCTGCAATTGCAAAACTTCACGAAGAAAGTTCTGCACAGCCCAGTCGACGGCAAATCATACTACAAAACGCCTACAGTTAACGTAACAGAATACGACGAACGTGTAAACGGGGGGCCATCAGCGTCGCCCAGCGTAGACTCTTTAACGGACACAACCACGAATTCTTCGTTCGCGACTCCGCCGTTCTCCTTATCGCCGGTCGGAGAATCGCAAGGTTTTCAAAGATGGTCCAAAATAAGCAGCTTCGAAGACATAAACCTTCCGCTGCCCGACATCACGCCTATGCCTCTACCGAAAGCGCGCGTTCTGACGATCCCTCGCCAGAAAAGCCCCAGAAACGACTTCGGTTTCAGCTTGAGAAGGGCGTACATAATCGAGCGCGAGTTCACCGTCCTCAAAGTGAACGGCCACAGCGAAGAAAACGGATTCGACGACGTGAAAGTGAACGGTTTTAAAAATAGTGTGGTGATGAAGGCTGTGATCTTCGCCGAACCAGGAGCTATCACCCAGAACAACAACGAAACCGGACTCCTGCCTGGTGATAGACTGCTGGAAGTGAACGGTGTGAGTGTGGATGATAAGAACCGCGAGGAGATCATCGATATGATCAAAAGCAGTCAGGAGTGCGTCGTCGTGAAGGTGAGTCTGTCTTTCTGTTAAGCTTCGGGTTTCTTTCGGCGTCTTCCATGCAACCGATCTCCTCGTAGGATTTTACTGTATTTGTAATCTCGTTGATAAAACGCGAGATAAACATATGTGTGTAGTCTAATTAGATTATTTTCAACCAGCCGAACACTTTCGAGGTGTCTATCTACATTTACTACGGGCGAACCCGTCACCCCAGGAGGTTATACGAGATCGTTCTTTCAACCTGGAGTGAAGATAGCCAATGTTCTCGTCAGTTATTCGGCCGGTAAAGTAAAAGAGATTATATGATAAGAAATATGAGATTTAGATTTTGAGACATGAGAGAGAGAAAGAGATATGAGATTAATCTGCTAAGATATATAATAATAATAATAATAATAAACTCTTTATATTAAATAAAAAAGGCGAGCTTATTGCCTTGCAGCAATGTCTATCAGCTAACCTATATATAAAGATATATGAGATATATTGCGTAATCAGCGAGGGGGAGGGGGGTTGGAGCTGAGGCTTATGCTTGATTACGTGGGGGGGATGGGGGGTGAGTGGGTGCCCGTCCTGATTACATAATCAACTTTGGTTACAGCATCGCAATTTTTTTGGTCTAAACCTGCACATTAAATGTGTATTTTTAAATGCATTTTCAAATACTTTTTTCCTCTTTAATACTTTTCCGTCTTTAAAAACTTTACAAACGCTGGGTTCACGATTCTTCACGTTTTCCTCAAATTCGATTGATTACGTAATCTTGTGGGGGGGCGGGAGGGGGGGGGGGTCAGGTCGCTGATTACGTCTGTTGACATGGGGGAAGGGGGAGGTCGAAAATCCCAAAAATGTGATGTTATATGTGGACGGCCCTTATGATGAATGTAGGGATTTTGATGAGTTTGTATCGTTCGAAAATCGAACTGAAAAAATCCAATTTGTTACGTTATTTTTAGCGAAAAACAAGGTTTGCTTGACGAGTGGAAAAAGTGGCCCTTTTTATGCAAGACATAATATATTATTATGGATTGTGCGGCGATGCGATTCCTAGTCAGCGTGATGCATTTCTGAGTGCTCGGATGAGCGTGAGTCGGCTCCGGTTTCCATTTCGTTTCCTCAACAGAGCGGGGAACTGAACTGGAATTAACCGTACATTCTTGTATATACGTATATAGCAAACGATACCCTATTATGGTCAACAAGCCATGCACTGTTTTAATAAAGGCAACTCATCGCGGTTGCTGCATTTTAATTTAGGTACGTACATTTTTATTCATTACTATTTCCACTGTACTAAATGTACAGAGTTAGAGTTGTCAACTACAACGGGCGAAACCGTCACCTCAGAAAGTTTTAACGATAGTGATCGTTCTCTCTCCTGTGAGGTGAGTGTAGATGACAAAGAAAATACAAATCTACTGTCTAGCTAATCCAACATGCCCGACTGAGGCCAACGCCTGACGAGAGACACCAGGTAAGGTAAACAGCGGGCAGCCTCGCCCCCTGTCTACCACTTTTGAAGGATATCTCCGTCTTCAATTTACCATCAGGATATCTCCTTCCTCCAGATTTGTTACGGGACCGAAGTCGCTTATGCGACCTCTACGTGTTGTATTTCAGCGGTAATTTAATACACACCGAATCACCACTACGTAAGGGAGAAGACCGCGCAAGCGACCTCGAACCCGTAACGTGTCGGTAGACCGGAGAAATCTGGCTGTAATTGGAAGTAAGGGCGCGAGCGTTGGCCCGCTGCCTGCAAACCCGGTTTCTCGCGGTAAGGCTTTGGCTTCTTACGGGCGAAAGGCGTAACTAGACAGTGGACTGTTTCGTCCCAAATCTTCTACGCTCAATTCACGAGAGACAGAACGATCAAATATCATTATAACTTCCTGAGCTGACGTGTTTGTCTATTGTAGTTGACAGCTCTATTTGTACTAATGTACGAGTATGTTGTACTGTACTAATAACTTTGCTGGTATCGTCATTTTGTGTGATTTCACTCTCGCACATGTAAGAAAGGAGAGGAGAAGACTGGTTTATACTTAGAACACAAATTCCTTCTCACCTATAGAAACCAAATTCCCAAAATAAAGAAGTTTTGTTAAGTATAAAAAAAATGTAGGCATAGAGTTAAATATAGAGAGAAATATAACGATTGGCAACATTCAAAAGAATGATTTGAGGTGGCTGCACTCGGCAAAGTAACGGCTGGCTATTAGTAGCGTTACAAGACAAGATAAATTAGTTCTCTTAACATTCAATTGAGGTATATTGTCTACGATCTTCGTCGAAATTTATTGTAGATATCAGAAAGCAGTTGAGGAATTTAGTTTCTTTTATTAAAACACCCTCAATGACCAATTTTTCAGCAACAATAGGATTTACGCTTAGTCTGTGACTTTCCGTCAACCACTGGAACAACACACCAGGGTTGAATCATTCCAAAGCGCTAATTAAGGCTTACGACTGTAAGACGGCCCGTGAGGCCCTATCGCTAAATAGGAACAATCTACGCATACTGGCGATGGCGCTCACGGGGCATTGTGGCCTGAACAAACACATGTTCAACCTCAAGCTCAGAGACACAAAAATGTGCAGGTTTTGCCAAGGAGCAGAGGAAACTCCCCAGCACCTCATGTGCGAGTGTGGCCCGCTGATGCGTAAAAGATACACTCACTTGGGTGGTCATTACCTCCAACCTGAGGAGGTAAAACAATCTGGCGCTAAAAGCCTGCTGCGGTTCTTAAACGACATAAGGCTTAGCGCAGAACTGTAGTAGGTGGCGAACACAATAGATCAGCAATGGTCGCAGTGTTACAAGGCTCATAAAGACCTTAGAAAAGCCCCACTCAACAAATAAAAAAAAAATAGTCTGTGACTTTTATACTTTGTAGGATAATTGTATAACAATAAACTCCGCTAGAGATGATGTCATTGCTCTGAACGTGACTTTAGTCAGCTAACGGTTCGGTGCAGCTTGGGCCGTATGACCTGCTCAATAACTTGTGTCGCTCAAGTCACGGTTCAACTCCCATCCGGTAGCCTCCTCGAAGAGGGACAAACCTGGACGTCACGGCTGTGACGTAAATATGTGGCATCGGATCCTCTGGAAAAGACCTCGGGCGCTGCTAGGTGGTTTGCTTATTGTGCGACATCAGCCAGGGGGGGGGGGGGGGAATGCTCTTATGCGTTTTATAAGCGGGAATGGATATTGATCTAATGGCAGACACTCATATTAAAATATGCTTTGAAATATGTATTTTTTATCATTTCCCGATCCATTCATCTGGCAAGGTGTCATTTTTGTGCATGTGTAGAACGATAGTAGAGGAGACAAGGATTAAGAAAAAAAGGTTTCGAAGCGGGATCTGTCAGGACAAAGCAGACATTCAGTTCTTTTTGATTCGTGCTGTACAAAATAACAGAAATATTTTTTTCTGCCCAAAGTATATAGTAATAGGAAAAACACAAAGGTCAACTATTGCTAAGGTTAATAAGGTCTACCCATCGCCATAAACAAAACAGTAAAGGAACAAATTTGGTTCCTAAGTCCCTCAAAGGACCGTTTCGACCCACCGTGCGTCCGCCTGTCAACGCGTAGCCTAGTAATATTCTAAGAAATTCGACCCCAAATTATTATTTCTTCCAAATTAATGTCTTGAGAGAAAATGGCAACACAGCTAGTCCTGTTATATTATTACTAAACGACTGCATATCATTGTCATCTATTTTGTAATACTGGCCACGGGCCGTTCTATCGAAACCGGTTCACCAAATTGCTGTAATTCACTTTCAAAAACTGTCGATACCTGTCGTCCGCCAGATCTCAACCTATCCAACGATAAACTTGTCTTTGGTTATATTGACGTAATATTATTATTAGCTAAAGTCGTTTTGCTATTAGCACTGTTCTTGATAATCTGAGTCATCGCGATTTTTATAATGCTGTTATAAAAGGTTATCGTCTTTGTGATATTTTTATTACATTTGTATTCTTGGACGCGTAATGAAACATCGGAATTTTTATTAGCGTTCGCTGTAATATGAATTAAAGCTGCTAGGTCGTGGCTAACCGAAACCGCTACTTATGTAGAAGAATTCTGGAATGATTCCCTAGAATGCCCCAGTGGAAGCACTATATTCCTTGCTCGGCAGAGGAAAAGTATTGTGAACGCGCTATATTTTGATTTTTCGAGATGAAGACGGATGTATACATCCCCCCCCCCCCCATCCCCGAGATACTTAAGGCGGCATGATACCTGGGAACGACCATATCTGAAGAATTTTAGTTTTATGAGTTTTTTGAAAAATATAAGCAATCATTTTAAAAAGTTTCTAAGTGAATCCCTCGATAAGGAACCATTTTAAAATTTGGACTCAAAAAAGTTGCTCATTGCCTTGGATATTAAGGCTTTAAACTGACTTCGAAAACTTTCAGGCGCGTTTACTCCTACAATGTAAGCGGTGCGTGTGTTTTATTATAATTTCATTATATTGACTGATTAATTCTCTAGGGCAGCACTTAGCTACATTTTTTATTTAGGCCCTAACTTAATTACAATTAATTAAAACGTGAGAGCGCTCTGAGAGTTGCGCTAACTATGCTTTGCCATTAACACCCTTATACCACCATTGGGTAAATATAGTTATTCTGTGTTAGCGCTGCGATAGAGCATTTACTATGCTCTTAGTAGCCGGCGCGAGCGGACGTAGAATCTGCGCTTGACGCTTTGTCAACGATGGATTTTTATTGGTCAAACCCAACAAAATAGACTCCGCCTATTTCGGATATTTTTCTGAGGTCTCATGTCGCCTTAAGACCATTTCCAGCATGAAGTCTGTCTGTCAGTCTGTGTGTATCTGTGTGTATTCCTCGACGATAGCGCCCAAACGCTTCATCCGATTGAGATGAAATTTGGCATGGATGCATCATTCGGTCATGGCAAGAGCTGAAAAGATTGTAGTTGAAATCAATCCACTAGAAGGCGTGCTAGTCACAATCTCGAAATATTGCAGTTAGAGACTTGAAATTCCTTTTATTTAAAATTAAAACCACTGCGTACTAGTTTAATTTTTTATTTTATTTTTATTTTTTAAAGTTATTGCATAACAACATTTTATTCTGAGGTGATATTTTCTATTGTTTATCTTCCCGTTAAATTTTAATTGTGTTAGTGAAATATTTTTTATACTTACCTAATTTAACTTTTTTATACATACTCATATTGTACTATTATTATAATACGTGTTTTTTTTATTATTGTTGAATGTCTATGCAATCATACTGTAAAAAAAATATATTTTACGCCTTAAAAGGCAGGTTGTGCGGCACTGAATAAATTGTAAAACTGAATGTTACTACACCACAATCAAAATAAAATAAATTGAAATTGAAAATTGAAGTCATATATTGGAAAATTTAAGTCATATATAGGACTCCAAATATTGGATTTAAAGATTTCAATTTTATTGCACAGATGCCTTGTTGGACCGAAATCACGTTGTGAAATTTTGGTTGAAATTGTTGGGGAGGGGGGTGATCCGCGGTACGGGGAGGGGGATGCGGTGGGGTTGGAAGGGGATTAAGGGGTTTGAAGCGCGGGGGTGGGGGTCTTCTGCTTGCCGGGAAAGTCTTGGGGTGATACAACCGATATTTTAACTTTGTTAACCCGCGCCATTACACGCGCTCGAGTAGCGGAGCTTGTGCGCTTCGTTGTCTGACGATTTTTTTCTCGTGATCACAAACTTTGTTTTGCGAACCTAGATTTAGTTCTCGCGGAACGCTGGCGGTCCGCGGACCACCGGTCAAGGACCGCCTTTCTAGAGGAAATGAGACTTGTATATGGAATAAGATCTTATCTAAGATAAGATAAGACATTAAAATGTTTAAGATTAGAATAATAAATAAAATAATATAAAATAGAAATAAATAAATAAATATAAATAAAAAATAAACAATACATAAAATAAACAAAAAACAAATAATATAAAATAATAATCATAATAATAATAAATATAATTATATAATATAAATTATATAGTAAAATAATAATAATAATAATATAAAATGAATATAAATAATAATAAATAAAATAGTTAAAAAATAATAGAAATAAGAAATAAATTGGTTAGGATTTAAAATATGAACCAACACCTGAGGATTTAAAGGGAAAAAAGCTTGAGGGTATAATCCAAGAATTTAAGATTTTAACTCTTTTACACTGAGAAAAATCCAAGCTGGAATGACTAATATCTCAGATGGTGATGGGTGAAAAAAACGAATGTAACAATAAAGTTGTAGATCTTATGATATTCAAAATTTTAACAAAAAAAAAACGACTCTTTTTTATAAGAACAGCAGCCATGTCATGGTGAAACTTAGAACGGGTTATCATAATTGAATGCGTGTGCAAAATTATGCTGTTGACTGTTGAGGTGTTCCCTCGTTGAAAGCCAAACGTGGGTGCCGTAGTCTTGTCTTGGAGAAACTTAGAACGGGCTGTCGTAATTGGATGCGTATACAAAATTTCGTGTCCTCTGTTGACCGTTGAGGAGTCCCCTCGTCGGGAGCCAACACTGGGTGCAGTAGCCATGTCATGGTGAAACGTAGAACGGACTATCATATTGAATGCGAATACAATATTTCGTATCTGTGCTGTTGACCGTTAAAGAGTCCCTTCGTCGGGAGGCAACCCTGGGTGTAGAATCAGGTCATGATTACCATAAAAAATACACTGTCATCGAAACTGAACCAACATGTAAATTTTCAACTTCATATGATAATATTTGGGGAGTTCCCTCGATTCCTCGGGGATCACATCATCAGTACAGGGTTTGGATTTAAATGGGACCAATCTGGAAGTATATCCTTTAAGATAAAAAATAAATTTTCCAAATCGGTTCACAAATGACGGATTTATGAGGTAACACACATTTAAAAAAATACAACTGAAACATAAAAAAAATACCTCCTCCTTTTTTGAAGTCTGTTAAAAATAATAGCGCACATTACTTTAGAACATTTAAAGACTCAATCAAATTATTGTAAAATGGCATATAGTAGGTACGAGATACCATCATTGTTATTATTATAATAATAGTACTGTTTCTCGATCGCATTCTCGTTGATAGCAGTTTCCCGCAATGTCGAAGATTTCGCTAAAGATGGCGCATCGGCATGTCTATAGATCAGGTGTAGTGTTGCATATTATATAGGCGAATGAAGCGCTTGCGCAGAATGTCAGGCGCGCCTTCGACCAATTGCAGCGCTTTCACTGATAGCCCGATGGACCACATTCTCGTAACGTGACCATTGAAGACGGGGATCTGGATAAAATTTAGGAGATGTTCATAAACCACGTAACGTAGTTTGCATACCAATTTTTTCTCTTTTTTGGTAGTAGTCTTTATTCATAAAAAAGATACAAATTACATGTCACAGTTCCCCAATAAGGCTAGTGCCTTTTCAGCGGGTAACTAACAATAATGTGTTTATATCTGACTTTATATTATCTATTATACTTTTATTAACTATTATAACTTTTTACGTTAAGTAGATGTATTGACTTTCTAACCTAACCTAAACTAACCTATATCTCCTATCATAACTAGCTGAATATACACTTATAAATATTTACAGTAAATAAATGCTTATCCACTAAATTAATATACCTACTTCCTAATCTAACCTAACATATACTAATTATTTTGGTATACTTACTTTGTTTACAATTACAATAACAAATGATTATACTAATAAAATACTAGATATCTATACTTATGCCCTAACATAACCTAAGTTATCTTAATTAGCTTGGTATACCCTAATTATTCTACATAGTGATGTTAATGCTAATTTAGTCTAATAGTTTTTTTACTTGTTATAGTTATGCTAATGCTTTTACATATTTATGCTAATTTATACTAATATAGTTTTTAATTTCCCGTTATAGTATTTATATTACATAATATTAAAATTATTTTAATTAGCTCGCCTGGGTAAGTCATTAATTGCTAGAGCAGGTAACGGTTCTCGTGCAGTTGGGCCATTAAGACCTGCTCGTTAATTCTGGTCGGCTCAATACACGGTTCAGCTCCGATTCAGTAGCCTACCACGGTAAGGACTCTGTTTCCCATGCCACGGGAGTTGGATCAGTTTCCCCTGGGGGTTGGCCAACGGGCGCTGCTGGGCGGTTTGCGTACAGTGCAGCATCAGTTAATCGACTGTGCACTTCGGTGAAGAACTGGAGGATTCTGGAAACGATATACTGTTTCTAAAGCAGTAGGGCGGTGTCGACTACAACAGGCGAATTCATCACCCCAGGCTGGTATAACCGATATGTAATCGTTCTTTCAAGCAAGACAATCTACTGTAGATCGCGAACAGCCCGTTAGAGGCCAACGGGCGGCCTTGCCCCCTAACTATCAGTTTTAATAGGATATCTCCGTTTTTAGTTAACCTTCAGGATACCTCCTCCCGACTGGTTACGGGTCCGAAGTCGCTTACGCTGCCTCTACCTGTTGTATTACAGCGGCAATTCAATTTGAATTTATCGCGGACCTGGGCGTTTTTTGCCGGTAGTGCCACACGGGATCGAGTGTTCCAATGTCATTTCAAGAGTGGCGTGACAACAGGTCAACATCCACCCCCGCTACTTAGGAGACAGTGTATTTCCATAGTCTCCAGACTCCTACAGAAATTAGCCAGAATGCACAACCGATTGGTGTCGCCGAAAGATGCGCAAATCGTCCAGTAGCGCCGGGATGCAATCCCGCCAGGAGAATCCGGTCCACTAGCTTTGAGGCCTGAGACGCAAGAGTCTTACCGGGGTAGCCTTCCGCACAAGGAGGCTTCTGAATAGGAGCTAGCCGATCCGAGAACACAGTGGATCTTGTGGCCCAAGCTGCAGGAAACCATTCGCTACCTGTTTCCAAAGCAGAAAACGACCTGACGGCCGCACCCGATCCCGTGTGAATTACAGGCAAAGTACGCTATGGTTACAGTTGTTTGGGTTGGATTGGATTGAGCTCGTGTTATTTAACATTTCTGTGTACTTAACTCGAAATCGACTTTTTAGCAGATAACCCTTGTCTCTTTCAGAGAACCATTCCGACAATGCTAGCAAACCCGTAAAAGCGAGTACATATTGGGCGCTTTCAAGCGCGCGCTTTGCTAACGCGCGTTTTGGGAACCAAGAGTTTCATTTGAGGTGTAGGTACACATGCAAGCGCGCGCTTCTGAACAAGCGCGCGTCAGACGCGCACTGTCAGATTTTCATTCGAACGCGCGTTGCGCGGGCGTTAGCTGCGCGCTTGTAGATACATGCGCCGCCATCTTGCCGTACATTTGATCGCGCGCTTTCGTAGGGTGGACGCGTATTCACCAGTCTATCTCGTAATATTGGGTGCACCCAAAATTCTCTTTGCCTCTGCCGACGTCTTTTATAGCGACGGTATAGGAGCCACACACAAGCAAACACTTCGACGTCCATTTCCGAACTGAGCCAGTAGTATGGACATCTTGGTAACGCTCGTTAAACGCCGTGCTAAGCGCGCTGTGTGTACGCTACTAACGCACGGCGAACGCAACGCTGAGCGTCTAATGTGTACTCGCTCTAAAATGCGCCCACATTTGCCAGTTATTTAACGGAGCCATTAATCGCTCTGCTAATTTTCGGTATAAAAAGTCGGTAACTGTATCATTTTGACCGTGCCGCTTGGTCTATAAACGCACGCTACGTTAACCATTTAATTCTTGTTAATGAGGTAGTTTTGAACGTACGTATTTAATGAACAAGCCGACGAGAAGCAATACAATAATTATTAAATAAATTGTCGATTATACTGTAAATGGTTAATTTATGATTCGTGAGTATGCATTTTATTTGGTTTAATTCTATCAAGTAGATTGTCGCACATTTTAAAAATTTGGGCGGCTGAAATTATTTTCACTGTAATCGACATAAAAGCGTTCTTACGCCAATCCGCAATACCCATATTAAAAAAAATCAAAACACCACTGCCGTTATAGAAACTCCGTTATAGGCCTCCATGCATGAAGTGCGAGCCTGGGCAGGACTCTGGCCTTAGGGCTAGTTTCCCCTAGGAATCAACCTTCTGGCGCTCCTGGACGGTCTGCGCACCGTGCGGCGTAAGCCAATCGATTGTGCACTCTTGACTAACAGTCGGGGGAGTCTGGAAGCAGTACTGTTTCCTATATGAGCGGGTGTGGTTGCGGACCTTACGGCGACTGCTCTTGAAACGACCATCGCCTACCCGATCCTGGGTGAACAGCCGGGCAAAGGATGCGGTGGTCCGCGATAGATTCGGTATACACCGTTTCACCGCTTCGTAAGGGAGAGGACCGCGCAAGCGACCTCGAACTCGTAACCAATCGAGAGACTGGAGTAATCTGGTCGCAATTGGAAGTAAGGGCGTGAGTGTAAGCCACTCCTGGCTATCTCGCGGTTAAGGCGTTGGCCTCTTACGGGCGTGTGGCGGATCTTGACGGTGGACTGTTTTATCCAAGTCTTCTGCGCTCACTCCAGGGAGATAGAACGACTAATCGTTAAAACTTCCTGAGGTGACGGGTTCGCCCGTTGTAGTTGACAATTCTAGTTGCCGTTATAGAAAGTGAACTATTTATAATTACTTTTATAACGGTTTGTTTATGAAATATTTGTGGTTAATGTATTTATCCATAAAGATAGATGTATATTTCCGGAATGTACTCAATCAGACTCAATCAGACCTTTCATACCATAAAAAAATACACTGTCATCGAAACTGAACTACATAACATGTAAATTTCAACTGCATATGATAATACTTGAGGAGTTCCCTCAATTCCTCATGGATCCCATCATCAGTACAGGATTTGATAAAAATGGGACCAATCTGGAAGTATATCCTTTCAAATAAAAAAAGAATTTGAGGAGGTGACACATTAAAAAAATACAACCGAAACATTAAAAAAATATCTCCTCTTTTTTTGAAGTCTGTTAAATATAATAGCGCTCATTAACCCACCCCAACCCCCAACCGATCCCCCAAAACCCCTCATCCCTCCCCCAACTCCCCCACATAACTCCTTCCCTCAACCCCCCTCCCTCAACCCCCCTCCCCCCAAACTTACCTTCACCCCCCCTTCAACTCCTTCCCCCCTCCCCCCGTCTAGTTATTTCCAAATCGGTTCACAAATGACGGAGTTATGAGGTGACACATTAAAAAAATACAACTGAAACATTAAAAAAATATCTCCTCTTTTTTTGAAGTCTGTTAAATATAATAGCGCTCATTAAACACTCAATCAAATTATTGCAACATGGCATATAGTAGTTACGATATCCTACTCAATCAGACCTTTCATATGACACTAAACACGGTATATTTATGTTAATTTATTGACATTTGCACATTTAGCCAATTACTTACCTAATATTTGGACAGGTAAGTTACCCTATGACACTCAGTATGATATAACTATTCTAATAATACCACACACTTCTGAATCCGGTCCAAGCGTTTAGAAGTTATGGCGGAATAAAGAAATGGAAAACATATATAAATGAATCCTGAACACATTACACTCCTTTTTTGTTGCGCAGTCTTGTTATAATAGATGTGGTATTATGATGGATATAAAGGTGTTGCGAAAAATTATGTCATGTGATTTTCAGGGAAATTATGCAAGTTTAGTAAGTAGTTTTCCACAAATTCTATTCATTTTTAAAATTCTATTCCATTTTTGTTATTAGATGATGGTTAACTACTGAAAGGTTATGGAAAAAATTGATCAATATCAACTTTTTTTTTTTTTTTGGAATTCCATTTTTAAAATTTGTTTATTTAAAAAAACACGTTTTAGCAAATATTTGAGCGAGAAAAAAAATATATTTCGTCTGTAAACCAAATGTATTTGAGTTTGTACAAAAAATATATTTTACTTAAGAGGCCGTATACGAAATTTTGCGCATTTCGTGAATTTACGTAATTTTGCAGACGTGAATTTAAGGTTAAAATACTGTATTTCTATAAGTTTTATTGCACAACATAAAAGATCATTTATATTATTGTCTAATGAGTGTGCTACTTTTTTGAAAATTATTATAGAATTTTGATTAATTGACCTTAAACCGGCGACTGTTTGTGAATTTTTGCTGTAAGAGGTTTAGAATATAACATATTTACGAATCGTTTTGACATCTAAACGGTATGAAAAAATTACAATGTATTGTTGTTAAAGTACTCTATATAATAAGTGAATCACTTTTTACTACTTTCATATAAAATTGTTGATAAAAAAAATATTTAACTTTGTCAAATTTTTTAGAAAATGGGCGAAGAAATGCTTTTGATTTTGGCCTTTTAGAACTCTCCTTCATAAAATAAAAACAACAGAAATAAACTTTAGTTCAATATCAGTCCATTTCCTCTAAAAAAAATGCAAAACATTAATTAAAATTGTCAATAAAGTCTTTTAAAACAATCTAATTCTCGCGCCTATGATACGATTCACGCCTCAAGTCAGCTAGTCCCCGCCGAGCGCTTCCAAAGGGTGGACATATCTCCTTGGCTCCGAAAATCCTACCTACCTATAGTTATATTATACCATTGATTATAGAGGTATTACGGCCCACATCGATTTCGTACACGGCCTCTTAAATTATGCCTCAGAAAAAAGCAAAACTAGTATTTCCCATCGCGTTCATCGAGGTACCTCACCTCTGGACCTGACGGGAAAGAATGAAGAAGAAAAAATGTTGAATTTTAAATGTTGAATTGAAAAAAATAAGAAATTGGTCAACTATAGTGCTTTATGGGAATACCTACAGTGGGTAGTCATTTTATTAGAGGCACTATGAATTTTAGTACTAATTTGCATCATTCAACAATGTTATTCTCCTAAACAACAAGTGTTTTTAGAGTCGTTGACTTATGGTATGTTAAACCCACATTTAATCACAAATAATTTTAGCCATCATAATCTCACGAAATGGGACTTACCGCGTAAAATAGTGAAATTCTTTATTTTTCTTCGAAGTTACTTTTTTTATCGTCACGGAATGTTTACGGTAAGGTAAGTTTTTCATAATCATGATGACAACTAACTAAAGCGGCTTGTAAATATTTATTAACTGCACTGACTTCTTTGTAAAAAAAACTCCCTTTGAATATTTTTAGAAATGTTCATCGGAATTACATTTTTACTTGAAATACCTATTTTTTGGGAGAAATGTATTTTTGTGTATATAAAAAAGAAAGCTTTAAATATATGTTTTGATGGCGT